>PQFF01000025.1:15127-40274 GCA_003547095.1 Diversispora epigaea | reverse complement strand
ATAATAATAATAATAATAATAATAATGATAATAATAATAATAATAATAATAATGATAATAATAATAATAATAATAATAATAATAATAATAATAATAATAATAATAATAATAATAATAATAATAATAATAATAATAATAACAATAATAAATTATAATAATGAATTATAATAGATCAAACCTAAATATTCTCCACCAGAAAAACCAAACATTCATGATAAAAGGTACTGTTAATATTTGGTTTATAGAATGACCGTTTTTACAGGTCGAACAACATAGCTCGGATGTTTGAGCGAGATGTTTCTTGCTCCGTTATGATCCCTATCAATCTCAAAACTACATGAATTGCATTTGTAAATGCTAAGGTTATGTTTTATGTACTCGCATTACCCGCAAGTCTTTGACATGTAATCTTCTTTACATATTATTAATATTCTTCCTGGATATTCGTACATCCTGTGCTCTAAAAACATTCTGAACCTGTAATGAGCCCAGGTTATCATCTTTCTCGTGGTCTTGCTGCTGATCTTTTATTTCATTCTGTTCGTCATTTCTTAGGTTTCGAATTTCGGAATCAGGACGAATTTGTAATTTTCGCAAAGATATTTTGCAAATTTTTTGTGGCAATCATCGATTAGATTTCTTATCCTTTTGTGAATTTTATTTATTTTTCTTTTGATCGTGTATCTTTTTCTTTTGTTTGTTTTTTTCTTTTAGTAAAGATCTTTCGCTTTGGTACTTGTCATATCTTTTTGATAACCTAAATACCCTTTGAATGTCATTCTTCTCATGCCCTCCTTTTCTTGTTTGATGCGGCTCTAAGACCGTTATTGCTTTGCTGTGAACACCCTCTGCGAGTTCTAGAACCATGATCTTGACATCGTGTTTGTTGAATATCCACTCGATAAGTTTGTACACGAATCGGCAGAGCCTGTCTTTTCTGGTGACCACAACCTCATTGATATCTCCTTGGTATGCATATTCCAAAACGGACGTGAACCCTCTTCGTTTCCAGTTGAGGCTTGATCCAATATTAGAGATGAGTTTGTGATCTGGGAATTCTCTTTTGAGGTACTCGCATTGTCTTTCGAGGTCTCTTTGCTTGCTTATCACTTGTGACTCGAGCGTAACAGATCTTTTTCTTTTTGCGTTGTTTGATTGTTGAAGATGTTATGTTGAGTAGAGTCTCTTTCCACCGAGCATAGTAACATACGAGACCCTTCCGCTATCGCATCATCTTCTGAGGGGCACGAGACTCCGTATGTTTTTTGTATCTTTGCGCGCAGGTTTGTATTTCATTTGATTGTTCTGTTTGGCGGGTTTTGAGATTGACAGCAGGATAATGACCGATATACCTTATTTCATTTATAATATAATTAAAATAGGGAAGGAAAAATTGTTTTTTTCTTTTGATGAAATGTTAAGACTGCGTAATTGATATTTATCTGTTGTGACCAGTGATTATCTAGATTATAAAATGATCAGCAACAAAAACAACATTCTGAAATGGATGAATTATTTGCACTGAGAAATCTTTTCTACACAGGTAAAAGTCTCTTTTAACAACTCGCCTAGCGTTTATAACATTTAATAATGAAACCCGTTACATTCTACAAATAGGATCCTTTCAACAAGTAATAAATGAAGCACACAAAAATGTGTCTATTTCAGAAAGCGCAAAGTTAGAAAGAAAAATTTATTTATATCGTGCATATATAGCTCAAGGAAAATATAATATCGTTATCACGGAAATAAAGGATACAGATCCTATTGATTTAAAGGCCGTTAAGATTCTTGCTGTGTATTTACAATCTAAAAGTGGGGGACAAACTTCCGATACGAAAAAAGAAGAGGCATTAAAAGAGCTTAAGGAAGTGATATTAGATGATGTCACAAATACTCTGAATTCGACAGTTCAAATTGTAGCAGGTTCAATATATTATCATGAAGGACTATTTGAAGAAGCATTAAAAATTTTGTCTCGGCATAATAAAAATTTGGAATGGTAATTATTTATTTATTATTATTATTATTATTATTATTATTATTATCATTATTATTATTATTATTATTATTATCATTATTATTATTATTATTATTATTATTTATATAATATTCATTTCTTTATCATAGTGTAGCATTGATAATTCAAATATATCTACAGTTGGATCGTTTAGATTTTGCTAAAAGAGAACTTGCAGCAACAAAAACTTGGGCAGAAGATGCAATGTTGGCACAACTCATTGAAGCATGGGTTGGACTAAAAACAGTAATTAAAATTATTATAATTCTTCTTAACTCTTCTTAACTCTTCTTAACTCTTCTTAACTCTTCTCAACTCTTCTTAACTCTTCTCAACTCTTCTCAACTCTTCTCAACTCTTCTCAACTCTTCTCAACTCTTCTTAATTCTTCTTAATTCTTCTTAATTCTTCTTAATTCTTCTTAACAAAGGGAGGTGATAAATACCAAGAGGCATATTATATATACGAAGAAATTGCACAATCTCCAATATCTAACACTGTTAAAGTGTTGAATGGACAAGCTGTATGTAAAATTCACCTTGGAAAATATCTTGAAGCTGAAAGTTTATTATTGGAAGCATTAAACAAGGTATATAATTTATGATTTACAATTATTTATTTATTTATTTATTTATTTAAACAATGATTTTTATTTCAACAATTTCATAGGATAATGATGATCCCGATACACTAGTTAATTTAATAGTGGTCTCTAACTTACTAGGAAAATCCACTGAAGTTATTAATCGTTATATTAAGTAAGCATTTCATCTATTTAATCGTATTTTTATTGGAATTAAATGTTAATCAATAATTTTTATTTTACTGGACATAATAATAGTCAACTTAAAGATGTTACACCAAATCATGCTTTCTTACAAGATCTTGACCTTAAGACTAGTTTATTTGATCGTGCATCACAACGATTTAGTATCAGTTAATTTATTCCATTATTTATAATTGTTGTAATTTAAGAAATTTTTTTTCCTTAGTATTCCTGAATTGCAATTTTCTAATGTCGAAGATAGATGTTTTACCGATTTTGGGTGTTATCCAAGATTCAATGACAAAAGAATGTGATATTTAATCACATTACAAAAGAAAATCAATTTTTATAAAATCAATTCATAAAATTAAATTAAATTTTATCACCACTAATTAAAATTTTTATTTTTTTAAGTTCTTTATTTTGTTTTAAATTTATTTATCTTCGTAAGGATTCTTAATAATGATTTCTAGTCTGGTGTATTCTTTAATCATTAATTTGTTTACCGTGTTATCTTACTGTTACTTATTTATAATATTATGATAATCAAATTTATTTATAATATCGATTAATTAATAATTCTATCGATTGATTAAATTTATTTTTAAAAAATTTAAATCGAACAAAAAAACTTAACAAGCACGTGACACACTGTTTGATAAACAAATAAATAGAAAATACAAAGAGTAGAAAGTCTAGAAGGATTAACGAATGACAATTCTAACAACTAAATGGATGAGAAATGAAAATGCATTATAGGCTGAATTATATAATCACGTCATAAAAAAAAAATTTATTTCCCACTGAATAAAAGATAAGATGATTTTCTCTGTGGTATTTTTTTCACACGGTAACTTGAATTATATATTTTTTTCACACGGTAACTTGAATTATATATTTTTTTCACACGGAACAACAAAAATATCACGATCACGCCATCAAGAAGGAACTGGAAAAGAAAATTACATCATAGGGCGTATTTTTCGAAATAAAATTCTCACGAGATAAGGGTTTTGCATAAATAATTTACCCATTTATGACAATTATAATTTCTAGAAATTTCAAGTTAATTATCTATATTGTTTGAAGTTATTATAAAAAGACGATCCTCTCATCCACAGTTTTTTTTTTTTAATTTTAATAAAAACAATTAAAAAACAAAATACATAATTCTAAACAAGAAAAAAAAAGACAAAAATAAAAAACGCAAATTAACTATGAATACTTTACCAGTGATTAAGTTGACGGAACCCTTCAAGTTTTTCCTTCTTCCGATTCTTATAGAGACAAGGACACGTTTATAGAAGATCCCTTTATCCCGTTTGTAATGTAAGATAATTATTTCTTTTATTACTGCGTTTATAAGGGTACGTACTATTATAAATCTAACATTTTCTCTGCAGTGATGGCAAGCTATGTTTTCTATGGCCGGAACAAAACCTTTTGGACATTTCTGAATCTTACGGGTATAAATATATATATACATTATTTTTGCAATGTATATTCGTATTAACTTTTACTTAAATCCAGGTGATCCAGGTGATCCAGGTGATCCAAATTTGTATGAAATGCCTTACGTGTTTTCTCAACTATATGCTACGATAATGTTATATATTTAAAGGTATAATAGTTTGTTTTTATCGCGTAATGTATTAATCTTCTCATTACTAATTTAATGTTTATATATTAAATGATAGTGAGACATTTATCTCATATTACTATAATTATTTATCATAATTATCATAATTATCATAATTAACAGAGGTAAATTCGTCCAATGCAGAGTTGTGGTTTCTTTTTCATATTTAACATTACTCATTTCGTGCACTTTTTAATAGAAATTTTTTTTGGCTACCTTCGAATTTATAAAGATATGTATAATCACACCTCAAATGTGTTTTCACATTTTATTAATTTCAGTTTCAATACTTTACTCATTTGACCTTTTGTCGCAATATGTATTTCCTATTCACACGATAAGTTTCGCGAAACCACCTCGTCGGTCGATTTTCTTTCATTTGGCTAAAATATTAAGAACTTGACCACGGTGCCCTTTTGCTCTGGGTTCAATCGCTTTCCTCCAATGCCGAAAGGTTTATTTCATTTACACAGGGACATCCTTGTAGTTTGATCTCATCAATTCGGTGGTTAGCTTTAGTTAATACCCTTTTATGTTTTTTTTTTCATCTATCATATTTTTTTTTTGTTATTCAATTTCATTACTACAACTCTGTATTTTATTCTAGTAGATTTAACATTTTTTTAGAAATCCATTTTGTAATATATGCTAAAACTTAATTTTAATAAAAATATCAACCACTTTATCAGTTGATTATTATTTTACTAATGACACATTTCAAAAGAAGTGTACTTGATCAACGTGTAATTAAAAGAATGTTTTTATTATTATTTATAATCAAAAAATATATATATATATATATATATTCAATTCATTAATTGACATTAATTGACATCAAAGCCGTTAGCCAAAAATTCAGGATTACGATACATTTTACGTTTCTCCAAGTTCTAACGCATTTTTTCATATCGTCATTGTAACTATTTAAAAAAAAAAAGTAAATTCATGTTCGCCATGTAATAATTATTTGACATTTGATGAAACTCGAGGGTTCTGGGATATCCACTCTGATTCTGAGGGTCTTTTTTCGTTTTTAAGAAAAACTCATCCGCTATTGTATAAATAATAAATAATCCTTACCTTTTGCTTTCGAGTATGATTTAAGTAAAAATTTCTTTGATAGATTTCTCCAATTTCTTTTTATACTCCGCTTTCCTTTTTCGTCGTATTTCCGCTGTCAACTAACCTGTATCTTCAAAAGGTCGTTTTCGGAATTTCGGGCCAATGAACCTTGCCCAGATACAGCTCCTACGAAAAAGCAAAATGTTCCCACACCAGTAGTGCGCACAATGCTATGAAGCGAAATGTACATGTTGAGCGCTCTTCCTCCCCTGCACCAGTAGAACGGGGACGTAGCACATTCACCAATCTACTAACCTTTAAATAAATGCATCGCTAGCGTCTTATCAGTTGCTCTTAGATTCTGAGTTAAAAATTTATTATCATCTTTTTACCCGAATCAAAAATTATAAAAGAGTAACACATTGCGGTTACTTCAAATTCAACTCATCTAATTTTTCATTATAACATGTGGGTTTCTTTCTTTAAGAATTATTCTTATCAAAATGATCGATTCACCCTTTTTCTTCAGTGTGTCTAATAACTTTTAATTCAATGATTGTGCTCTTAACTAGATTCACCTTTTCTTCAACTTTTGAGAAACTTTGCTTGCATTTAGTAGATGAGATATTAGTTATACATCTATTATTAGTGACATTATTAATTAAGATATTTTTTGTTAATCATTCTTGGTCAGGTTACAAACCTTAATATGGAATAATTGAGGAATTAACATGTTTCTTATTCCATCAGGTCGACTAATTGACTTGAACATCAGCTAATTTTATGGTTCGACCAATTAATAAAGAAACTAGTTGATTCCTTGCAAGTAAAATATTTTGATTAGTAAGTGGCGTGGCCTGTCAAGGAGAAGCTATGCTTTTTCCTCCCTTTTTTGATTAAGAATATTTTCAAGGTCTCTTAGGTATATTTTCAGCTGGAATGGTTTTTCTCCACTTTCATTCAAAAATCTTACAAGGCTCCACTCGGCAGATTTTTGTTTAAAATAATTGAACCATTTTATATGTTTAAGGTTGTTAATATACAAATATAGTGGTTATTATTTGATGTTGCACACGTTTTATTTAATGAATTTTCTGGAATGTTACAAACGCGTCTTCATTACGTGTTTGGATGAGATTCAAAACAAAATCACATAATATATAAACGACATAGAATCAATCAATTATTTAATTAACTTTCTTTCTCGAAAGTAAGTGAAAAGATTAGAATATTAGAATATTAGAGAAAAAATCTTTTTTTTTAAAAAAATCTTATCAAAATGACAAAGTTTTCGCGAGCAACTCCTGTTATAAACTCTATCAATACATCATTATTCTCTTCGCGAGTATTTCCTATAAAATTTATTATTGCTGCACAATACTCTTCACGAGTAACTACTACTTCTAGAAATATTATCATGCAAGGTTTACCAACAAGAACAATAATTAAGAACATTAAAAGAAGAAATGAATATAATAATGTTTCCTTTACTACGTCTGCTGTCTCTCTTAATGATCCTTTCGGTTCCTCTCAGTATGGTTCTAAAACTGCTTCTACACCCCCTCCTATTAATACAAATCAAAGTCAATCTACTGCTCCTCCTCAAGCTGAAAATCCTGTAGTAGTAACAAATGTTCAACCACAACCAAAAAAAGGTCAAAATGATCCTTTTGATTTGGGAGGTTTTCATGCGGATAAGTACGTATAAAATATGTTTATAAACTATATTTATATATTTATGGATTTTTGTTTATTTATTTATTATAATTTATTAAATTATCTCTCGTTTTTTTTATTTCCTCTAGACCTTTTAAATCAAAAGTAGATCCAAATGCACAAAAATGGATAGGTAGAAAATCAAATATTCAAGAAGCCGAATTCTTTGATGTGAAAAAAGGTGGCCAAAATATGTCTAGAGATGCGAAAAATTTTTCATATAAAGATAATGCAAAGCCCGCCTTTAACAATAACTTTTCCGGTGCATCACGATCCTTTATTGATTTTCAAAAACTGGTTGACGCCGTTGCCGAGCATGGCCCAAATGATTGGAATTACATATCAAAAGTAGTTTTTGAAGATACTATCCCTCCTGAAGCTTTGTCTACTAAATGGGAACAATCAGTTCAAAAATTTGGTAGTAACTTTTGGACTACAAAAGAAATTAAAAAACTCACCGATGCTGTACAATTATGTGGCGAAGATTGGGGAAAAATTTCACTCGATGTGTTCGATAATAAAAGAACACCAAGTCAATGCGAATCAAAGTGGTTAAGGCTTAATGGAAAATCATGGGAATCACGCTCATCTCGAGATTACTCACAAAGAGACTATCCACAAAAAGATTACCCACAAAAAGATTATTCTTACTCTTCACAACGTGGTAATTTTAATGGACTTCCTCAAAAAGTTTCTGCAGAATGGACTGAAGAAGATACTCGTACTCTTATTGAAGCAGTAGATAAACAGGGTTCAAATTGGGATTTAATTGCTGAAAAATACTACGCTGGCAAACAAACTGTCTGGAATCTACAAGTAAAATGGGTCGGTTTAGTTACTTCGAAGATTAACGAATTTCTTAAAATGAAAAAGTATTCTCAAGATGAAACGAAATCTACGCAATTTGAACTTCCAAAAGAAATTAGCTCCGAACAAAGACCAATCGTTCTGGCTCAAATGTTCGGAAATCAATGGTCAAACTTTGCTCAAGTATTGGGACAGCGTTTCGTGAAACTTGATATTAATTACTCGAGTCCTCAAGAATTACCTTGGACCAAAGAGGAAAATACTAAACTTTTCTCCGCCATAAAAGCGCACGGATTTGATTGGAAAAAAATTTCAGAAGCTCTACCAAATCGATCAGAACAATTTTTACGTGAAAGAGCAAGTGGAACAACTTCATGGACTCAAGATGAAATGACCAAGTTTGAAGAAGGTTACGCCAAACATCAAAATGACTGGTCAGCCGTTGCTGCTTTTATTGATACAAAAGCACCCGGTCAATGTTGGGCTTTCTGGAGAATAACTACAGGAGCCGACATTTTAGAAGAGAATACGGATAAAATATCTGGTAAAATACTTTTCTATTAAATACAAACGATACAACTATACATTCATTATATATTCATTACTTATTAATATATATATATTATAGATACGAAAGTTCATCGTGTTGGAGTTAAAGTGACTTACCCGGATTCTAAAACTGAAGAAATGACATTTGTCCGTTACAATACTAGTGATGCGTATAAAGAAGAATAATCGACCTATGTAAAATGTAATGCAACATTCTTTTATTATTGTTGTCTATTCTAGTAAAGTTGTGATCTTTGTTCAATAAATGATTTCAAGCTTAACATTGAAATTTGCTTCTTAGAGAGTATATTACTTTTATTGTAATTTTAATAATTTTAATTAAATAAATCGAAATTAAATATTGATTTGCGCATCAATGTAACTTCCGTGTGTAGTTGTATAATTTTGTTTCGTGTGATTTCGGAGAAATGTTTTTCGGGTTAAAGAAATCCTGACCAATAATTCTACGGATCACAGTTTTTAATAAAATTCTTAGTAATAAAGATACATTTGACAGTACTATACCATGCAAATCTAACCAACCAATATTTATTGTCCGGAGGACTATTTCTAGTGAAAATGGGTTTGTCACGTGATTATGATCACTGAAAGTATCATTTTTGATACGATTTAAATCAGGTAATTGGTCAATTAAGTACCTTCACATCTATACATGTTGTCAAAACTAATTTGACCTTGACTCAACTCTTAAAATTTCAATTTTTAATTTTAATTATATCTGACTCAATTAATTGTATCAAATTTTTAATTACATCTGACTAAGGATGGAAGGTTTAATTGATATCAAGGCTGGCTCAATAATTGCACCTTTGATTAATTAATTTTGTGTCAGCTAAATTTTGACTCAAAGGTTAATTAAATTGTGCCAGCTAATTTCTGGCTCAAAGGCTAATTAATTTTTTACTGGCTAAATTCTGGTGCAATTTCTGATTGACTGGCACAATTTTAATTACATGATAAAAAGTTAATCAGATTAAATTATTAATTAATTTTATTTAATATATTGTCTTAAAATAGCTATAATTTAGTGAATTTTATGTTACAGAAATAAAATATATCATCTTATAGCTAAGAACTAGAGCTTCCAATCTGTCATAGGAATATCATAGTAAAAAATCACTCTTGATTATATAAAATTGATTTGAAATTAAAGCTAAAATTAATTATTTTTAAAAATTTAAAAATAATTATTTAATAAATTTTATAATTGTGCTAACCAATCAGAATTACACCATTATTTAACCTTTGTACCAGAATTTAATCATTATATCAGATTATGTTGTAGCTAAATTTTGAACTCAATTGGTTAAATTATATTTAACTAAATTTCTAGCTCAATTCGAATTGCGCCTACCATCCCTACATCTGACTCAATTCAATAGTTTTGATGACATGTATATTCATATTGTTTTCTTCAAACTACTTTTTTGTATATTTAACTATATGTTTAAATATTAAAAGATAATATTTTCTTTATTTAAATTATATTAAAATTAAATTTTTAAAAAATCTTTTTTCTTTAACTATTTTACAAAAATTTTTAATATCAAGTTAAATACAATTAAAATTTGAAATTTTGAAATTTTGAAATTGAGTCAAAAAAAATTAACACAATTAATATTTTAAGTCATAAAAATTGACACAATCAATATTGTTACTATATATTACATACAAAATTATTTTAGAATCTATTTTGAAAAAAAAGTTAAAATAATTTTGTTTTTTATAAAAAAAACAAAATTATTTTATTTAAAACTTGAAATTTTTTAATTATCCAGATAAATTTTTAATTAAAAATACATATAATTAAATACTTTTTTTATTTTCATATATAAAATAAATTTTAAATAAATCTCAAAAAAATAAAATATCTTAAAAATCAATAAAAATATATATAACTATCATCTAACTATCGCAAGTCTTAAATAATTAAGTAACTTTATAATTTTTTTAAAAGTTTATAGTTCTTTCCTATATTGGTCAAATAAAAAAAAACAGGTTAAATTTTTGATACAAATAGGTAAGAAGATATACAAATAGGTAAAAAAATTTATAAATAATACATAAATAAACAAAAAGATTTGTAGATAATATGTAAATAGACAAAACAATACATAAATTATACATATCATCAAAACTATTGAATTGAGTCAGACACAATTAAAATTAAAAAAAATTAGAATTGAGTCTAATTTTTACTAGTAATTAACGTTGTTAACATAGTTTTTATCTTTATTTATTATTATATTTCTTATAGGTATTATCTCTATTATTATTATACTTTATATATTTTATCTTTATTATAGTTATTATTATTGTTAATCAATTCTGTCATGTAATACGAATTATAGTCCATTACTAAAATAGTTCTTAAATAGATTTGTAATTTAAAAGTAGATCCTATGTAATGAGTAACATTGCGCGACAAGAGGTTTTACCCCGATGAAACCGCTAAAACCTCTGGTAAAATCTCTAGAAAATAGTTTNGTAACTTTATAATTTTTTTAAAAGTTTATAGTTCTTTCCTATATTGGTCAAATAAAAAAAAACAGGTTAAATTTTTGATACAAATAGGTAAGAAGATATACAAATAGGTAAAAAAATTTATAAATAATACATAAATAAACAAAAAGATTTGTAGATAATATGTAAATAGACAAAACAATACATAAATTATACATATCATCAAAACTATTGAATTGAGTCAGACACAATTAAAATTAAAAAAAATTAGAATTGAGTCTAATTTTTACTAGTAATTAACGTTGTTAACATAGTTTTTATCTTTATTTATTATTATATTTCTTATAGGTATTATCTCTATTATTATTATACTTTATATATTTTATCTTTATTATAGTTATTATTATTGTTAATCAATTCTGTCATGTAATACGAATTATAGTCCATTACTAAAATAGTTCTTAAATAGATTTGTAATTTAAAAGTAGATCCTATGTAATGAGTAACATTGCGCGACAAGAGGTTTTACCCCGATGAAACCGCTAAAACCTCTGGTAAAATCTCTAGAAAATAGTTTTAATAATCGTACCGGAAAATTATAGAAAGTCCCGGAATGTTCTTTAGATTATTAATTATAATTCGCAACACTTTAGCATTTTCTTATAAATAGAGAGTATTTTTGCCCAGCATGACAGAATTTCTCTGTGATTGGTTTTCAGATCACGTGATTTTCATAAAATATAATTGGTGAAAAAATATAAATAATATTATTAACTTAAAAAATGAGACGCAGCATATTTTAAAGAATAGTTAATAAAAATTTGGAACTATGTGTAATAGAGAACTGTACTTAAAGCATAATCAAAGTAAAAATAATTAATGAAAAAATAAATCAAAAAGTCAGAAAAGTAAAAGTTTGTTTTTATTAAATTATTTTGAAAATATATTCAAAAACCAAGAAAGAAACACCCTTATCTATATTAGAAAAAAAAAATAAAAAAAAATAAAGGCATATTATCTCAACACGTTAGAAATAGAAGTTGATTCTAGATACCTTCCCACCACATATCATACAGTACATATTCCAAAATTAGGATTATGCGATACTTGCAAACTCCCATTAAAAAATAATAATAGTACAGTATTCATTTGTACTCATAGATATCATTTAATTTGTTATTCCAGAAGATGTAAATTTTTATAAAATGAGCAAATAGATATATCTTCATTACTAGTAATAGCAATTAATAATATAGAAAACTGGTAAAAAATATAAAAGACAAAATAAAATAATAAAAATATATTTTTTTTAACCTTTTTCATAAACTTCATCTCTAATATAACCTACTTAAATTGACAGATGCTCACAGATGCACATGTATATTTTGTTAGAAAAACAGTCAAAATAACACACTTATATGGGAAGACCTTGATGAAAGAAATGATATAGAAGTGGAACAAGAACAAACTGTGGAAATAGAAATGCAAGATATTTCAAATAGATTAGAAATAGAATTTAATTAAATAGAAAATTGGTAAAATGTAAAAATATAATAAATATAATAAATATATTTTCGTCTAAAATATTTTATTCTTTAAAAAAATACTTGAGAAACAAAATTTTTAATAAAAAAAAATAATTAAAATATATTATTCTATTTTTCATAAAAATTTAACACATATTATCTTTAAAATTCGCCCTCTAAGATATTTCACGCAGGCAAATGATGCCATTTGATGTCTATGCAAATTACGTTCGAAAAGCAGTAGAAGAATACTCTGGTAATATATCATGGCACATGGTTTCGTCTATCAATATGACACCTATAGGATAACGTAAAATCATATGTATTTGATATACAAAAATTTGTGTAACGAGATCATCAAAAGGGAAATTCTGTCATGCTTTTTTGCCCAGATGTAAAAACAGTTCTGATTAAGATCGAGCTCAAGAAATAAAGTCTTAGTGACTATTTAATAATAATTCTTAGTGAATTGTTAATTGTTTAAGCATTTGTTGCTTGTATTTTGTATAAAAAACTCACACCTGCCTCTTTCGACATTAGAAATCACATTAATAAAATCCTTCGTACATTACCATCTCAACTTTAGTATATTAATTATAGTTCTTTTATAATATATAATCCCTGCTATAGTTGCTTTGCTACCCTGACTTTAGTCTCGAAAGTAATCACGGTCAACAACGTAATTAGTCATCAGGAAATTTTAATAAATGTAATATTCTGTAATTATTACAAAACATAAAATTTCCGTAATTTATATGGAGATTTTTCCATAATATTACGTATATCTCCGAAAGATTTCGACACATAATAATTTCACTTGTAAAATTATAGATTTCTTATATCTCGAAAAAATTCTACAAGATTTTTGTAACTTTATACGTATTTATTATACCTCAAAAAAATTACACCTCAAAAAATTCCGTAATTTTTCACAACTTAATTTATGAAAATATTTTTTACTTTTAAATCTTTATAATATAAATTTTTGCATTTTTTTATAAAAATTTATAGAAATACACTAGTCGAATGGAAAAAAATAGGACGGTTTTATCATGAATAGGATTCCAATTGATGGCTAAATTTGCTAAGATTTATTAAGTATAGGCAGTCGATTTTTTCCGATTTATAAATAGGAATTTCCGATTTATGAATTTTCACAAATAGGATATCCGATTTATGCATATTTCCGCCATCAATAGGATTCCGATTTTTGTTCATTCGACCAGTGATATACGTAATATATTGCAAAAAAAATTATTTGTTTTCTATTATATTTCAGAATTCTTTGAATAATAATAAATTATCACATAAAATATTTATAAATAAAATATAATACCAAATAAAATATAAAAAATACTAAATAAAAATAAAATACTAAATAAAATAAAATTAAAATGTTTAAATTTTAGATTATTACGCAGGACTATTACTTTGTGACCGAATATTTTGTCCTATAAATATAATTTCATCTTCATATTCCACTTCTCTTTCCTCTCTTTTTTTTTTTCTTCTTTTTCTTTCTCCTCTTCCTCCTTCTCCTTCTCTTCTCCTTCTTCATTATCTAACTCAATAATTTGATCTCCTTCTAGTTTTTTCTATAAAAAATAAATTTTTTAATATTTAACATAATATCAAAAATTTTTTTTATATTTCTTACTTACTTTCTTAACTTTTATGATTTTGCGTATCTCTTCATCATTGATTTTAATTGATTCGATTTTCGGATTCAACATATATTGACATATAGCCATTCCAGGACCCCGAGCAATCTATAAATAGGTCACATTAGAGTTTGCTTAGCTATCATAGTAAAAATTTTAAAAAGTTGCTTATTTTTAATTAAAATTTAAAAATTTACTTACAAAAATTATATTTTTCCTTTCTTATTTCCTAATTTAGTATTATCTGACCTATTCATAGATTGCTCAGGGTCCTGCCATTCCAAATGCAATTTTTTCTTTTGTTAATTTTTTAAAATTTCATCAGGAAATTTTTAAGGATAAATATATCCGGATAAATTTATAATATGCGGATATATGTGGATATATGCGAATTAATGCACGGGTGGTCGAATATATCCGAATATATATTGCGAATTTATCCAGATATATTGCAAATTTATTTAAATTTATCTGTATATATCAAAATTTATAAATTACAAAACAGAAATATTTTATCATCGTTACAACGTAATAACTTTTTATTTTAATAAGTAAATGTCGAACACTGCAATAAATAAGTTGAAAGATAAGCAAATTACAAATGATTAAATTTTGAACAGAAATAATTCATTATGTTCAGAATTAACTACTCATAATTTACTCAATTTTAATGATATAGGTCTGAAATTTTTACAGGCGATGCACATCATTCTTGTCTTTCAACTCACTTATTACAGTGTTCAACATTTACTTATTAAAATAAAAAGTTATTACATTGTAACGATGATGAATTATTTCCGTTTTGTAATTTATAAATTCTGATATATGCAAAATTATACAAATATATCTGGATAAATTCATAAACTAGCCTATGTAGATCTCCTAACTTCAGCCAACCCTAACCTTAACTCTGGTAGTTGACATTTATATTTGCATAATGTTGTATAATTTTGCATATATTAGAATTTATAAATTACAAAATGGAAATAATTCATCATAGTTACAATGTAATAACTTTTTATTTTAATAAGTAAATGTCAAACACTGCGATAAGTAAGTTGAAAGATAAGAATAATGTGCATCTTCTGTAAAAATTTCAGATCTATATCATCAAAATTGAGCAAATTATGAATGATTAAATTTCAAATAGAAATAATTCATTATGTTCAAAATTTAATTATTCATAATTTGCTCGATTTTGATGATATAGGTCTGAAATTTTTACAGGAGATGCACATCATTCTTATCTTTCAACTCACTTATTGCAGTATTTGATATTTACTTATTAAAATAAAAAGTTATTATGTTGTAACGATGATGAATTATTTCCGTTTTGTAATTTATAAATTCTGATATATGCAAAATTATACAACATTATGTGAATAGGACCCCGAGCAATCTATAAATAGATCAGATAATACTAAATTAGAAAATAAGAAAGGAAAAATATAATTTTTGTAAGTAAATTTTTAAATTTTAATTAAAAATAAGCAACTTTTTAAAAATTTTACTATGATAGCTAAGCAAACTCTAATGTGACCTATTTATAAATTGCTCGGGGTCCTATGTGAATATAGATGTCAACTACCAGAGTTAAAGTTAGGGTTGGCTGAAGTTAGGAGATCTACATAGGCTAGTTTATGAATTTATCCAGATATATTNCGATTTTGATGATATAGGTCTGAAATTTTTACAGGAGATGCACATCATTCTTATCTTTCAACTCACTTATTGCAGTATTTGATATTTACTTATTAAAATAAAAAGTTATTATGTTGTAACGATGATGAATTATTTCCGTTTTGTAATTTATAAATTCTGATATATGCAAAATTATACAACATTATGTGAATAGGACCCCGAGCAATCTATAAATAGATCAGATAATACTAAATTAGAAAATAAGAAAGGAAAAATATAATTTTTGTAAGTAAATTTTTAAATTTTAATTAAAAATAAGCAACTTTTTAAAAATTTTACTATGATAGCTAAGCAAACTCTAATGTGACCTATTTATAAATTGCTCGGGGTCCTATGTGAATATAGATGTCAACTACCAGAGTTAAAGTTAGGGTTGGCTGAAGTTAGGAGATCTACATAGGCTAGTTTATGAATTTATCCAGATATATTCATATAATTTTGCATATATCAGAATTTATAAATTACAAAATGGAAATAATTCATCATTGTTACAACGTAATAACTTTTTATTTTAATAAGTAAATATTGAACACTGCAATAAGTAAGTTAAAAGATAAAAATAATGTACATCTCCTGTAAAAATTTCAGACCTATATTATTAAAATTTAGCAAATTATGAATGATTAAATTTCGAATAGAAATAATTCATTATGTTTGAAATTAACTACTCATAATTTGCTCAATTTTAATAATATAGGTCTGAAATTTTTACAGGCGATGCACATTATTCTTATCTTTCAACTCACTTATTACAGCATTTAACATTTACTTATTAAAATAAAAAGTTATTACGTTGTAACGATGATGAATTATTTCTGTTTTGTAATTTATAAATTCTGATATATGCGAATATATCTGGATAAATTCATATGCAAATATATGCAAATATATGCGGATATATTCGAATAAATTCACAAATATATCCGGGTAAATTTGCAAATATATTCGGATAAATTCGCATATCAGATAAATCCGGATATTATGCGAATATATTTAGATATTATGCGAATATATTCGAATATTATGCGAATATATTCGGATATTATGCAAATATATCCGGATATTATACGTTGTTACCGTAGTAATATTGTAGTAGTCATATTTTAATTATTATTATATATTATTGACTTATATTATTTATTATTTTTATATTTATAGTTAATTAGTATTTATTTATTTATTTATTATTTATATTATATTCCATCAGGAAATTTTTTCGGGCGTAATATTCTGTAATTTTAACGTGATATTAAATTTCCGTAATTTTTCGCGTAATATTACAGAAATTTTCGAAAATTTTCGAAAGTTATTGAAACGTTAAAATTCCGTAATATTACGGATGCTATTTTCCGTAATTTTGACGTTTTAAAAAATTTTCGAAAATTTTCGTAATTATTACGAAAATATTTGCCTAAAAATTTTCGAAAGTTTATCGTTTTAAAAAATTTCGAAAAATTTCGTTTATTTATGATCTTGTTTATTTGTTTATTTATTTTGTTTGAACTTTTTCACAAAATGATCTTGTTTATTTATTCTTTTTCCAGAAATTTTAAAAACTATATACTCTTTTTTCAAAAAACTATATACTCTTTTTCAAAAACTTATTTTGTTTCGAACTTTTTCAAAAAACTATATACTCTTTTTCCATTAATTTTCAAAAACTTATTTATTTTGTTTCGAACTTTTTCAAAAACTATACTTTTTTTCCAGAAATTTTCAAAAACTTATTTATTTCTCAAGTAAGTATGTTGGTTTTTGACGAGGTTGGACGCCAGTTGCTATCTGTAAAATCTTCATTTGATGTTGTGTTTCCGGGTCGTCTGAGACTCCAGTGAATCTTCTTGAGCCCCTTCGGTTGTGTTAAAGTGATGGGCGGGGTGGAGTTCTGATAGTAAAACGCTGTTAGTTCTCGACATTCCTTTCTTTGATTAATACAGCCCTTATACTACGATTTTCCTGTGGTGACATTCCGCCATAATCGCGGTAACAGGTAGTCGTTCAATGGGAGTTATACATAAAGTAGGATACCCCCTGTTATCTAGAAGTAGGATACTCTCAGACACTAATATGCTTACTTAGAAAACAGCGCACAGAGATTGAATCAGTTTATTCAATACTGTTTCTAACATTTTTTTTTTTTCTTTTTTCCTTAGTATCAATAACAAATTTTCGGAATTTTTCAAAGATTTTCGAATTATTTTTGCGAATTTTATTTTCTATTTTTTAAAAAAATATTCAAAATTACATATTATTATAGTTTTTTTCGAACATTTTTATATTTTTTGTATTTTGATTTTTAAAAATTATTATTGTATTTTTCGCATATTTATTTAATAAAAAATAATGAAAAATAAAAAATTGTAATGTTCACTAATGTATTAATGAAAATATAAAAAATAATCTATTTTTTTTCGTTTATTTACGAAGTACTTGGACCTCCGCTAATTATTTCTATTAATTCCTCTTCTTCTTCTTCCCGCCTTTCTTCTCCTTCCTGCCTTTCTTCCCTTCCTCTTTCTTCTTCTAATACTCTTTCTTCCCCCAATCTTCTTTCTTCTCCTTCCCATCTTCTTTCTTCTTCCTCTTCTCTTTCTTCTCTTTCTTTACTTTTTTTTTCTTCTTCAGATGATTCCTCCTCCGATTCCTCCTCTGATTCCGATTCTTCATCTGATTTTTCTTCAAATTCGATTGTTTTGCCTTTTTCTAATTTTTTCTATAAATAAAAATAATAATTAGTATTTCGTATAATTCGTATAATTACAAATAAATTTAATAAATTTATACTTACGATATTTTTCTTTATTCTTTTTCGAATAGCTTCGTCATCGATTTTTATACTTTCGACTTTTGGGCTCAGCAAGTATTGTATTATTGAAATCGTAAAGGTGACTTTTTCTTTCGGCACCTTCTTCGATTTTTCCCAAATTTTTTCCATGATCTTTGTACACCAGGTCAAATTTTCATGATCATCGACGTCCTGGTTCAGTTTTCTTAGTACATCTTTGACCTTTTGGGATTTTTTCCAAGATAATACTTCACTTGCTGTGGATTTGGTATTGATTGTAGGCAAATCCGATTCCCCGAAAGTCGAAAAAAATGATGATCGAACTCTTGTAGCAATTGCTCCTCTTCTGTTCCGGTGTTTTGCGAGGAGCTTGAAAATTTTTAAAATTTTATTAAAAATTATTTATTATACTATAATTTATATAATTTATATAATTTAATAATTTAACAATACTTACTCTGCTGTGAATGTATTTACTATAGTAATAACTCCACCGATCATCCTCCCAATGTTCGAAATACTCCGGATAACTTTTTGCGGAAATGGCACCAGCAGATTTTTTAATTCTTTTTTATTTGGATATATATATTTATTAATAGAATAAGAGGCGATTTCCCCTACAAATTCCTATTATAAAGAATACGAAATAAGTAAAAAATATAATTCATTTTAAGAAAATCTGACATATAATACTTACTTTAATAAATGATTCTTCAGTTGTGTAGTCTCTGACACCACTCATTTCCAGAAGTTTTCGAACATCAGAGATTTCTTTTTTTAATTCGTTGAAAAAGATTTTTGCTTCCTTTCGGGTAAGTGGAGCATCGTCATCTAAATATAAATACATTAGTTTGTATATTTAAAATATTTCGAAAGATTTCGAAGAAATTCAAAAATTTACCGTCATCACCAATTTCAGTAACTCCCGTTTTTGTCTTTCTTCGTTTTCTTGAAGTAGTTTGTGATGGCGATGGCGATGGGTGACGACTTATTATTACATGTGGTGATGATGGTTGTGGTTGTGGTGATTCTTGTCGCGGTTGTAGTGATGCTTGTCTTGATGTTGTTCTTGATGCTTGTCTTGATGTTGTTCTTGATGCTTGTCTTGATGTTGTTCTTGATGCTGGTCTTGTTGGTTCTGCTGTTGCTGAAGTAGATACTTCGCTTTTTTTCGATTTAACAAATTTCGAATGACCAGAAAAAATTCTGGCGATTGCTGTTCTATTTTTGTTTTGCTTTTTTTGATGATAACTTAATCTTGTTGACATGTTTAAAGAATTATTAAATATTTTATTATTTGCAATATTTGAAATATTTTTTGATTTTTGAAATAAAGCTGGAAGAATTTTGATATTTTTTATATATTTTTTATTTATATTTGTATTATGATTAAATTACACTAATCTTCGAAAATCCTTATTTCATGATTAAATTAAATATTGTCATTACATTTCTTCCTTAAACGAAATATGTCGTGATTAAAAATCATTGTCCTTCATTCTTTTGAAATTGTCATTACATGAATTATTCGTATTATCTATTAACATATATCTTTAATTAGCAANTTACATTTTAAACGATCAGTGAGATCTCGTCTTTATTCAGATATTTATAATATACATTATAACAATAATAACTTAAACTACAAATCCATAAAGAATAAAAACTAACTAGGAAGGATTGGTTACCTGCCACCGTTTAACCAGCCACCGCCGTAAGAAAACCGAAGTTCGCTTACAGAGTCGCCAGCTACAACCCCACTTCTAAGACCCTGCAGCCATCCGAATACAGGATATCTTAAAAACAGTGCCGAACCACTGGATCAACTATCCATTTATCAAAAATCAAAAAAAAAGAAAAAATATTTATATACTATGTTACATATAGAGGAAAACGTGATCGTATAAAAACCTCTAAAAATAGCTTTCTCAAAAAATATGCTATTATTTTAAAAGGAAATTTTTGCTATCAATACGAGACTAAAAAGGGGTAGATAAAAAATTAAATATGCAACTATATGTAATACTAATTTCAGCCCTAATTATTTATCTATCTATGGATAATACTTGTGTATCAATTTTGTATTACTCCAAATTCAAGGTCAAACCTATATTTTCAAATTCCCCACAATTTTGGTATTGCTGCGCCACTAAAAATTATCGTTAATTTTATTATCTTTCTAAGTAAAGGTCCCGCTAAAGCTGTGATATCTAACCCAACTGTCAGAAAGTTCGTAAAGTCCATGTCGTCTAGCCATCGCAACAGATAATACAATTTTGTTCATGGGTTTCGTCCCCAAACACAGGGCTCCAGTTACGTTTATATCTCTGCCCTAATCCGTGAGATAGTTATCCTTTCACTTTAAGAGAGTATTGTATCCACCTGCCAGTTCCTCGCCAATCCTATTGCAACGGGAGTGGACTTAAAGATAGGACCCAAGGTTCTTATGGAGCTCAGGAAATGCATTTCTCATAATAAAGCTAAGCTTGGAGAGAGCATGGTGTGTCGTTACTTCNACACTAATCTTCAAAAATCCTTAATTCACGATTAAATTAGGTATTGTCATTACATTTCTTCCTTAAACGAAATATGTCGTGATTAAAAAAATCATTGTCCTTCATTCTTTTAAAACTGACATTACATTTTTACATTTTAAACGATCAGTGAGATCTCGTCTTTATTCAGATATTTATAATATACATTATAACAATAATAACTTAAACTACAAATCCATAAAGAATAAAAACTAACTAGGAAGGATTGGTTACCTGCCACCATTTAACCAGCCACCGCCGTAAGAAAACCGAAGTTCGCTTACAGAGTCGCCAGCTACAACCCCACTTCTAAGACCCTGCAGCCATCCGAATACAGGATATCTTAAAAACAGTGCCGAACCACTGGATCAACTATCCATTTATCAAAAATCAAAAAAAAAGAAAAAATATTTATATACTATGTTACATATAGAGGAAAACGTGATCGTATAAAAACCTCTAAAAATAGCTTTCTCAAAAAATATGCTATTATTTTAAAAGGAAATTTTTGCTATCAATACGAGACTAAAAAGGGGTAAGTAAAAAATTAAATATGCAACTATATGTAATACTAATTTCAGCCCTAATTATTTATCTATCTATGGATAATACTTGTGTATCAATTTTGTATTACTCCAAATTCAAGGTCAAACCTATATTTTCAAATTCCCCACAATTTTGGTATTGCTGCGCCACTAAAAATTATCGTTAATTTTATTATCTTTCTAAGTAAAGGTCCCGCTAAAGCTGTGATATCTAACCCAACTGTCAGAAAGTTCGTAAAGTCCATGTCGTCTAGCCATCGCAACAGATAATACAATTTTGTTCATGGGTTTCGTCCCCAAACACAGGGCTCCAGTTACGTTTATATCTCTGCCCTAATCCGTGAGATAGTTATCCTTTCACTTTAAGAGAGTATTGTATCCACCTGCCAGTTCCTCGCCAATCCTATTGCAACGGGAGTGGACTTAAAGATAGGACCCAAGGTTCTTATGGAGCTCAGGAAATGCATTTCTCATAATAAAGCTAAGCTTGGAGAGAGCATGGTGTGTCGTTACTTCTGTCTACTTCGTCTTGTCAGGTTGTCCTTTAATTTTTTGTTCCGTTATATATTAGCATGCCAGGTAAAAGCTTTCGCAAACATTTAAACTCCCTCTCAGAACCATACAAACTTCTGCGAATGAAGGAAGGAAAGAATTTAAATGCAAGTTAATAACTTCGACCTGGCCCCGAAGAATTTTTATGTTTATGTTCTATAAAAAATAAAAAATTTTTATATATAAAATTTTAATAAAAATTGATAAACGGAAAGAGTTCTTTTTGAAATTTGGAAATTGTCATTCTTAAAACTGTCATTACATGAATTAGTCGTATTATCTATTAACATATATCTTTAATTAGCAAAATCGATTTTTGAAATCTGCGCATATCATAATTTAACATATTATACATACCTTTAATTATATTTCTGCAATTTTCGCATATTAAAAAGTTTTTTTTCTTGATTGATTATTATTTGTTCTAATTACAATACAATTTATTTTGAAATTTGTTATGCATTTTCGAAACATATTATAATTTAATAGTATTGNTTTTGAAGTGTAGATCAAAGCGGTTGGAGTTTTGTGTAATTCTTCCATAACTCTTCGCTTAATTATTGCTTTACGCCGAATCTAAAACAAATAATTAGTATTTCGATATATTATGTAATAACAAAAATAATTATAATATTTTAAAGTATATTTACAGTTTTCATTATTTGCTCTTCTATGCCTTTCTTATTACTGAGACGATATAGAGTTTTTACGTAGGACTTGTGCAAACTTTCATATGTTTCAGTAGTATATCCATTAATTGCTCCGTATTCCCGAATTGTATCAACGATGTGGAAAATCCATGAGTGAAACTTTGGAAATTTCATTTTTGAATCTGATTTTTTTCGAAATAAAATGACAAACAGATCGGCCCATTCGTTAATCGCCTTCTGTATGATTATTAAAATAAGTTAGTATTATTGCTAAATATTTTAATATGATATATTAATATTACCTGAAATTTTTCTAGATCACTTTCTTTAAATATCTCTAATCTACTCAATATATACATTTCGTTCCATTTTACATAGACTTCCGAAAGATCATCACTTAATAAACCATCAACCACAAATACCATCACCTTCATTAAATCTCTATGCTCACTTGCAGTTAATCGGGCTATTGATTGTAACCCTTTTGAAAATATTTTTAAACCTGGATACCTTGGAATAGCTCCAATTCTCTCGTTCATTTTATCTATTGATGATCTTCCAAGTATTCCTTTAGTGAATTCTATTTGATAGTGATATAGACCTAGATCCAAGTGATGCATTCTATCAGGTACAGTGGCTGCATAAATATTTAGATTTCTANAAGTAATTTTCAACCGGTTCTAAACTTACCGAATGACCAGTATTATTGTTAAAATGTTCCATCATATTTTCATGGTTACGAAGTATTATTTGATCTTGCATTGTATCTATCAAATCATTCTTTTGAACTAAACAAAAATGGCAAGGAAAATTTGAACTGGCGGATTTATAAGTTAATGAATATGTGCATGCTTCCGGCCAATCGCCAATTATAGTAGATATTTTCGGAAAAAACCAGATAATTCTGTTATTAATTTTGTAATCGATTCCATTTTCATTTTCAAATAGAGGATCTAATAAGAATTTTAAAGATTTATGAAAAGTTTCACGAACTAATTTTTTAAATTCAGGAGATGTCTTTTCTTTCTCATTTTTAGCAAATAAAATCGGAAAATATCCTAATAATTGTTTAGCATCTTCCTTATTTCTTCTCCATGTAGAAATATTTCCAAGAGATATGTAAATAGGATGTAATGAACTTTTTCCTAATGTGTCTGTTGTAGTTGCATCTGAATAAAGAATAAGGGACAAAATACATGCCGAAGATGGAATTGAGACTTCCGCATATTTCCACCAATTTCCAGAATTTTGTTCTGCATATGATTTTTCCCCTTGATGCTGATATAAATAAGAAGATTAATAAAACTCTATAAATATTTAAAATAAGACGGAATTTAATATATATTTACCTTTTTATTTTCATATTTAAATATAAAATGTTGAAGTATTTCAGAATTTGACAAAAGAATTTCAATACAATTTTTAATTGGACGATAATTAATGAAATACTCTCGATTATTATGCACGAGTATACAATGTTTAGAATATGATAATTGTGATATGTTCATTTTGTCCATGAACTTTCGACCAGTTTCGATATTTTTTGGAAGAGGCGATTGAGATAAATCTGAATGTCTATTAAAGAATTTTATGATTGAATTTCCAGCTTTATTACTAAGATTGTGTTTTGTAACAAGAGTCATTAAATCTGCATATGCCTCGTTTGGAAATTCTTTAATTTCAACTTCGGATTCTTCTATATTATCTTGCAAAGTCAAACTTTTAGGTTCAAGTTCTTGCAGAGTATTACTCATATTGGTATCAGATTTTTCTGTATAATTTTGCAAACTTTCGGATAAAATTTCATCAAAGTTTTCAAATTCTTCCGAACGAAGAGAAACATCACCAGCATAATTTGAATCACTTTCATATTGGTAAGAAATTTCGGATACTGGCGGTAGGTTTTCTTCTCGAATACTTTGCAATTCTTCAATTTGACTAAAATCATCACTATCTAATGACATTTCATTAATACTCGAGACCGTATCTGAAATATCATTATTGGATTCCTCTGTACTGGTATTAAGTTCTTTAAGTTCATTACAATATTTTACATGTTGGGAGTATGCATTTCGGCTCGAAAGATAACGATCACAATATAGACATTTAAAATTTACAGACATTGTTTTTAAATTAAAGTTTAATATTTT
>PQFF01000246.1:158046-187664 GCA_003547095.1 Diversispora epigaea | reverse complement strand
GAAAAAATTTTTGGAGTTTTACCTTATATTGCACCAGAAGTTTTATCTGGAGAAGAATATACTATGGCATCAGATATATACTCTTTTGGTATTATAGCGTGTGAATTAATAACTGGTTATCCACCATATTATAAAATTCCACATAATAGTGATCTTGCATTAAAAATTTGTCAAGGTTTACGTCCAAAAATTCCATCAGAAGTACCAAAAATAATGGCTAGATTAATTGAGGAATGTTGGGATGCTGATCCCAAAAAAAGACCAACATCTAAACAATTATTTACTATTATCAATAAATGGTTAATGAGTAGTGCTTTTGATAAATTTATTTTACCGACATCAACATTACCTTCTTACAAATTACATCCTGAAGCAATTTATACCAGTAGACTTTTTAATACCACAAGTTCAAAACCAGTAAATGCATCAAATTTTATGAAAATGTTCAGTAAATCAACTAAATCAACTTCTGAAGATCTTTGTAAAGGTAATAATTTATTTTATATTATCATTTATTTGATTCAAATATTCAAGGTATAATAATACTAATTTATAATTTTTTATAGTTTCAAAATCCGTTAGATTTAGTGAATTACTTGGTAGATTAACCAATTAGATTACTGAGTACGACCAAGAAACCCATTTTCCATTCTTTATAAAGTCAAATTACTATAGTTTAATTGATCGAAATTATTATAGTCGAAATTATTATAGTTTAATTGGTCAAAATTATTATAGTTTAATTCTTCGAAATTATTATAGTCAAAATTATTGATCGAAATTATTGAAATTAATAATAAAAAAAATAAAAATATTATTGATTACGCTTAATAATAATTATAAAAAATCATTAACATACAGCAGGCGCAAATAAATTCTCTAAATAAATTTTATTGCTAAAAACGGAAGGGTCTAGGTTAATTTTCCTGGGAGTTCACCCTGAACTGGGGTCTACGCTCTAAATTAATGATCTTGTATGTATTTCCTTATTGGGCATGATCAGAAATGTAAGGAATATATAGCGTATAATTGATTGGATGGTAATCGAGTATAAATAAACAATTAGTTTTTAAACTATTTCTCATGTGTTTAAAAAAAATGAATCACATAGCGCTTTCAAGTGATCAAGTAAATTATCTCGTTTTTCGCTATCTAAAAGAATCGGGTTTTGATCATTCCGCTTGGGTTTTCAACGAAGAAAGTAAAGCAAGTCAACTAGGTTTCAAAGAACCTGACATAAGAAATGGAGAATTGATAAAAGTCATTCAAGAAGGATTGCAACTTAGAGATCTGACACTACATTCGCGTTCAGATGGACGAACGATAGGTTGTAACGTTCCCGTGCAGTTGATAGGCACTCACAAATGTGATGCACCGTCAACTCCTAACTCTACTGAAGAAAATATGTTAATGAATGACAACGAAAATGAAAGAGTTGATCAGAGGAGTTCACCAGAAGTAGAATTAACAAAAGCAAATGATGCAGATATTAGAAATGAATCTATAGCCCAAGAAGTTATTCTTTACGAAAAAGAATCTAAAAGAAATACTCAAAATATTGATACACTTCATCGAGAGCAAATTAGTGAACTAAATGATTCAAAAAATAATCAAAATGATAACAGTGACGATATGGAAATAGATGTTCCAGTGAGTCCCCCTTCACCAGCACTAATTGTCAATAAAAATACACTTTCACCTTTATACGCTCCACCGGTCAGTCAATCTGTTCCTACCAAAAAGCCATTGAGTAGTCGAACTTCACCAATGACAAATACTATTGTTCATAAATTAGAATCACTAAATCATATATTATTAAAAGTTCCTGGTGAAGAGTTGGTTTCTTTTTCTTGGAAACCAAATGAAGATGTTTTAGCTACCGGAGGACAGGATGGAATTTTGCGTATATGGCATATACCTGATTTTAGTGAAAGGCTTCAAGAACCAAAAAAAATTGAATACCCACCTTGGTTAAATGAAATTGATACTACACAAGCAGCCTTTATAACTTGGTTAGATTGGCATCCTACTCAAGATGATTTGATTGCGTGCTCATATTTTAACGGATTGTCAACTGTATATAAGATAAATAGTGGCCTTTTACATCGCAAACTAGAAGAACATCGTGCAAGTACTTTAAAAATAAAATGGAGTCCCAAAGGATTTAGAGTTTTAACTGCTAGTTGTGATAAGAACGTAATTTGTTGGGATCGGGATGGCCAAGCAATGCGATTTGCTGAGGTGCATAAAGAAACAGTAACAGATGTTGCATGGAAAGACGACAGAATTTTTGCATCTTGTTCTAATGATAAGAAAATATTTCTATGGGATTTTAAAACAAAGGAAAGGCCAACTATGGAGTTTGCAGGTCACGATGATGAGGTCTTTTCCATTAAATGGGATCCTACAAAAAATTATTTGGCATCTTGTTCCAAAGATGGAAAATGCAAAATTTGGTCAGAAGGTAATCATGCACCTTTACAAACCCTTCAAACCAAAGATGGACCTATTACTTGTGCAGAATGGCATCCCAAATCGAATGATAATGAAACTTTATTATTGACCACGTCACAGAATAGTGGGGTAGTAAGAATTTGGAGTGCTCTCGAAGGAATTTGTTTACGTGACTTTTCACCACATAAATTACACATCAATGCAATTGAATTTTGTTCGAATGGGCAATACTTTGCCACGGGTTCCGCGGACAATCATTTACACATAATTGATGCTAAGACATATAAAATACGCGAGAGTCATTTTTTGGGAAATGATATTATGAGTATAAAATGGAATCACAACTGTACTAAAATTGCCGCGACGTTACATAATGGGACCATTTATATTATTAAGGCATTTTCTAATGAGTAAGCTTGGTGCGTGTTACTTGCGTATTTTTTTTGGGTATCATTTACGTATTTTTTGGGGGGTTATTATTTACATTTTAATTGGATATTAATTGAGGATAGGACGAACAGTATATTTATTAAAGAAATTTAATAATTACGAAATTTTCAATAAATTAATAATTATCCCCAATTTTTCCTGTTATAATATTTTAAATTATCTAGTTTATATTGACTCGATTTTGTTAGGATAAGATATAGGAAGAATACGAAAGAACATAGGAAGTAGGCTATGATTATTGAACTTTATAATCTTTAGTTTTAAGTCATAAACGATCATAGCCACGTGTAATGAAATGAAAGGAAATGAAAATTTTGTTATTTATGGATGGCTAGAATTTTGGGTGGCATTATTGTTATAATTATTTTTTATTTATTTATAAAGATTTAAATAGAAGAACACTTCGTTTATAAAATGACAATAATATCCTATTCCCCGTATAAACAATAATAATGCTACAAATTCTCATGTCACGTTTAATTTATTTATCCATAAAATAAAAATTTAAGCGACCGATTCCAGACGGTCTCTTATGCAAAAACGAAGGTTCGATAAATCATGTGTGGAAGCAGAAACTACCAATTTGGTTTGTTCTTTTTTGTTTCTTTTTATGAAAATTTGCATATTTCCATTTCATTTAACAAATTTTTAAAATTTTCAATTTTCCTCAATTTCAATGTGTTTTGAATAATAGACTTAAATCCATTATGAATTAAGGTGTGATTGTTATAATATAATTACTAAATTTATTTTTTACCTTTGAGATTTATAGAAAACTTTAGTAAAACTTGGTGGTGGATAGAAATAATGATGTAACTTAATATTTTTGTTGTTGTATTTCATAATACTAAAATTTGTAAATGAATAAAATTTATGAATTTATGGTAATTAATATTTTATATTTTTTTGGAACTTTAATATTTATCAATCACCAAAAAAGTATTACCATATATATAACATGTTACAATTCAAACAACTATTACCAAAAATTGTAATAACAAATTTAACCTGTAATACTTAAATTTCTACATATTCTTGATTACTTGGGCAAATTTTGAAATTGTGATTGATTTTCATGGCATACATTGTTCTTGATAGCAACATTCTTAATAAATATATAATTCTTGATTAAATCATTAAAACAAAACAAAAAAAAATTTAACATTACATTTCCTTAAATATTATCGCAGAGATTATGAATTATATTATCTTGAATTTTATTTAAATTCAAATTTACGAAAAATTAATTACGGTGGCGAAGCGTGATATTTTTTAAAACCACATAAATAAATATATATATAAGATTCGGACATTATCTATGACTGTTTTGACAGAGTTTTTCTGGATCCAAATTTTGAATAAGAATATTAAGCCATCGAGCAATTTATGATTAGAAAATCATTTTGCATTGTTCATGTGAAGATGTTTTTGAAATTGTAATCGAATTTGTAACTTGTCTTTTACTTGAGCAAAAGATGTTTTATAAATTGTTTTGGGCGCAAATAATCTCTACTATACCATCATTATTTTTCCCCAAGTGTATTTCCAAGAATTAAATGTTGATATTGTCTTTTAAGAGATAAGAAGCAGCTTCTTTAAATCTTCAGTTGTAGATTCAATTTTTGCTCAAGGACGACCTTTTTGAAAGCAATAACTTTAGGTCTTCAGAATCTGCGTAAGTTGCAACCGCGTGTCAATTCGGCCATTGGATGTTATTCCGACGTAAGCATTAGCTCAAGAGCCTACTCCTCCGACTTCAACGATAATTGTGAATGATTTCCATATTAACTCCTTCGTCAAGAAATACTATATTTCTAAACAGGTTTTCTTTAATAAGAGATTCGTCAAATTTATCATTAGCCTCACCATTTGATAATTCTTAACACTACGTCTTGTTAGTTATTCGCGCAGAAAATTATTGGTTCGCACGTGGAATATAATTAACAGCAGCAAAAGTTTCATTTTTGATATATCAGGGGTTATTTTTTTGATATATTAAATTTTCATGTGACAAAATAGTTATCTTTTTGATGCATCTATAAATAAACAATTACAGGCATATCAAAAAAATAACCACTTTTTTCACGCGTATCTTGATATATCAAAAAAATAACCATAAGTCTATCAAAAATGAACCTTTTGCTTAACAGCAAATTTATGAAACACGTGTTTTTTTAAAAAAAATCTATTTTATTGTTTTTCCACATATAAGATTACTACGCTTTTAAATATCTACTAAATTTTTTTTAGGGAAAAATACAATAATTAGAAAAGAATTTTAAATTTTTACAGAGTTATAGTAAAATTAGCAGAGGAAGAGGAATACAATGAATAATTTTTAANAACTTTAGGTCTTCAGAATCTGCGTAAGTTGCAACCGCGTGTCAATTCGGCCATTGGATGTTATTCCGACGTAAGCATTAGCTCAAGAGCCTACTCCTCCGACTTCAACGATAATTGTGAATGATTTCCATATTAACTCCTTCGTCAAGAAATACTATATTTCTAAACAGGTTTTCTTTAATAAGAGATTCGTCAAATTTATCATTAGCCTCACCATTTGATAATTCTTAACACTACGTCTTGTTAGTTATTCGCGCAGAAAATTATTGGTTCGCACGTGGAATATAATTAACAGCAGCAAAAGTTTCATTTTTGATATATCAGGGGTTATTTTTTTGATATATTAAATTTTCATGTGACAAAATAGTTATCTTTTTGATGCATCTATAAATAAACAATTACAGGCATATCAAAAAAATAACCACTTTTTTCACGCGTATCTTGATATATCAAAAAAATAACCATAAGTCTATCAAAAATGAACCTTTTGCTTAACAGCAAATTTATGAAACACGTGTTTTTTTAAAAAAAATCTATTTTATTGTTTTTCCACATATAAGATTACTACGCTTTTAAATATCTACTAAATTTTTTTTAGGGAAAAATACAATAATTAGAAAAGAATTTTAAATTTTTACAGAGTTATAGTAAAATTAGCAGAGGAAGAGGAATACAATGAATAATTTTTAATTGAAAAATATGTACAAAAGAAAAAATTAAACACAATAAAGGAATGAAAAATGTAAAGTTTTGACCACATCAAACAAACAAAAAAAAAGGTTGATCAATTCATTTCGAAGACTTTCAAACTAACCAAAAAATTGCTCCTAAATATTTTTGCAATCAAAAATTACCAATTAACTAATTAATAACTAACCAATCACTCCTAATATTTAAACGAATTAAGGTAAAAAGGGTATCGAATTAACAAGTTAAGATGTACATAAAAATATTGGACTAAAATTTTCTAAATTTTAAATTCATCATCCAGTATGTAGAAATTAGATAAATTTTCGTGGAAAGAAAAAAAAAAAATAACCCAACAAAAAAAAATAATCCAAATAAAGGTAATAAGTAATATTAACATAATCAATATGTAAATTAAAAATCGTGTCTAGACGATAAGAAAATAAAAAATGAATTAAAGAAGCGAGAAATAATACGAAATCTAAGTGATTTCGGAGATTGTATTTTGTATGTAAAACGTACCACTAAATGAAATTCTTTGTTTCTGGAGACCTGTCTTCCGAAACTAAAACAATAATAATAATTTTTTGATTTTCAAAAAGTAATGTTTATTTTATAATCTATGTTTTCTATTAAAAATAATGAGTTCAGTAGAAAAATTCGTAAATCATTCTGTCCAGAAGTAATTTGATCCTGGATAACCTCCTCCATAATTTGAACCATATTGATCACCGAAATTATTAGAAGACATATGTCCACCACGTCCACCAAAATTACTTGAAGATGAATTTATATGTCCACCAAAATTACTTGAAGAATTTATATGTCCACCAAAATTATCTGAAGAGGAATTGGGCCCTATATGTCCACCACATCCCTCATATCCCTTTTGTTGTATTCCTCCAAATCTATTAGATGATGAACCGTTAAAATTTGGTATCATCCCCGAATAACCACCTCCATATGCGTTACTTTGTGGAAGAGGTACTGTATGATATCGAGAATGCGGTAGTGATGATGTATAATCGTTTGTATAACTTACTGGTGATGATTCCATATTAGAATCAAATATTCCAGGGGAACCATACTGAGCGGGGGTATTATAATGGATAGATGGATATTTATTATGACTTGTGCATCCGTATCCATTTGGTGTTGCATAACCGCTAACAGATCCATATCCATAATCACAGAATGATGATTCGGGTGCTGAATAACTACCCGAATCTGATAAATTACCTCCAAAATAATCATAATCTGAAGAAGAACCCGTATTTCTTCTTCGACGACTAACTGGGGTTTGTAATCCTAATTCTCTCATAATTCTTTGTTCTCGGTCTCTTTCTTCAGCAAGAATCATATCAACTTCAGTGATATCAACTTTACTCTTCAATGCAGCTTTACCTTGAACGATCATATCTGCCAACTTTTCATTTACTTTAAGTAACATTCCATCTTGATCGTCATATGCTCGATGCATTGATGAAATATCAGTTGAAGAAGATTTACGACGAAGAGGTCGCCTAGGACGACGCACACGAATTTGTCTACGTTTGGTGGGTGTAGGTGGATTAGAAGATGAAATATCAATTGGAGAGGAATTTCTTTGTATTGGTTCAGTTGAAGGGGTTGCAAAGTGTATCTGTTTTTGGACAGATTTTTCTGGTGAAGAGTCGGATAAATTATTGGTGGAGATGTTAGCATTTTTGCGTTGTTCCTGAAAAATATTAATAATAATATAAAGTATTAAAAAATATTAGAAAACGATAAAAATAATATTAAATATTAATATATATTAAGTATTTATATTTAACTCAATAATAAATATACCAAAATAATTCAAAAATAATTCAAAAAATAATTCAAAAATAATTATATTAACAAATACCAATGCCCAAGAAATATCATATGGTGGTGGAGGTTCATCTTCATCGTTTGCAAACCACGATGAACGTTGCCCTTTTTTATTAAGTTCGATATTTATTTCTTTATCATTTATCTCGTTAACATCACTACTTTGATTTATTTCATTGTCAGTAAACTCATCATCATCCTCATATTCAGAAACTTCAGAGTCAGCCCCAATTTGCATTACATCATCATCGGGATAATAATTTTTTCGTGACCTTCTAGGAGACCTTTTTTTAGGTAATTCCGATTCTGCTTTCCCTCCGAAAGGTAACATCTGATAAGCCTCGGCGGCATAGGCAGAAGTGTAAGCAGCAAATTTTGTTAATCCGTACAAAAAACTTGTGGCAACTCCAGGTTGTTGTGAAGGAGAGCCGTTATTATTAACAGGAGTGGCTGCGTGAGCCCTTTGACCCTGTTGAAGTTGCATGCCTGTCTCAAATTTTGGTTTCAAATAAAAAAAATAACTAAAAATTTTTTAAATAATAAGTGAGTTGAAAGTTAAACGCTGAGGTTTTTTTGAAAAATAAAAAATAAAAAAACTTGCTGAAGTTCTAAATTTGTTTGCTTAGGCCAAACCGACTTTATATAAGGTTTATAAGGTCCCTTTTTTAATTTTTAATATAAAAAAATTTATTAAATTTTAGGGATGAATTACAAGAAGCTTATGTGTTGCACGAATAGTTTCAATATGGTAACGGTCTATCATTAATACGTAATCTCCTCTACCTAAACCCTATACATAATTGACTATAATAAACTATAATAAACTATAATATAGTGTGATATATAATTATACAGTAGAATATAGGCAAACGTGTATATTTTTATATAATATATTTACTAAGCATGATAACAGTAATTCCTTATTGATATATCCTTCTTGAAGATATGCTGTGCAATTTGTGTAATTTTAATGACCATTTATATACAAATTATTTTGCGCACAATCGATATTGGAATTAAAAAATTTAAATTTAGTAAGGATATACGGATATACGTCTAACGGTATCGGTGAATCTCGTGGTAATAGATTTTTATCTTCTGAAGGGCTGAAATTTTCGGGTTCTCAATGTTTCCTAGTATGGAACTTTAGTTTTGAAAACTGTAAATCCAACTGGGTAAATGTTTAATTTTCAATATACTCTGCTCTTAAAGAAAATAAAAAAGGTCACGCAAATAATAAATGCATTATGCCCACTCACTCGTTTTTTCTGCGAATTATTTTCCGACCTATTCATTCGACCCCATTTCTACTGTGTGTATAATTAAAAGTTGAATTATCAAAATTATTGATTAATTATAAAAAGGAGTCCTTGTTTTTAAATAATTACCCCAATTAATTTGTCACGTGGTTGATAAATAGCGCGGAATATGTGAAACAGTACAACTGTAACTGCAGTGCACGCCATATAACTATGCACGAGTAGTAGATCACCTTGACCTCATGAAAATATTATTACTGAACAATGATGTAAGACTTTTAACGAATCAAAAGTGAAAAACTGGTGATACTAAATCTGGTTGGTATTCCTTAAATCGAAAATAAAGTGGTGTCAAACATTATTTTATTTATTTCCTTTGTCGATTAAACAATGAAAAATTTAATATTTATTAACTAATTAATTCACCACGTTTACAATATATATATATATATATATAAAATCAAAATGTAATGCGCGAGATAATTCACGATTAAGTTCGTAATTAAAAATGAAACTCCATTCACTAAGTACATAAAGACTCTATATTTTATAAAAAGAATCATGCAGTTTTCGTAACAAAATTTATTGATGATGATCATTTTGAATTACTTTTTATTTATAAGTACATAATCATCAGTTATTTNCCCAATTAATTTGTCACGTGGTTGATAAATAGCGCGGAATATGTGAAACAGTACAACTGTAACTGCAGTGCACGCCATATAACTATGCACGAGTAGTAGATCACCTTGACCTCATGAAAATATTATTACTGAACAATGATGTAAGACTTTTAACGAATCAAAAGTGAAAAACTGGTGATACTAAATCTGGTTGGTATTCCTTAAATCGAAAATAAAGTGGTGTCAAACATTATTTTATTTATTTCCTTTGTCGATTAAACAATGAAAAATTTAATATTTATTAACTAATTAATTCACCACGTTTACAATATATATATATATATATATAAAATCAAAATGTAATGCGCGAGATAATTCACGATTAAGTTCGTAATTAAAAATGAAACTCCATTCACTAAGTACATAAAGACTCTATATTTTATAAAAAGAATCATGCAGTTTTCGTAACAAAATTTATTGATGATGATCATTTTGAATTACTTTTTATTTATAAGTACATAATCATCAGTTATTTGTTCCGGAAAACATAAGGAATAATAAAGCTTCTTCAACCGAAAATAAAGCACAACATGAAAACAGCAAAATAATAATAAATTTTTATTCATATTTCCGATATAATTATAATACGTTTACAAAATAATATAATAAATTGAAAAAAAAATAAAAAAATTAATGTCTAAATATTACAAGGATTTTTTTTTCTATTGGTTGAAGTATTATATTGAAGATAAAATAAAAGGTGATTCTTGTAACCCCTCTCATTTGACATCATTCTTTCATCTCATTCTCACTCACGTTTATAGATTTTTCTGTTTTCTCCTCTTTAGACATTTTAAAATTTTTCCATTGCCTTTCTTTCTCAAGATCCAATCGATTTAAAATCTCTTGAGCTAATTTTATAACTTCTTTTCTTCTTTTTCTAACAAGTACGTTTCCATCACTTCCAATTTTATCCAACTTTTCTATAATTTTCAAAATTTTATATTCATGTTCAAGAAATTGTTTATTATTTGTAGATATAGGTAATAATTGTGATGTTGTCTGTTCGTCACTAAACGTCAATTCCAATTGATAATTTTGAGATTCCAAAGTAATCAATTGATTTTGTATTTTTCTTAATTGTAAAAGTTTTGAGAGAATATTTCGAGTTTTACGATTAGCAGTACCAGTCTTTAAGAAATTGGAAATTTTTTTAGATGCTTCATTTTTATCAATTGGTTTTTCGAATTTTTTGTTAGAAGAATCAGATGGTGTTGTGATAGGAATCGACATTGATCTCTTGGGTAAAGTGGTGGCATTATTACGCTTATTAAATTCTTTTGGTTTTTGAGTTAATCTTTCAAGGTCGATAAAATTTGATGGCATCTTATTTATATCGATTTTCTCGGAATTAGGGATAGAACCGGATCGATTTAAATTATTTCTATTATTATTATTATAAAATGAGTTTACGTTATCATTTAAACGATTATTATCGTGGTAATAATTACTTTGACGATGGTTATTGCGATGATAATTATTGTGATAATTACTGTGATAATTATTGTGATAATTATTGTGGTAATTATTACAACAATTATTTGAACATGGTGAGTATAGAAAGCAAGGATTTGAATAATGAGAACGGTTTGAGGTTCTTGAGTTATTTGGAAGATAGATAATGTGTTCTGGCTCTTCGGGATGATAGATAAACATATTGAATAAAGATAATTTGAATGATTATTTGATGATTTTTTTTTCAGGTACCTTTGTTTATTATATATTAATTTTTTGTTGTGATTAACAAATATTCTACGATTTTCTCTATAATTCGAGAACTTCTATTTGGGGAAATATTATTTAATGATGTCATGCTAGAAACATCTATTATCATGTGATTCTTTACGACAGCACTGATTATTAATATTATTAATAGAGGTATTTCATGTGCTTGGTGTAGATCTTAGCGAACATTTATCAAGGAATGTTTTCCATTAAATATTCAACGTAATGATCTAAAATCATTCTCGAAGGACATTATACGACCTTACTTTTAAGAGCTATTCATTTGTTATTTCCCTTTCATTATAGATTTCAATTTATTGTAGAACTTTAAGAATCTTAAGAATACTGTAACGTTTTAAATATTTTCAACATTCATTTATTTTTAAAAACAAAACCAAAACACAACTTAAATTATCCAAAATTTTATATTTTGTAAATGATTCTTTCTTTTTTGAAATTCATTATTTATTCATCACACTTTTCTCTCATATTTAATTTATTAATAACGTTAATCAAATCATGTAAATTTAGATGTTTTTTCTAAAAGGAAATATACTAATAAAGTAATTTTGATTTTAGAACAACTCCGTTTATTCTTAATTTATTTGCTTTCCTTTTACCATCTTAATTTTGTGTCATATAAAATTATAACATCCCATCATAAAAAAAAAAGAAGAAAAATCCATCCTTTTTTTTTGGTGAATAAAACTGGGATTGATAGGATTGATATAAATATATTCTAACTAAATTTCATATATGTGTAAAAACGTAATTGACGTAAAAAATTAATAAAGTGCTAGAAGAAAGGAATTAAAGAATATAAAATAAGAAAGATCAAATATTTGTAATTCTTTTTAGATTAAGCTTCAGGTTCACCAGTTCCTTTCTTTCCTTTCTTTGGCAAGAGGTTTTGATGAATGTTTGGAAGTACACCTCCTTGAGCGATCGTAACGTGACCAAGTAACTTATTTAATTCTTCGTCATTACGGATTGCAAGCTGGAGATGGCGAGGAATAATACGCGATTTCTTGTTGTCACGAGCAGCGTTACCTGCAAGTTCTAAAATTTCTGCGGCAAGGTATTCGAGTACAGCAGCAAGATAAACTGGAGCACCAGCACCAACTCTTTGTGCATAATTTCCTTTACGTAGTAGGCGGTGAATACGACCAACCGGGAACTGAAGTCCTGCTTTGGCTGAACGCGATGAGCTACTAAGTTTCGAGGTTGCAGCGGCGGCAGCTTTACCTCCAGATTTTCCTCCCGAAGACATCTTTTTGAATTGTGTACAGAGTTAAGGGATAAAGTTTAAGACTTTAAGTGGTGTGATTTCGCGCTTTTTGTTATGTGAAGAGAGAGTTAATTTTTTGTCGTGATTTTATTGATGTACCAATCATACAATTATTATTTAAATGTGAAATGTGATTACAAAAGATATCCTTTGATTATTCTTTTGATTCAATTCTAAAAAAAGAATAAATTCTTTTTTTTGATTAAGTCATTTTATCAGGTAAACCAATAGTCCTAATCAATAAAATCCGCAATACCTACCACAATTTCGCTTTATTTTATTCTTTGATAAATTAAATCAAATATCGGAACAATAATACATATTCACCACTAATCTTGCTTAATCACCAAGTCTTCTATCCTATCACATTCACATTCGATTTATCTCTTATTTTTTCCACAATTAAATGAAATCATGATCATTAAAGTCTTATCATCAAATCCATTATAAGAACGAATAATTATTTATTTAATCATTAATACAAACTTGTAAAAGTTTTCCTCCTCCCGAAATTGAAAAACTGACAGAAGTAAATATTCATTATTATTTCTTGTATTAATTTTCTTATTCCTTCTTATCACTTCACTGTGTGATAGCGCACAGCCACACTACCATTCTAGATCGGATCTCTGACCATAATATGGCAGGTGATCAATATCATGTGCAAGGTTTACGTAAGGTGACAATAAAGGGTGTGATAAATACACTACCCTGACAAACTCTTACCCTAACCCATGCATTTAGCATGATATAAATCACGTGACTGAAGTGAGATATATATATATATATATATTAGCTGCGTAACGTTACAAAAAATAAACGATACCTTTGCAGTATATTCATTCAATCAACATATGTACTTCCATTAAAAAAAAAAAAAAAACTAGGCGTATGGCGCACTAGATGCGTGTTCATTGCCTCCCTACATGCTAGTATCCAGAATGTATTATGTATACCTATTAAAGTATGGCCATTACGTCCTGCGCTAGATGTTTGAAAACAGTCTGCTGCCTGTCAATGAACATCAGTTTGTAAAGATTTAGATTTGACGATTATTACTAATCTAGAATGTATCAAATTAAAGTCTGAGATATGAAATATTCAATTTTCACAATGGCACATTCAAAGCAAAAAAAAAATTTTTAATATATCATTCTCTTTATACGTACATTCCGATGAATAAAAGCTCTGCTTCTTAATCGCAACCTTAGTGATAAGCTTACGTTCAGTCTTTGGGAGATTGGGCACGATTTACTATTGCATAAATATAATAAGCTTGGACATAATCACATAAATAGATTAGCCCTATCATAAATTTTCGATCTATTTTTTGGTAACTCTATATTATTTGTAAAACAAAGAATTAAAGAAACTTTAAAGCTTCAAAGGTTATTTATGTATGACACTCTACATCATGAAGAATATTTATAAATTTTCAAGAATTAAAAATTTTGATAATTTTATATTTGATAATTTTCTGATATCCAAAATTCAACCTCTCCTTTCTTTGTTCTTTGAGGTTACATAATTTGTAACTGCTTCTAGAGTGATCAAGTCATGATATCTTAAAGATTATAATAGATAAAAAAAAAACTATGTATATATTAAAAAAAAAAAATTTGCTATGTGGATTATTAAAGAAAATTAATAAAAGTTGGAAAGGTGATAAGGACATTATTATATAAAAAATTTTAGTATAATCTACCATTAATGTCGTTAATTTTTTTATAATTATTCGATCTTTTCGTAATGTATAACAAAATACTTTATTTTTTTTAATATATCCTTTCCCTTCTAAATATTTACAAATAATAATAATATAAAATTTATGTATATACAATTGAACCAGAAAATAAATATAAAAATCGAATATAAAAAATATTGAAATTTTTTTATGAATATAAAAATCTTTGTGAAATATGCTACAATATAATTATAGTTAATATTGATAAATTTAAAAAGAAAGATCATTAAAAAATGAGGGTAAATTTTTCAATAAACCAACGAATTTTACTACCCACTTTACTCTTGCCTTTCTCTTTATCCACCATCACCTTTTTTCTTTTTAATACTTGGCGATCTTTTAATACTTGATGTTCTTTCTAATTGACCCAAGTTACGTTGACTCTCCAGTGAGGGAACATTTGGTCTTTCTGTTCCACTTCCACCACTTTCATATTCTTGTCTTTCTATACTGCTACTACTTCCAAATTCTTGTTGTTGTCTTTCAATAGGATCATAGTGAGGTCTAAATGAAGTCGTAGGATCAAGTGAAACAGGTTGATATTGTCTTTGTGACGGAGGCAATGAAGAAGAAGAAACATTTTGTAATGAAGCAGAAGAATGACTTGGTAACGAAGTTAACGAAGTAGCAGAAAGATTTGGAGAAGGTAATGAAGAAACTGGTTTTGAAGATGGACTTCCTGTAGAATATTGTCGTGATGGACTTCCTATAGGTTTTCGTGAAGGACTAACGGATCTTGGCCTTTCTCCAGATGATACTGCTCGAAGTTGGGGTGAAGCCGAAGCAATAATACCTGTTGATGTTTTTACTACTGTAGATGTTCCAGTTTTGGCTACTTGAGGAGTTGGAATAGTCTTTGAAGAAATTTCTGACGTTGAACTTAATCTTTTCTTAGGTCCTTTACGTAAATCTTTACTTTTAATTCCTACTTTGTTACTAGGTTTTCTTTCGCTACAACAGCTTGAAATATTCTTTATAAAAACATAAAATATTATTTCATCACTGTCAACTCTAAATATATCTGCTAACCATTGAAGTATATTTAATATCGCTAATAATATAATAATCGTAATGGTAATTTTATAAGTTGTTTTGTTTATTGTATCTGTATCATTTGGATTTTCAGCAAGAAGTGAAGCTAATATAATTAAAAAACAACTTAATATTCCTATAAATTGAGATAATTGAGCATCAAGATTTTTGATGGAACTATAATAAGCTTTAAATAAATTGCCTTTAACAAAAAAACTTTTAAATATATGAACAATTTGAAATGGACCACCATAATATATTTTAACATCATTTATTTCTTCTTCGTCGCCTTCTCCTTCTGAACTTTGATGATATTCAACGGTTGAAATAGATTTTTTTGTGAATTTTGTGAACGCGAAAATTCCCAAAACGAATAAAAGTATTAATATTTGTAGAGAAAGTGTGAATCCAGCAATTCTTCCAATTAAATCCAATTGACCAAATTTCCATTGAGTTAACGCGAAAGAACCAATTAATAAATTGAATAAAAATTCTGAGAAAGAAGAAGAAACAGTCGATAAAGTTAAAGAATTTGCTATCAGAAATGTATAATAAAGACCAATTGTAATTATTAAATCTATTCTATTATGTAGTGGATTTCTTTTACGTTTAAGGTTAAAAGAATCTCTGGTTTTTTGTGAACCATTTTCCTCGCCTTTTGAGCCTTTTTCTTGTAGTTCTGGAGTTGGTGTCTCAATGTCAATAGTGGTAAGACTTTGACTTTTCATTATTTTTTTTTTGTTGACAATTTATATTATTTTATTATTATTTCCGTAATTAAATTGCGTGGTAGAAATGAAAATATTAGTGGAAGATAAACAAAAAATTTGTGAAAACAAATAGACCATATGTAATCTGATCATTAATATTTCTTTCTTTTTCACGCTTTGTCAGTTGTGAAATATCTAAATTTTTTAATTTTGTGGCGGTTCGTGTTGATAAATTTCTCTATGATTACATATTTCCTTTCTTTGCTCATTTTTCAACAAGGATCTAATTGAATAAATTAAAATTCGATTGTTAAATTAAAAAGCCTCAGATAACCCTAGTGTCTTTATAAATACTTAAAACTAAGCCTTTTTCAGATTTTTTTCTTCTCTCTCTTTAAAATACACCTTAAATGTCTAATTTAATATTTGGATTTAATGTTTGGATTTAATATTTAAATTTAATGTTTAATTTAATGTTTAATTTAATATTTGCACCAAATAAATACCTCAAATAGGAATCTTTCGAGGTTTCTAAACGAAAACAATTTTCGTTTTTTTTCAAAAAAAAGTTCAAGCATAATATTTTCTAGAGCGAGGCTATGTCTTTGAGAAATCAAACCTTTACCAAGCCACTCGATCTGAGCCATTCGTACACAGGCTGAACCAATAAAAATGCATGATTTCAAGGTATCTATAATACTAAGCCATATTAGATCATTAATTTTTTTCAACGAGGCGAAAACTTTATTTTGAAATAAAAAAGTTCTTTGACCGAAATCGGAAGTAATTTTGTTTGATGGTTATTTTTTTGATATACCTATGGATATAAGTAACGTGCGTAACTAATTATTCGGCAAAAGTATCGTTTTTGATAGACCTATGGTTATTTTTTTTTTGATGTGCTGTTTTTTTGGTACTTTAAGTAACATCGCAACTAATTATTCGATGGTCACGTGGTATTCATATTCTATAAATCACGAGAACAATGTATATTAGTTGCATCACATTACTTAAAAATAAGTGAACCAAAAAATAACAATAGATTTATCAAAAACGATACCTTTGCAATTATTCAATTCATATTCTATAAATCACGGGAACAATATATATTAGTTGCATCACGTTACTTAAAAATATATATCAAAAACGATACCTTTGCATATTCCACACAGTAAACATGTGATTTACAATGGCGTTAAGAGATATTTCTATAGTAATAAATCTTTTACTTTTTTCTTTTTTTTTTTACTTTTATTTTTGGGAGGGGTTTACGTAACGAATTAACTTATGTCTGAAATTCTTTAAAGTTTACAAGAAATAAAGCAAGATTTTTATAATATGACCAAAAAAAGTTCATTTTTATGCAGTAAATCCAGTAGCACATTTTGTCACATACCAAATTGGTGAACAAAACAAGCTTTATTTATAGTAAGAGATTTGTAGTGCATATTTCATCAAATAAGTTTAAGTCTTGGCCACCAGTGCCAATATTTGCTGAATGTTCTATGTTCCATTTGGCAGCAATAATATCGCATCGGTTTTCTATTTGGAAGCAATAATATTGATTTCATTGGTTTCATTGATTCCATTAAATTTTTTTAAGTTAGCATTTATCATGCGGCTCTGCATACAATCAAGGCATCAAGGTATCATTATGTATTTGTAACCTATTTAGAAAATATGATGTAAAATGGAAAATACAAAGGAAAATGGAAAAAAAAGCATAATTAAATCTATATTAGGTTCTTTTATTGACTGAGACCTGAGACCGATTCCATTTGTTCGGCTCTATTTGGAGATGTGAGAAAAAATTTTAAAATTATATAAAGCACAAGAGGAATTCTCGTCTATTAATTTTTCACCCAAATATTTTATGTTCTATAATTGCCACTTTGTTTCTAAATATTAAAAAGTATGGATTATTACGATTTTATTGACGAGAATAATGAATTTGGACATGGAATTCAATATCGTGAGGGAAAACCAATTAAACTTTTACAATTTGAGGATGGGTCCGGTAAATTTATTCTTAACCAGGACGCATTGAATATAATAAATAAAATTGAAGAACCCGTTACGGTTTTGGCCGTAGGTAAACAATTGTTATTTTTCTCATCTTACCATTATTTCATTTTATTTTATTTGTAATTATATGTAGAATTAAATTAATGTCATCAATTAATATATCAATATTATTTATTAGTTGGGTCCTATCGTTGCGGAAAATCTTGGATTGGCAACGTCTTTCATGGTCGACACGACGGTTTTGAACTTGGGGCTGAAGTTCAAAGTTGCACGAGAGGAATCGATATGTGGGACAGTCCCTTTATACATGAAGGGAAACGGGTCATTATATTGGATTGTGAAGGATTCAATGAACCTAAACAAGATCAATTACACGATACCAAACTATTCGTTTTATGTTTGATTATTTCTTCAATTTTCGTTTATAACGTAAATGCGATAGTAGGAAAATCAGATATTTCGAAATTGTTCCTTATGACTGATTTAACCAAATATGTTCGACCCACAACAGAATGCCAATATTTACCAAGATTGGTAGTTTTAATTAGAAATTTCGGGTTAAAAAGTCCTGAAAATTTTCGAGATTATTTTTTGGAGAAGTTAGAAGAAGTCAATATTGATGGTAAGGATTATTTAATTATTTAATTACATAATTATATCAATTTATTTATTTTTATTCTCCTATTTATAGCCGCCAAGGGAATCAAAGAGCATTTTTCGGATTGTGATGTTTATGGATTATCAGTAAGTATTCTTAATTATTCCAAAGCTATTAATTCTAAAAAATTAAATGCAATAATTAATTATTTATTATTATAATTATTAATTATTATTTTAGCATCCGGGAATTACAAAGGAACGGTTACAATATATGGATAAAGTACCAACTCAAGATTTAGATCCGTGTTTTATATCCGAAATTGTTGTTACTGTGAACCGAATTTATCAAAATCTTCAACCAAAATATATTGGTTCATCCGCCATGAATGGAATGGCATTTGCTCGATTTATAACGAATTGTGTTGAGAGATTAAATGACCCAGAAAATAATATTCAAATTTCAATACCTGATGAATATTCTTCGGTAACAAATTTCATAGCTAGAAAAACCATTGAAAAATGTGAAAATTTATATATACAGACAGTGGAAAATGGAATCCAATTACCAGTTCAATGGGATGAAATTAATTTTTGGCATTCGATAGCTTTTCATGCATCGGAAACTGAATTTTTTAAATCTATTATTGGTTCCGGTCCTCTGATTCTAGAATTTTTAAAAGAATTACATATTCGGATTGAAAATATAAAATCCGAATTTTATAAAACTAATTCTGAAGCATTATTAAAACATTATACCGAAATAGCCAGTAATTTCTGGGAAATGCATGTTAAGGGCGGTCTTACATACCCGAATCTTTTTTCTGTGAGTTTTATTTTAATTTATCGTAATTTATTGTAATTTATCGTAATATTTAATGATAATAATAAATATAATGAACTAATATTCTAATATTTAAATTATTTTTAATAGGGACAAGACGAGTTTGAAAAGGCCATTGAAAATTTTGAAAACGAAATGGATGGATTGACTCAAGGACCAGAAGTCAATAAAGTTTTTGCAAATTATAAATCAAAAGAGTATAAAGAAGCCATTGAACTAATGGAAACAATGGGAAAATTGCAATCAGATCTAGCTAATAATTTAAAAAGTAATCAAGAAAATCAACGAAAACTCTTGGAAACTTTAGCTGAAGAAGAAATGTTAAATAGACAATACAGCACCAAACAAGAAGAATATGGTTATTCCGATCAACACCTTGCTGCAAAGTTACATGAGATGCATAATTTAATGGAACAACAAAAAGTAGTAAATCGTGAAAATCGTGAAGCTTTAGAAAGATTAAGAGAAGAACAAATCATAGCCTTTGAAAGGTTGAATAGACAAAAAAATGAAGAAATCGCTCAAATTAAAGCAGACTTAGAAATTAAAAGGAATGATAAAGAAAAATGGAAAGAAGCCCTCGGTGCATTCATTCAATTTGGAATAAAAGTTGCTATTCCATTTATTTTAAAGAGGTTGATTATTTAAGATTATATTTACTGTATTTATTTTAATAATTCATTAGAAAATACAGTCCTTCTATAATCACACCCCTCAGGATAATGGTGCCAAAGGGAGGTGTTCTTATAGCGGGGGAGAATGTTAATATGGTCTGGGGACTAACACTGGTGTGATTATAAGTGGGGTTGACTGTATAACAAATATGTATATGTATAATAAAAAATATTTTTAGCGACCAACAATAAATTTATTGTTATATGTTTTTTTTAAAAAAAAGATTGCCACGAATATTTAACAAAAAAAAAACGATTGCTTTTTATTATTTTGATCATGAACCTAATCTCTCGGCAGAAGAGAGAAGAGATACGAAATTGATTTAACCATATGCAGAGATTTTTTTTTCGTCAGGAATTAACTAAAATAAAATAAAAAATCTAATAACTAATGTTTTGATTTCTGAAATTCCGGCTCTTTGAATTTTTTCAACCAAAGACTGCTCATCACTACACTCACGCTACTACTCACCATCAATAACCCTGCCAAAGCAGGTGGTAATCCAACTTTGAATATGGGAAAGAAAACTCCCGCGGCTATAGGTATGGAGCATAAATTATACATGAATGCCCAGATGAAATTTATACGAATTCTTTTTATGATTTCTTTGCTTAAAACTATCATAGTTATTAAAGAATATAAAGTAGAGCGGGTAAGGATGATTGAAGAAGATTCAATGGCTATGTCACTAGCACTAGAAATGGAAATTCCAAGATCGGCTTGAGTAAGTGCTAAAGAATCATTTATTCCATCTCCAATCATTGCTACTACTGAGCTTTTTTTAGATTTATTTGAAGTTGAAGAAGAATTACGTTGTTGCAACCATTTTATTGTTTGCGCTTTCACCTCAGGTGTCACTTTTGCTAATACATTTTTGATTTTTAAACGAGATGCGATGGCTTTCGCAGCGATAGGATGATCACCTGTAATCATCCAAACGTCAATTCCCATGGATTTTAGTGTTGAAATTGTGCTTCTTGCTTCGGGTCTTGGTTTATCTAATATACCAAATCTTGCTACAATTTCATGTGAAAAATTGTTATTATCGATATCATTATTTAAGACATCATCGGCAAGAGATAACCCTACTATTACAATAGAACATCCGGATTTTCTCCAAGATTGCGTGAGATTTTGTTCTTCAAAAGATTTTGACGGTGGGTACGTGCACTTTTCTTCTAAAATCCAATCTTCATTTCCCACAAAAACATTATAATTGACACTTTCCTTTGGATGTTTAAATTCTCCTATTATACAAATTGATGATCTTACATTAACTATTGCTTTGAGCCCTTTTCCTGGAATTTCTGTGACATTTACCAAACTAACATTTTTTAAGTTTTTCATTAACTTTTGATCATTTGTCTTCTCATCTTCCATACTCATCATATCTGATTGTTCACTTAATTTATTCATTACATGTTGCGTAACAGCTTTAGCCAAAGGATGGTCACTCGAAGATTCCACAATTCCAATGATTTGTAACAAGAGATATTTTAAATCTATTTTCTGAACACCTTCTTTAGTTTTTACAATCATTTTGGATTTAATAACTCTAGGTTTCCCATATGTGAGCGTTCCGGTTTTATCAAAAGCGATTGTATCAATTTTGCTTGCCATCTGTATAGCTTCACCGCCACCTTTAATTAAAATTCCAAATTTTGCAGCTATTCCTGTTCCAACCATTATAGCTGTAGGAGAAGCCAATCCAAGTGCACAAGGGCACGCTATTACCATTACAGATATCGCAAAAAACAAAGCAAATGTTACATAATTTTCATTGTATGGTATCCAATCTTTAGGATAAGAGTTGGCTGAACCAGCAATTAACCAACTTATGAAAACTATGATAGAAATTGATATAATGCTTGGTACGAACACTCGAGAGATTTTATCGCCAAGTTCTTCAATGGGTGCTTTCTTGCTAGATTGAGCTTCTTGCACGAGGGTGATAATACGAGAAAGAGTGGTATCTGAACCCACACGAGTAGCTTTTATTAAGATAGTAGAAGATTGATTTAAGGTAGCACTTATAACGATATCATCGACAGATTTGCTAACGGGAATTGATTCACCAGTAATCATAGATTCGTCAATAGAAGTTATTCCTTTCACAATTTTACCTATAATAATAATAATATCCAATATATATTTTTATATATATATTTTTTTTTGGAAATTATGAAAGAAATTATATAAAAATCCTCTTACCATCACAAGGTATTCTTGCTCCAGCATTAACCTTAAATATATCACCGACTGAATTTATGATATGAGAATATTATATGGATATTATTGTATGAATATTGTATGAATATTATATTAGAAATTTATAATATACAATAAAATATACCTTGAACAAGATTAATATCAATTTTTCGTTCCTCAATGATTTCATTATTCATATCAATCTTTACTAAATCAGCTTTTTCAGGTTGTAATTCCATCAATTTTGTCATAGAATCAAGTGTCTTTCCTTTCGCTTTTGCTTCCATCCATCTTCCCAGCCAAATAAATGTGATCAATAATACGCTAGTTTCAAAAAATTCTTGTCCTTCCATTGATTTTTTATCGTTTTCGTTCATATTATTCATATTATTATTATCATTATGATTAATTATTCCAATAAGTACACTAATAATGGATCCAAAATAAGCGACAGAAGTACCTAGAGCAACTAAAGTGTCCATATTTGCTGTACGAGTGTATCTAATAGAATGATAAGATTTGACATAGAAAGGGTATCCAATATAAAACTGGACGGGTGTTGCAATTAAGAACATTATTAATGTACCAATATTAAGTCCAGGAAATACTTGAAACCCCAAGGCATTTTTAGTGAAACTGGTATCTTTTAGGAACATCATAAATATCATCCCAATGATGAAAGTAGGAATGGAAAATAATATGGAAAGCATGGTTCGTTTACGAAGAAACTTTTCATATTTCTCAGCACGCTCACGAATTGATTTTGAGGTAGCGTTAACTGATAAAAAATTTTGATTTAATTGAACAGTAAAGCCGGCATTTGTGATTGTTTCCATAAGAGTTCGGTGACCAGTTTTATAAGGATCATGAGTGATGATAACATCACCTGTAAGCAAGTTGACGTTGGTATTTTCTATACCTGGTAAAATTTCTATTACGCGTTTTACTGAAGAAACACATGACGCGCATGTCATTCCACTAACGATAAAACGCGTAGTGATATTTTTGTTCTTTTCATTTAAGTCACGTGCATCAGTATTGTCTGTATTTAGATCTTCGACTTTTACATCTTCGAGTGTAAATCCAGCATTTTTAATAGTGGTTTTAATTAATTCAACATCGAGTTTTGACTTTTCAATTCGTAAAGATCCTTTGCTCAACAATAAATTAATGTCAATAGAATTAGGTTCGATTCCATCAATTCTTTCTAGTACTCGTTGTGCTGATCCTACACATGCTGCACAGCTCAAACCATTGATGGTAAAAGAAACTTTAATGTAATGGTGAGTGTTATATGAAGAATCAGTTACGATGATTGATTGCAATATATCATTTTCATTAACATTTTCATTAATATTTGTAAATTTATCTTCCGAATAAATTGAACATTCGAAACTTGGAGGTATCATTTTGTATTTGGCAAAAATTTATAATTTGAGAATAAGGATGGAAAATATTTCAAATATTTCGTTAAAAAAAGGCCAGCTTTTTTTTTTATAAAACGAAGCGCTAATATAATATAATGCTAAATGTTTCTTAATTTTCAAAATAATAATCCGAATTTGTATATACGCATTTTATGCTATTTGCTTCAAAATTATACAATTTATATAAGTCACTAATATAAAGTACATCTTAATTTTCAAAATAATCACCCGAATTTGTATTGCGCTCTTTATGCTATTTGCCACAATACTATACAATTAATATAAGTCTTGCCGGAGATCTCTATCAGCGTAAATATTTTACAAAATTGGGTCTGTTAAAGCGAGTTAATCCATAGACTATACAATTAATATAAGTCTTGCCGGAGATCTCTATCAGCGTAAATATTTTACAAAATTGGGGTCCGTTAAAGCGAGTTATTTTACAAAATTGGGTCCGTTAAAGCATAGATTGATCTACATAATGCATATTGATATTTATATTATAAATGTATCAAAAAGGTAACTCCTTTGTTAACTCCGCCCAAAATTGGTATCTTATAATAATGCATGTGATTGGTCAGTCACATGTTTGGAAATTCTTATATCGACACGGTAAAAGATTAGAAAGATTACAATATTAAAGAAACTTTCAGCTCAACCGGCAGTATCGCGATATTGTTCATCCTATTTCAATAAGGAATTAGTAAATATTCCTCAAAATGAGAATAATATTAAAATAATTTCTAAACCGGATATTTCGACCGAGTTTTGATAGCATACTTTATTAATAATAGCTCATTTATTTAATTTAGAAGTAAGATCTTGTTAATACCAGAATTTGAATCACCACATTCGCATGATTTTTCAGGATATAACTGCCCCACGCAGATCGACAGTTATTATTTTGTTAGCCGTCATTTTTTCCGTTTCTGCGTGGAATAATAGTGGTTATATCCTGTCTGCGTGGTCAAAAGCTGACAGGTTATATCCTGAAAATTTCATGCGAATGTGCTGATTTGAATTTGAATTATTTAATAGATGGAAGTCTATCTTATTGAAACCAAAGCTTCTTAGTTACGTACACACTTTTACAATATTTAAACAAGGAAATTAAGATCTGGGATAAATTCATTCAACCAAAATCCAACATTACCTCCAAACTTGAAGAATGGAAAAATGAAGATTCATGGCATTAAGAACCACTTTACAAAACTGTTTACCTCTCATTCGTTATTTCTGGTGAAGATATTTTTAATAAAATAAACCTTATATGGAAATTTTTAATAAGCAACTTTCAAAATATTATAATTCTTGATAAACAAATCAAATCAACAATTTTACCAATTTCCTTTCTCGAATACACGAGAAATTTTCCACCTCATATGAATTTCTACTAATATTAAGAGATAGCAGGGATGTAAAAGTTTTTGAAACATAGCAACTCTAATACAGTGATAATTTTAAAAGTTGCAGATATAGATGAAATTCTTTGAGGATTTAATCCTTTAGAATGGGATAAAACAAGGATGAAAAAACTTGGATGAAAACAAAAGATAGTTTTATCTTTTCATTGAAAAATGGTAATATACCAAATTCAATACTTAGTCGAGTGAGTAAAGAATGAAGAAAAGGCTATTTGGTATATTAGCTCTCAAAATTAAGTCAATGTTGGAAATTGCGAGCTTTCATGTAAACTTTTGTATCTAATTTTACTTTAGATAAGGTTTATTGGAGTAATTTTTTTTTTTAAAATATTGTGAAAGAAGTATTAGAACAACAAATAATAAATTTTCAATAGAAGATTCAAGATTGTATTTAATTAAGTTTTCAATATACACTGAGCGTAATTTTATTTTAATATTGGTCAAAAATTAACCACCTATGTACAAAACGAGCACAAAGATTTTTTTTTTTCCCCCGAAAATATGAATTTCCTTTATGTTTTTACGTTTCAAAGCAGAGCAAGTAAAAATATTTAAAATATATAATAAAAAGAAATTTAAAAAATATATAAATAATATAAAAATAAATATAAGTGACAAGTCGCAGGTACGTTCGGTTTTATATGTAAATTATTTTATGTACATGTAAATAAATTACAAGGCCTCACTAGCTATCAAAAAAAGAATAATCAATACATAATTATAATTGATATATATAGGAAATTCCAAAAAAAAGAAACAATTTTGAAGAAAGGAATGGAAAATCTACTTTGGCAGGTATTTTTAATTTAATATAATTTATGTAAATATTCTTAACTTCAGACAAATGTAAGGTTTTTTTTTTGAACTTTCAATACTCGATAATTGAATTTAATATATTTTTTTTACTAGCCTTTTAATCATGTAAATAAATAAATAAAATTTTTTTCTTTAATAGTAGATAATTTTTTTGAATTTCTTATTGGAGAAGTTTCTCCTCCTAAAGTATTTAATTTCTAATAATTTCCGGAGTTATAGATTAGATATTCATACTCAAAATAATTATTATTGTAGGTGTAATAATAGTATCTACTCCTCAAGATATTGTTATTGCCCTGTTGATGATGTTAGAAAAGATACAAGAAAGTTAATGTTTGTGAGTAATCTATTGATGTTAATTTTTTTCTTGTAAATATTAGATTCTAGGAATGGGACATTTTTTGTACGTTCAAATTTGTTAACATAAAATTCATATATTTGGTAATAATAATAACTTCTCGGAAATGGGATGAGTTCAGATTATTTAGGTGATACCCCATTATATGCATTATAAGTGAATGTGAATTATCAAATATAGGCAAAATAAGCCTGATAGTTTTAATAAAAAAAAATTTATTTGTGTGTAAAAATAATATTTTGTATATATATTTTAGATAATACTATTATTATTATTACTATGATGATAATATATTTTAAATAATTCAAGTAAAATAAATAAGCCCATTAAAAATGTATACAAAAATCATAACACATATATATTTATATCAAAATTTAAAGAGATTTTAATTTCTAATTCTACTATATATCTGATATATATAAAAAAAAGATGAAAGTAATTTTTAAAAGTTTAGATAATGCTCTTAATGGGTAATGGAATTCAAAATGTAAGTAGAAAATTATTTTAGTGGTGATAATTGAAAGAACAAAATATCACATTATAACCGATCGACTGGTAATTTAACTAACAATTGACTGACAATTGACTGATAATAATAATAATTATAAAAATTCCAAAAGTAATATGAACTTAGTTTGTCCTATAAAAAAATACTTTATTTAATTTTTGAAAGAAGAATCCTTAAATTCACCACCAATCAACTTTGGTACAGTTAATTAAACTTGTAACTTTTATTTTAACATTATTATTATTATTGTTCTCTTTCATATTATCTTACTTGATCTCTTTCATATTCTCAGTAGTAGATTTTTTACATTTTTCAAAATTGTAAGGACATTTTGATACAGTAGTTTGTTTAACTGAAATATTTTGGTCATCTTTCGCTGTTTCATCTCCTTCAACACCTTCTTTTTCTATTTCATTATTCTTATTTAAATTTTCTTTTTCTTTCAAATATCTATCTAAATCTTCTTGATTTTTCCCTTTAAGTTCCATTAATAATTTGACAGTTCCAGCATTTTTAATTGATTCTTCTTGAATAAATTTAATTTGATTTTCAAAGAGTTGACATTGTAAACGTAAAGATTCGTTTTCGCCAGTTAACAATCTAATTTGATCACCAACGATTTCAGATTTTCGAGAAGAAGATTTTCCCAACACCCCACTGGTTCGAAGTTCAAATCGAAGAGCGGATGACTCATCGCTAGATACTTTTAATTGACTTCTTAATGATTTAATGGTAGATTTACTTGTTTCTAAATCTTTTTTCAATTTTTCATTTTCTTCCATCTTAATTTCTAAATCATGTTTGAGTTTTGAGAGAAATTGTGTTTTTTCATCTAATTGTTCTTGAACTTTTAGAAAAGATGAAGGTGAAGATTCATTATCAATTTTATTACTGTTATCATTATCATTATTATTATTATTATTGTTATTATTATTATTATTGTTGTTGTTGTTGTTATCATTATTACCATTATCAATATTACGATTATTATTATTATCATTATTTTGACCTTTAGATGATCGTTGTTGTTGCAGTTGTTGTTCTTGTTGAATTCGTTGTTGAAGTCGTTGCAATTGTTGTTGCTGCTGTTGATAATCTCTTTGTTGTTGCTGTTGTTGATAATCTCTTTGTTGTTGTTGTTGTTGTTGCTTTCCTTGAATGTCTAATAATTGTGTTCGGGTACTAGAAAGTTCGGAACTAAGTTTATTTATCGATTCACAAAATCTTTCATTTTCTTGTTGAAGTTGAATAATAATTTCTTCTTGTTTTCTTGATTTTTCTTTTTCTTGTTGAAGTTGGATAATAGTTTCTTCTTGTTTTTTTGATTTTTCTAATAATTCATTATATTTTTTCTTCCATTCAATAGTTTCATTAATTTTATTCTAAAATTTTATAAAAAAAAAAATTATATATAATTTCATTTTCCCAGAAGATAATAATAAAAAGAAAAAGAAAGATAGATAAAAAGAGAGATATATATAAACCTCTTCAAGAGAAATAATTCTTTTGCTAAGTAAATTTGTCGATGGTTTTTTCCTCTCTTTAAAATTATCAACTACAATATTATTTTTGAATCCAATTTCATTATTTAAATTATTATTAGTTTTCTTTGATTTTGGTGAAATTTCTTCTTCAACTATTTGCATTAATTCCTGAATAAAATATCAATATCAATATAATATGAATATAAATATATAAAATAAAGTATTAAAATATAATTAAAATTAAAATAATAATAATATTATTAATATTAATATTAATAACCTTTCTTCGTTTAGGAGTTCCTAAATCTTCATAACCATCATAAGCCCTTTTTTCAGAAATCCGAATGATGTTACAAGAGGAAGGGGGAGAAGAAGAAGAAGCAGGAGGAGGAGAAAGATGATCACCACCATCTTGACATAGAACCTTTTCCACAGAATGTTCCATATCAAAAGTTAATTCTTCATTTAAACCACCTTTCGCCCAATTAATAATTTTATTACAAACACCATCCAAATCAAATTTAGATATCTCACAACCGGGAACCAAAAATTGATTTTTTTTAGATGAACCAAAAGTTATTATTTTCTTAATTTCTGAAAATGTCATTTCTGAAAATGTTTGTTTTCTATTATTATTATTATTACTATTATGGTGATGATGATAGTTATTATGATTATTATTGCAATTATCATGAATAATCATATGATAAACCAGAGCATGTTCAAGAGTGTCCTTTGATACAAGTCTAATTATTGGAATGTTTATGTTAGGTCTTGATTTCCATAAATGTGTTTGAGGTATAAAACTTGCATCAAATGCAATAACAAGATCAAGAATTGACTTTTTATAAAATATAAAGAAGAAAATAAAGGAAATAATTAAGTTAGTAATCTAATCATCATCATAATTGCAATTATAATTAAAATATAATTAAAAATATAACAAATATAATTACAAATATAATTACAAATATAAATACAAATATAATTACAAATATAATTACAAATATAATTACAAATATA
>PQFF01000246.1:72588-157934 GCA_003547095.1 Diversispora epigaea | reverse complement strand
AATATAATTACAAATATAATTACAAATATAATTACAAATATAATTAAAAATATAATTACAAATATAATTACAAATATAATTACAAATATAATTACAAATATAATTACAAATATAATTACAAATATAATTACAAATATAATTACAAATATAATTACAAATATAATTACAAATATAATAATTATAATTATGATGATTAATACTTACTAAATCTCCATTCTTATTATAATTACTTGATATACCAGTTGAAAATAATACTAAAGTCATTCGCTCACAATTTTTACCATCATCAATTAAAATCTTTTCATAATTTGTTGATTTTGATTCATGAATTATCGTATAATAATGACCATTTGAATCTAAAAAATCTTTAAAAATTTCCTAACAAAATAAAGTTTGGATTTAGATTAGATTGGAGATAAAACAAATAAAATCAGAGAAATAAATAAAGAAGTATTTCTACTTACCATCATTTTTCCTTGAGGAAGTGCAATTCCTATCTTTAAATTTGTATGTGATAAACCCATTAATAATTTCCTCAATACCACAAGTTTCCCTGTTTGAGTGACATCAAATATCCAATTTTTAGCCTTATTTTTATTATTATTATAATTGTTATAATTGTTATTACTGTTATTATTAATATTATTCTTATCAATAACAGTAAGAGGAGAAGAAGAAGAAGACGAAGAAGGGAGAGGTAATAAGGATAAATGATTCACGACCATTAGCAATTGATCTTTTGCTAAAAGAATAGGAGAATTTTGAGGTAATGGTGATAATTCATCAGCTTCGGCTAAAGCATTATGTAATTTAGGATTACTGGAAATTTTACGATATGTCTTTTGTTGCATTTGTGATAATGGTGTAGGAATCATAACTGTTCGAGATCGTAAAGAATATTTATGTTGTTGTTGTTGTTGATAATCTCTTTGCTGTTGAAGATAATCCCGTTGTGGTAGTTGTTGATAATCCCTTTGTTGTTGTTGATAATCTTTTTGATGTTGTTGTTGTTGTTGATGATTATCCCTTTGTTGTTGTTGTTGATGATAATCTCTTTGTTGTAGTTGTAGTTTTCTTGAAGGAGAAGAAGAATCTTCCATCATCGGTGATGTTTGTTGTTGTTGTGTCTTATTTTTTGAAGAAGAAGATGTTGTTAATAATAATGATGGTAATGGAGTACTAGTTGTGATAATAGAATTATCATCATGTGTTAAAGATTTGATATTTTTAGTAGAAGATGAAATATTATGTTTAGAATAAGAAATGCTCTTTGGTAGATGATGATGAAGATTATGATTATGATTGTTTTCGATGACCATAGGAAGATTTAAATTACTATTATTACCATAATTAGGTGAAGTGGTTGAAATAGTTGAAATATTTGAAGAAATATTTGAAATAGGTGAAATATTTGAAGAAATAGATGGTAAATTATGAGTTTCATCTAAAGGTTCAATTACTATAGGAACATTGGTTGCATTACTATTACCATTTCCAGCAATTGTTGGAGAATAATGACCAACTTTATTACTATTATTATTATTATTATTATTATTGCCATTATTATTCATATTGTTATTCATATTGTTATTCATATTATTATTCATAAATCTTGAAGGTGATGATCTAACATTATTATTATTATTGTGATTGTTATTCTTTTTGGATTCGCTCTTTGGTAATGAAGAAGAAGGTTTTGGTGAAGTTGATAAAGAATCATTAGGTGTTCTTATTTTCCTTTTAGCTGATCTTTTTTGTTGTTCCCATGAAGCAATAAGTGGTGATGTGCAATAACTTGCTGGTTCCTATTTATTATTATTATTTTATTATTAATAACAAATTTTATCATAATTAAAAATAAGTTAAATAAATTGAATTGAATTAATTAATTTATAAAAATTTTATTATAATTAAATTGGTTAAATAAATTAAATAAATTATAATTAAATTAATTAAAAAAATTAAATTAAATATCTAACTTCTAGAAAAATTATTTCATAAAATTATTCTAGAAAAATTAATAAATTTAATGATAATAAATAAATTTAAAATAAATTTAATAAATACCCAAGTTGGACTCCAAGGTTTTCCATTTTCATCTATTCCTTTCCATTTTATGTAATAATACCAATCATCTCCAATTAACTTTTCATCTATTATTCGGTCTGCCTCATAATAAACTTTCCCACTTGAAGTTTGCGGCATTTTATTTTATTTTTATTTTATTTTTTGTAAAGAATTTTTTGAATTTGAATTTTTTATTTTTTTCCTTCTTTATTTCTTCTTTCTTTTCTTTTCTCAATCAGAATCAATGTTAATGTCAATATCAATGTCAATGTTATAATGATAATAACTAATAAAGATAAGATAAAAATTTTTTATATTATTTTTCTTTTAGTTTAAATATGTGTATATTTATTGACATATATATATATCTCTTTGCTTAAAAAAAAAGAGAGAACAAAATAATAATAAAAAATAAAATAAAACAACAAAAATGTTACCTTTACTGGTGAAGGAAAAAAAAAAGTTGTGTGTACCCAATATTTATTTAAGATACATTTGTATTATGTATCAAACGTAATGTGTGTATGTTTATCAAAATATATATAACAGGGGACACAATATAAATTTTCATAATTACAGGGGACCAAATTGGTAATTTTTCTTGATACGTACCAATAACAGGCGTGTTGATGATAATAATAATAATTTGATTTTTTAATTAGATTTTCTTTGTCATCTATCATCTGTTAACTATTATTTTAATAAATAATTTTCTATCATATTTTATAATTATTGAAAATGGTATTAAAGTATCTAATTTTTGATTTTCTTTTATAAGAAATACTGAAATAGATTTAAAAGACTTGATTTATTTATTTATTTTTTACTTTAACAACAGAAAAATTTTTGCAATATTTTTAGTTAATATGCTTTTTTTTTAAAAAAAAAAAATGGCGATAAAATAAATAAATAAAAAAAGAGAAACGTTCTAAATAATATACATCATACATCATATACTATATATTCAACAGAAGAAAAAATTTTACCTGAGAAAAGTTGATGAAATTTTTCTAGAAAAGGAAAATTTTAAAATATAGAAGTCTATTCCAAAAACGGAAAATTGTTGTTTTTGAAACGTGCCGCGAATAAATAAGGTATTAATAATAAAGAATTTTAATAAATCACACAAATATCACACGAATTCAACTTTATTAATGTATGATTTCTAAAACTCCAAGGAGTGAGAATGCATTTTTCCTTATTGTTTAATGCATTATTATTGTCAAACCACTCAATCATTTATTATCATCATCAATCAATCTGTTATATTATACTGATTGAAAATATTTCAGGAGGGAACTTAATGTATAAAGATAAATATGATCACGAGAATAAAAGAAATCATTGAAACAATGCATGATATTATATTACTACTATAACTGAATTGCATCATACATACATTTTAAATATATTGTTTATAATACTTATTATTTATACACATATATATATATTATATATTAAATTTTATTTATTTATTACATTTTTTATATTTTATATATATGATTTTATATGTTGATACCTGATATGCAAAAAAAAAATAATGAATGAATTAAAATGTATCAAATTCTATAAATAGATCCCTTTTTTTTTTTTTATTATTTTCCATTTTTTTCATTTTTTCCTTTTCTCCACTCCAAAATAAACAAATCAAAATGGAACAAATGAATTAAACGAATTAAACGAATTAAATGAAATATTACTGAAAAAAAAATGAAAAANCCTTATTGTTTAATGCATTATTATTGTCAAACCACTCAATCATTTATTATCATCATCAATCAATCTGTTATATTATACTGATTGAAAATATTTCAGGAGGGAACTTAATGTATAAAGATAAATATGATCACGAGAATAAAAGAAATCATTGAAACAATGCATGATATTATATTACTACTATAACTGAATTGCATCATACATACATTTTAAATATATTGTTTATAATACTTATTATTTATACACATATATATATATTATATATTAAATTTTATTTATTTATTACATTTTTTATATTTTATATATATGATTTTATATGTTGATACCTGATATGCAAAAAAAAAATAATGAATGAATTAAAATGTATCAAATTCTATAAATAGATCCCTTTTTTTTTTTTTATTATTTTCCATTTTTTTCATTTTTTCCTTTTCTCCACTCCAAAATAAACAAATCAAAATGGAACAAATGAATTAAACGAATTAAACGAATTAAATGAAATATTACTGAAAAAAAAATGAAAAAGGGGTAAAAATAATATGTATGAACATTACACATGCAAAAGAAAAAAAAAATAACATATCATTTTTTTTTAATATTTTCTGTTTGGTTGTATTTTAAAGAAATTATGATACGTCACTGACAGTTGTTAATGGGAACCCTAAAGACTTAGGTTCGGAAGGTCGATATGGGTTAGGATTATTTTTTGATTCATAACCTATTTTCATTTTTTTTTAATATATAGAAAAATTTATTAATAAGAATAAGGTTAAGAATAAGAATAATAATAAATAATGGTAATAAAAGTAATAATAAAAGTTACCTAAAGTTTCCATAACCTTTCTTAATTTCGGTCCAATTGGTCCGTAATTAGAATCTCCAAAATCGTTTATAATTTTTTCCAAAGTATCCCCAAAACTAAAACTTGGTTTCATTAAAAAATCACTAGAATTTTGATATGTGGATTGATCTACATGAACCACACTAACTCCTTGAGAAAAAAGTTTATAACTAGTTTCTAAAATTACTATATCCTCGGCATTGGTTTGAAATCCCAAATCTTTGGCTGTCGTTGTTATGTCTAACATTTTTTTACCATAATAATTATATTGCGTTGAATTTTTCAATTCTAATATGAATTCAGTGGTAGTATTAAATTTGGAACCTGGTCCACCAGCAAATTTATTAAATTCTTTGGTTACCAATGGGATAGATTTATGATTACAATCGGATTTTAAATGTATCAAATATTTATCAAAACAATATTCGATAAATCCATTAAAGATTAAAGTTTTGTTTGAACCATCTGTGAATATTGGGTAAGGTATAACTCCTTCAGCCCCCACCCAAGGACCCCAGTTACTAATTGATGATGAAATAAAATTTGTTTAGTGAAATGAAATTTATGATAAAAAATAATAAAAATAATAAATACGAAGAAATATAATAATTACCTTCTAAAACCTAAACCATGAATTAATTCATGTAAAACTATAGAAAGCAATTCCAATTCATTTTTTTTAATTGGATCTTTACCTCCGAAGTACCATTTTACATCAGTATTAAAATTTGCTGTTATATCTGATGGTAAAAATTCTGGATGAGATTCTAAATTAAATTGTTTCACGAGTGCTTGAGGATAAAATCTATTTAAATCATCATCGTCACCCATTAAAATACTTCTTTTTGGAGAGGCCGCACCTAAAAAAAAAAAACGTAAAAAAAACGTAAAAAAAACGAAAAAAACGTAAAAAAAACAAAAAAGGTAGTTTCGGTACGGTAGATACAATAGTAAATAAAAATGAGTAAAACATACCAAGATGAACAGTTGTATTAGGACAATCTTTTAATTCATCACAAAAACTGAAGAAACTAACATTAACCAATACAGGTGTATTAAAGTAAAAAGCATCAGAGATAATCTGTCCAGCAGTTTCAAAAGTANTAATTGATGATGAAATAAAATTTGTTTAGTGAAATGAAATTTATGATAAAAAATAATAAAAATAATAAATACGAAGAAATATAATAATTACCTTCTAAAACCTAAACCATGAATTAATTCATGTAAAACTATAGAAAGCAATTCCAATTCATTTTTTTTAATTGGATCTTTACCTCCGAAGTACCATTTTACATCAGTATTAAAATTTGCTGTTATATCTGATGGTAAAAATTCTGGATGAGATTCTAAATTAAATTGTTTCACGAGTGCTTGAGGATAAAATCTATTTAAATCATCATCGTCACCCATTAAAATACTTCTTTTTGGAGAGGCCGCACCTAAAAAAAAAAAACGTAAAAAAAACGTAAAAAAAACGAAAAAAACGTAAAAAAAACAAAAAAGGTAGTTTCGGTACGGTAGATACAATAGTAAATAAAAATGAGTAAAACATACCAAGATGAACAGTTGTATTAGGACAATCTTTTAATTCATCACAAAAACTGAAGAAACTAACATTAACCAATACAGGTGTATTAAAGTAAAAAGCATCAGAGATAATCTGTCCAGCAGTTTCAAAAGTATTTTTAACCTTTTCACATTCATCCGAGACTTTGCTTGTACATCGGAAATCGGAAATTTCAAACATATTTTTGTTGTCTTCTCTTTTAGAAATTGATCTTTTTGCTTCCTTTACATATTTACATGGCGTAAGCATTCTTTTCTCAAGATCGATAGAATCAATTGCGTCTAAACAATAATTTGTTTGTGCTGATATTAGATGAAAGGGTTGTACTATAAGAATGAACGCGGTGAAGAGTTGAATCGATTTGATTAACTTCATGGTTTGATTTATTTAAAAAAAGGGTTAAAGTGTAGTGTTGTGTTGTTGAAGAAAAAGATCAAATATCTAGAAAAAGAAAAAAAAACAAAAATTCTAAAAAATCTAAATAAAAAATATCTAAATTATATAAGGAAATGACAATAGAAAAAAATGAATGAAAAACAACAATAAATTCCCCTCGATATTTATAAATTTTTTTTTGTTAGATATATACTATTTATTATATTTTGTAATAACAAAATGATTGGGTATCCTCCTCAACAAGGATTAGGATTGAAAGGGGGGGGGGTCAACAAAGAAACAAAACAAAAATACAAAATATATATTAGGAATGAAATATTATATTATTCTTTTCTTCAAAATATTTTTGAATGCTTTCAAAAATAATGTTTTAAACGTATTTATATATTTAAAATTTTTTTCTTTTTACATGTAAATTTAATAAATTTTATACAATACGGTATTATACATATACAGAACAGTATAAGATATAAGTTTATATAAATTTATATGGTTCATATGGTTTATATATAGGTTGATAATACTATAGTATGTAGTTCATTAATTTTATTTATATATTATCCAAAAAAAATAAATCGTAAAAATATGTTTATAGTTAGTAATTAAATATTATTTTAATTTGTGTCAAATTAAATTTATTATTTACAAAAAAAAAATGAAACCTATTTTTGGGAAATTGCATCGATATAGTGATTTTACGTGTCACGATATTGAAAAGTATAAGATTAAAAACACACATTTCTCGTTTCGTTGTAGTGTAGTGGCGGTGGTTGGAAATGGTTTGAGTGTTCGTCATCTTCTTTGAATATATTTTATTTTTTTCCTTGGAAAAGAGTTGGTTTAAAATTTCGATCATAATTATACAACACGTGTAGTACGATAATATATATATTAATATACATACATAAAAACGCATTTACTAATTTTTTGAAAAATGATATTTTAATTCGTAATATATTATAACAATACTTAATAATAACAATACACTTATGCTGTCTCAAAATCGATGTAATTTTGTCAAACAAAACCAAGTATTATTAGTTTACACTACTTAAACTGCGAACTATAAATGGATAGTTTGTACACAGAAACTGTGGATCTAGCCTGAAACTTCTAATATTCTTTCTTTCGTTTATATTTATAAATATTCCTTGTTAAATAATGTTAAATAATGTTTGTTTATTATTTAACCTAAAGAAATTTTTATTTTTTTTGTTAGTAGTTAATATATCATATCAAACCTGAAGCAGAGAAGGAATTCTAACAATACAATATTTGTTAAATATTTGAATAACTAAAGATAATTTGACCATTTGCATTGAATGAAACTCTATACTAAAAATAGCATTTGAAAAATAAGAATGAAATCATTTTGGCATCAATGATTTAATAATTACGGTATTAACTTTATTGGAAATCTTATCCATGTAATATTCAAGCCGATCGATGCATATTATACCTGACCTGTTAAATTGTGTAGCGAAATTAAATTTTTTTTTTTAGGGATGAATGTTTCAGAAATTGTTTTTTATTCTCCGCCAATGAACTAAAATTAAAAAAAAAAATTTTCCATCACCATCGAAAGATGCGCTCGTTTACTAAAAAAAAACTGCACGCGCGTAGTACGATAAAATTTTTTGATGCAAGAATGTAATAACGAAAATAATAAATAATATAACAATAATGAATATAATAATATAAATGTTACCAAAATTTACTTAATATAATTTGCTAATGTTATTGGATTTACGCACGGACCAATTTTTTACCCCTGAATTTTTCAGAACCATAGCTTGGTGAAATGTCATCTTTCTATACCTTTTGAGAACCAAACAACCAGCTATAATCTGGTGAAGGAGCAATTTAAACCAGTTGTACTGGTTGTCCATTCACACGTCTAAAATTTATATATATATTTTTCTCAGTATTTATAAATAACTTTGCCATTATAATGTTTAAGATTACTTTCTTCTTTTCTTAATCAAGATCAACCTCCTGTATATATCTTTGTTTAGATTTCTTCTGTAATAAAAATTGGGAAGGTAAAAATACTTATTTTAAAACAAAATGGAAATTCTTTATTATAATAAATTGTAAAAACGTATGTTATAAATTACACCCTATCGCATTATTACAATGGCTGTTCATTTCCTCTTTGTTTTCATTTTCTTCCTGTAAAAGGGATTCACGAATTTTGATCACTGCTGTTAAGACAGCTATACATGTTCAAATTATTAAAAATAAATAAATTAATTTGGGATATGGGACTAAAGTAATTTCATAGTAATTTGGTTGGATTTCTGATTCTGCCAAATTTAGATCATCATTTTCACTGGACATGTAACTGACCACCCTCTTAAGTTCTTTATTTGTAAAATGTATGACATGAGATAGATTTAAAATTTTCAGATCTGCATTCAGTTGATGTAATTTTTATTCTTTTCATTCTGTTAAAAAGAAATTTTGAATTAAAAATGTGGGCTTGTCAACCAATCAAAATATACAAACTTCTATAACTATGTTGCTTATCACTAATGAATATATTCATTAGTGATAAAAATGTCCAGTGTTACAGACTACATAGTCTGTAACACTGGACAGTTTTAGCATGAATATGGTTTCAATTTATGGCAAGTTTTGTATAGTTTTTAAATAGAAATTCTGATTTTTGTTCAGGAAAATATTACATAATATTGTACCTTATTAATTTCCTGATATGTAAGACAATGATTTAGACAATGATTTTGAATGTCTTGATATATATTCAAATAGGTTAAAACACTTTAGGACTTGCACATTGTGTAAAAAAGATAAAAATAAAATAATTTAAAATTGGACTAAACTATTTAACCTGAATTTATTAGTACTAACCAAGGTAAAAGCTTTAGTCTTAACATTTTTGGCATTAAGGTTATTTCTTTTTTTTTTTCTTTATAACAATTTTGACCATGCAAATGAGCTTTATTGGTTGAATTAAATAACTAATATATATATTTACTCACCTATAAACAATAATAAGTTATCTCTAAGTATAACCTAAAAAGCATAGTTAAAATTAAAAACCCCTTGAGATTATTATACCTGGAATATTCAATTTATACATAGTTATACAAAATTAAAATTATTAAAAATTGGAATTGAGTCATATGAAAATTTGATGTAATTGATACAATTATTGATACAATACAATTAGATAGATACAATTAGATTTCAGTAATTAAGTCAAAGGCTTTTTGCTTTTGATAACATATAATCCAATTCCAAGGCATTAAGATTATCTTGTAAAATGTGCTTAACTAACTCTTCAATAATTTCTTTTCCTTTTAACCATTTCTTTACCATTTTTATTCAATTGCATCTGAATATATATGGGCGATACCCCTAAATAAGGAAACTGATAAGCATTTTTATAAGTATGTAAATTTTTTTTTTAAAATTCAAACATATTTGAGTAAATGTTTTTAAATCCTTGCCAAAAAAAATTGTCTCATTTGATTAATACTATTTTTAAATTATCCAAAAAAAAAGAAATCAAATTGTCTTTTTTAACTAACCAAATTTGCTGAATTATAAATCTTTACATATAAGATTTTAGTGCAACTGTTATGCATTTTATGTTAAATATTTTGAACACGGGAATCTCTGATTGCATTACAGGTATATTTAGGATAATAATATCTTAGATTTTATCAGAAAATATGCGTTGGAATAAGATCGATTCGTTGTAATTAAATTAAAACCTGTTCATTTCATTAATTCATTTCATTAATTCATTTCTCTAATTTTTTTTTAAACGTGAGAATTCATTTCTTTAATTATTGTCATAATATCATTTTTTTTAATTCATTCGATACTTCTCTTTCTACATTGCATTGTCATGTGAAAAAATTACTAATTGCCAACTTTTGTTTTTTTTTGTTCAAATAAACAAACAATTATATTGCTTCCTCTAGACTGTGATGTTTATAACTATTTATTATTGCATTATGAATTTATTCATACGTGCAGCATAATAACCTTATTACCCTATTTATTTTGTAAGTGGTCAACATCGTGGTTGAAGATTTGTTAATAAACGCTCGTAATTATTTTTTATTTACCTATTTATTTTTCCAGTCGCAGGCAGTTATTGTAGTTGTAGTCGAAAGAAAGATTCTTTGTATCAACTAAAAGGAGTTTGTAAAAAAAAATAAAAACAAAATCGGTTGTGACACATACATTGCTTGAACTATTGATTGCTTGAACTATTGATTAATGTATTTTTATTTTAAATATGCATCATCTTCGAAATCCATAATACTGTTTTGATTTGTTTGTGTTTCTTTAAACAGAAAACTACTCATTTTTGTTTATCATTAAATTGCTAAATCTTTATATGTTAAACTGGGAGAAGAAATGATGCATCTAAGAATAATTTATGATATAAATAAATTGTACTATTTTAGAAAATTTTGAGATTGTGTAAACAAAGTCTTAAAACTCCTTTGTATTTTTACATTAAAATTAATATTCTATTCTATTTTTGAAATTCAAAACTGTTTTCTTATTTTTGTTTCTTTATTGGCGAATTATTCTATTTTTATATTATTACTTTTTTTTGCATTTTTTGTATATATTTTCAATGCAAATATAAAACGAAACATTATAACTAGAATACAAGAATATTTTACGTATGTCTCCATCTCAATCACTTCTCATTATTTGACGTTTGAATAATATATGTTAGAAATAAAATACATATCCTTTGTTATAAAGAAGTATTTGTTTTTAATTTTCTTTTCTCTTTATATATATATATTCATTCTTTTTTAAAATGAATCAAATACCACAGACAGTAGACAATAGAGAATCTCTCCTCAAAGGGTGAATGTAGATATTGTGTTGTGAAAATCTATTCATATAATTTCCTGTAATTTCGAGAGACATTATTATTAAAATAATTATTCAAGAAGCTTGGGAACTTGATTATTTATTCTGAATGTACGATACATGCCATGCATTTCTTTATTAATTAAGTCAAAAATAAATTCAAATAGAAATTTGAATTCCAATACTCTATTATTACTTATGTTCATAATTTATGTATGGTGGTAAAGATTCTAAATACCATGCCATGAAAAAATAAAAGCTTTTTTATGACAAAATTCCATTCCAAAAACAAATAAAAAAATTATATTTTATTCAACGTGCAATTTTATTAGAATATAACATTCAAAATTTTAATATCAAATTCTTCTTTAATTACATAAAAGATTTATAACGTTTGATGACAAGATATCATTAAAGTTTTTACTTTTATGATTAATAAATTATATAAGGATAATTTCCATCATTCTTGATTTTTTTGATTTCTATTTTTTTAGGTCAATTCAAAGTTAAAAATTAAAAATAAAATAAAATAAAAGATGAGCGAGGAAAAAATAAAAAATAAGTAATGAATATACTAATAATTTTTGTAATTCTTAAATTAATTAAATAAATTATTTGCTGTAATGCAAATAAAATAATAATTATATTTACACATAAATATTTACACATAAAGAAAGACTTAATCAAATTTTAAACCAACTTTACTCATCACCTTTTTAGCAATTTCTTTATAACATTCAGAATTAAAACTATCAGGTTTAGTTACAACTATTGGTTTTCCTAGATCTGATAATTCACATATATTTGCATCTAATGGAATATCACCTAAATAATCTATACCCATTTCTTGAGAAGTTTTTATTACTCCATCTTTACCAAATATATGAGTTTTATGTTGACAATTTGGACATACAAAAAGTGACATGTTCTGTACCATCCCTAGAATCTAATATTTATAAAAAAAAATTAACACCGATAGAAAATTTTAAATAGCTAAAATAAAAAAAATAAATAGAAATAATAAAAAGATTTTTTTTTACTCACAGGAACATCAACTTTTTTAAACATATTTGTACCTTTTCTCGCATCAACAAGGGCAATATCTTGAGGGGTAGATACTATTACTACACCTATAATAATAATAATTTTATTAATTATCTATAGATTAAGAAGATAAAATTAATTAAGATTTCCAAATTTTATAATACCATCCAATATAACTTGTTGACTTATAGTTAATTGAGTATCACCGGTACCAGGAGGCATATCTATAACTAGTAAATCAATTGTATCCCAATAAACTTGATGTAATAATTGCTGAAGGGTTTTCATTACCTATTTATAAGAAAATATATTTAAATACATAAGAATTGTTAAAAATGATGAAAAAATGATCAGGAATAAATGGAAACGATTAGAAACGAATAGGAAAAAAATGTAAACAAAAGAAATAATTAGAAATAATTAGAAATAATTAGAAATAGTTGGAAATAATTGGAAATTATTTGAAGTGATTAGGAATACTTTCCATAAGTCCTCTCCATACTATAGGAGAATCTTCTTCAACAAGAAATCCCATTGATATAGTTTTTATTCCAAAATTTATCAATGGAATTAAAAAATTATCTATTAAAGAAAAAAATTTATTCATCTACAAGATTAAAAGGCTAGTAAATTTTTAAAAAATTAAATTAAAAAAATATATTAATTTACCTCCTTCATGTATTTTTGGTTCACCTTTTAAATTCATTAATCGAGGTATTGAAGGCCCAAAAATATCAGCATCTAAAATACCTACACGTTGTCTAAATGATGCTATTGCTAATGCGAGGTTTACTTTTGACGGATTATTGAATCGAATAATTAGATTAATTAAATTAAATTAATTAAATTATATTAAATTAAAATATTTAAATATTTAATTTTTAAATAAATGAACAATACCTGCTAAAGTAGATTTTCCAACTCCCCCTTTTCCAGAAGCAACTGCGATCACATGTTTTACTCCACTAATTTTGCGTTTTGTAGGTAACCCACGTCGCATTCTTTCTTCAAAATCTATTCTTCTCGAAGTTGATGAATCTTTCTTCTGTATTTTGTCATCTGAATCTTTTAATATTTTTTTTGAAATTTCCTATATATCGATTATAATTGTGTATATTTATTTATTTATATACATTTAATATTTTTCATTAGCAAAGAGTAGTGAAAGAATTTACTAACCAAAGAATTTTCATTATGTAAGAAACTGCTTTTACTAAAATTTCTTTTTTTCATGTGTTTTAAATTAGAAACAGTAAAATTAAAAATATTTTTATTTGCTCTACTTGAAAATAAAAAACGTAAAGGAAAATTCATATTTTTGGATTATAAAATTTTTGTACTCGTAATTTATAGGTGGATAATCAGAAAATTTTGACCAATAATAAAACAAAATTACATGCACGACGCCAATTTTGTAACATAATAATATTTGTAAAGATTTTATTAAATAGATAATAATTTATATAATTTATAAGAAATCAATTAATTTAATTTAATTTAATTTATAAAAACCTTAAATACTTCATAATCTACTATTGAAAAAAACCCTTCTGTTTTCCTAATCCTTTTTTCATAACATTTATCAAAACCTTTATCAAAATTACACCAACTTTCTTTATCTAGAGTAAAATTAGATACAAAAGTTTGCATTAGAAGTTCATCATTTCCAAAACGTATGCCATTATAGGTTTGATTAGCAGAGCCATAATACTGAATAGCCTTTTCTTCATTCTTCACTCGACTAAGAATTGAATTTTGTAACTCTCCATTTTTTAATGAAAAAATAAAACTATCTTTTGTTTTCATCCAAGTATTTTCTTTCATTGTTTTATCCCATTTTAAGGGGTTAAATCCTCCAAGGATTTCATTCGTACCTGCAACTTTTAGAATTATTACTGTATTAGAATTGTCATGACACATTTTCCAAAAGATTTTAGGATCAAATCCATCTTTGCTTCCTCGTAAAATTAATTTAAATCTATATGGAGAATATGGTGTATAGTTACGGTTAATCCAAATCCATGAAGAGATTTCAGTTGCATGTTCATTTGTAATAATAGTGGAAAATTTCTCTTGTATTTGAGGAAGAAGTGGTTCTGGTATTTCTGGAATTGAAATTGATCTTGGTGGTAAAATTATTGATTTGACTGGTTTGTCTGGAAATAACAAGTGATAAAGCAAATCGTCTGAAAGTTGCTTATTGAAAATTTCCATATAAGGTTTTATTTTTTTAAAAATATCTACTCTAGATATTTGAAAATAACGAATGTATGGTAAACAATTTTGCAAAGTAGTTTTTAATGCCATAAAATCTTCATTATTCCATTCTTCAAGTTTGGAAGGTAATTTTGGATTTCGGTTGATTCCCCATTGAATAACCTTATCCCAAATCTTTATTTCCTCCAATTTTAAGTCATCTCTTTTAATAGTTGATATCAATGTAGATTCAGGAAGTGAATTAAAATCCTCAGCATCAAAAATAATATTTGGATGTTTTGCAATAATATTATTGCAAAATTTTTCTAATAATTTAAATTTATTATTTTGCTTGAAGATTGTATGGTAAATTAAAGAAAAGTGTGCTAGTAACCATGAATCTTTATTTTCAATAAGATAGATTTCAACTTTATTAAATAATTCTTCAAGCTCTAGTTCACCAGCGAGAATCATTAGTTCAAAAATGAATTTAGTTTCGACGACATTTACAAGATCTACAATTCCATTATAAATATATCTACAAAAATAAATTACATTAATATTAAAACCAACTATTGTAACTTTTTTTAATACATTTAAATAATATAAAATTTATTACAATACCTAAGCGCGATATTAAAACTCTCAGCTGAAATATCTGGTTTATAAATTGTTTTAACATTGTTCTCATTTTGAGGAATATTGGTCAATTCTTTATTAAAATAGGATGAACGATATCGCAGTACTGCCGAGTGAGCCGTGAAAGATTCCTTATTTTCATCTTTACTAACTTCAATAATCACATTATAATCTTCTTTATCATTTAAGAGTGCTGTAAAGTCTTGAGATAACTTTTCAAGAAATTTGAATGACATTTTTTATAATTATACGTAACAGTTGGAATAAAAATATAAATCAAGTGTGTAGTACGTTGCGATTTATATGACAAATATAAAAATTTGTAGTACTTAGGGGGAAAGTTGTACATGAATATTTATGGAATCAATCATTCGTGAAGTGCTTAATTCTAGGGTGTTAAAATAAAATTTTCACCGTAAAAAAAACTTGAGAAACAAACTAGATGTAAAATAAATAATTCAAAATAACACTAAGTCTTTTTATCTTGAGTGAAATTAGATACACTTGATTGCATTAAACACCAAAATACATGACAAAATGGATCTTCAGGGCCAATATAAAGAATAGCATTTTTTTATCCTTCACTCTACTAAGAATTGAATCTTGTATATGACCATTTTTCAACGAAAAGGTAAACTATCTTTTGTTTCCATCCAAGTTTTTTATTTTATCCCATTCTAAAGGATTAAATCCTTCAAGGAGTTCATTTGTATCTGCAACTTTTAAAATTGTCACTGCCGTATTGGCATGGCCATGACATATATCCCAACGTAATATTAGTTGAAATTCATCTGGGATAGGGATATTGTAAGGGATTAACTTAAAGAAAATTTTTTTTTGTACTCGAGATGGTAATTCTGGAAGAGAAATTGATCCTGGTGGTAAAATTATGAATTGAACTGGTTCATCAGGAAGTAATAAAATCATTTGAAAGTTTCTTATATATAAAATATCTTTACTAGATATTTACTAGATATTTGAAAATAACGAATGTAAGAAATAACGAATGTAAGATAAACAGCTTTGTAAAGTAGTTTTTAATGTGAAATCTTCATTATTCCATTCTTCAAGCTTTGAAGCCAATTTTTTAATTCCCCCATTGAATAACTATTCCGGATCTTAATTTCCTCTTTGCAAGTCTATTTTGGATTTGTCGTAAAATTTTTTTAATATGATTTTAGCAATTAATTAAATATGCTCTGAACAAAGAGCCAAGACTTCAGAAAGATCTATTTTGGATAACTCTATATTATTTGTAAACCAATAATTGAAGAAGCTTTGAAGCTTCAGGTCATTTGTGTATGACACAGTATCTTGAAGAGTATTTATAAAATTATCAAGGATTAAAAATTTTGATAATGTACATTTGAAGGTATTAGTTAAATTCTTGTTTTTTTGAGGTATCCAAAAATTCAAGCTCTCCTTCAGATAAATGCTGGTGCTTTTCTTACTACTTATAGAGTGATCATTACCACAACAAGTTGCGTAAGCCATGATGTCTTGAAGAAAGATTAAAAATAAATCAATTATATAAAAACTGGAAAGGTGAAAGGACATCCATATATAAAATTTTAGTATAATTTATTACAATTATAGAGATTTGAATTATTATTTATTTATTTATTTTATTATTACTATTTTTGAAATGCGTAGCAGTGATAATGATGTATTTCCTTATTTTTTTCTTTTTTTAATCAGATTGCTCTTGGTAATAACGATAAATACAAATTCAAAATTGAAAAATTTAAATGAGATGAAATGGGAAATAAAATACTAGAGTAGATAACTTAGAAGTAATCTAAAGATATCAAATATTAAATAAATAGATAGCAAAAGAAGGATTTGGAACTATATATTAACTAAATAAATAGATGAATTATTTTAAAATGGAATGATACTAAAAAAAAATATAATTAGACATTTTAACCGTGATATAGTTCATAATAAATTTATTATATTTAGATACTTACTTTAATGAGTGAATTTAATTTTTTTTATCATAAATAAAAATTATAAAAATTAGATTATCATATTTTCCTTATTTTCAAGTAAAGAAAAAACAAATAATTGATATGAAGATGTTTATTAATTGTTTATGAAATAATTTACAGATATAATAAAGAAATATGTAAAAAGTTATCATTAAAGATGAACTTTGTAATTTTTAATTTCTCATTCACGCAATATATTTAACATATGTATTAAATATCGTTATTATTGCTGTTATTAATGAGCTCTTAAACTACAGTTCGTAACATTCACACGTGATCATTAGCGACATGTGATCTATTTGCTCTAACACTTTTTTGAAACTTAATAGTTTCTTTTACATTTTTCGAATTAAAACAGATTAACAGCAACAATAATGTTTCAGAATATGAATTCTTTTAGAATTCTAAACAAAGCCTAGGAATAAATGTTATAAAGTATTAATTTTATAAATAGCATATATTGTAAAGTAAAATTAAAGATATAATTTATATAATTACAATTTTTATTTTTTGACAACCCCGAATACTTCATAATCTACAATAAAAAATCCAGTATTTGATGTTCTAATACTTCTTTCATATTGTCTAGTTTCACCAAAATTACACAAAGAACACCAACTTTCTCCGTCTTTAGTAAAATTAGACACCTCCGTTCGCATTATAAGTTCACAATTTCCAAAAATTATGCCTTGATTAACTTGACTATTAGAACCAGCATACTTAATGGCAAATTCTTTATTCTTCACTCGACTAAGAATTGAATTTTGTAAATTACCATTTTTTAATGAAAAAATAAAACTCTCTTCTGTTTCCACCCAAGTATTTTTTTCCATTGTTTTATCCCATTCTAAGGGATTAAATCCTCCAATAATTTCATTTGTATTTGCAATTTTTAAAACTGTTACTGTATTAGCATGGCCATGACACATGTTCCAAAAAATTTTAGGATTAAATCCATCTCGGCTACCTCGTAATATTAATTGAAATTTATATGGGATATTGTATGAAGGATATGTTTTATTTTTGTGATCAATCCATGAAGAGATTTCGGCTGCATGATCATTTGTAATAACAGTAGAAAAATTTTCTCGAGAGGGTAATTTTGGAGTGGAAATTAATCTTGGTGGTAAAATTGTGGATTGAACTTGTTCATCAGGAAGTATTAAGTGTTGAAGCAAATCATCTGAAAGTTTTTTATTGAAATTTTCCATATAAGGTTTTATTTTATTAAAAATATCTTCACTGGACATTTGGAAATAACGAATGTGAGGTAAATAGTTTTGTAAAGTATTTTTTAATGTCATGAAATTTTCTGTATTCCATTCTTCAAGTTTGGATGGTAATGTTGGATTTTGGTGGATTCCCCATTGAATAACTTTATCCCAAATTTCGATTTCCTCCATTTTTAAATCATCTCTTTTAATAATTGATATCAGAGCAGATTCGGGAAGAGAATTGAAATCTCCAGTATCAAAAATAATATTTGGATACTTCACAACAATATCATTACAAAAATTTTTTAATAATTTAAATTTATTATTTTGTTTAAAGATTGTATAATAAACTAAAGAAAAGTGTGTACGTAACCAAGAAGCTTTGTTTTTAATAAGGTGGGATTCTAATTGATCAAATAATTCTTCAATTTCAAATTCACCAGCGAGAATCATTAATTCAAAAATTAATTTTGTATCGGCGTTTACAAGATTTACAATTCCACCATAAATGTATCTACAAAAAAAAAATTTAATATTACTTATATTACTATTTGTTACATTGCAACCTTTTTAATATCTTAAATAATATAAAATTTATTTCATACCTAAGTATAATATCGAAACTCTCATTTGAAATATCGGGTTTGGAAATTGTTTTAATATTATTCTCGTTTTGAAGATCAGTCAATTCTTTATTAAAATAGGATGAACGACATCGTAGTACCGCCGAATGAGCCGTAAAAGTTTTCTTATTTTCATCTTTATCAACTTCAACAATCACATTGTAATCCTCTTTATCATTTAAGAGTGCGGTAAAATCTTGAGATAACTTGTCAAAATACTTTAATAACATTTTTATATTATATGTAATAACGGCTGTTGGGAGGAATAAAAAATATATCGGAGTACGTTACGTTCAGTAAACGATTTAGATATTTATATGGAAATATACACGTGATTATGCATTTACAATTAATACATATTGGTTTTTAGTTTCATAAAAATTGCAATAATAATATTTCAGAATGTGAATTCTTTTAGTACTTTGGGATGGGAAATAAAATTCTTTGTTTATTGTAAAATAGTAATATTTATAAAATAAGATTTCATTAAAAATAAAAAATAAAAATACATATATATAAACTTAATTAAGTTGATTTTTTAACAACCTTGAATAGTTCATAATCTATTATTGAAAATGAGTTTTTTGCTGTTCTAATACTTCTTTCATAATATTTATCATACCATTTATTTATATTAAACCAACTTTCTTCATCCTTAGTAAAATCAGATACTAAAGTTTTCATTGCAAGTTCGGAATTTCCAAAACATATGCCAGAATTGACTTGACCTTCAGAGTTATGATATTGAATAGCTTTTTTTTCATTCTTCTCTCGACTAAGAATTGAATTTTTTTATGTTACCATTTTTTAACGAAAAGATAAAGCTATCTTTCGCTTTTATCCAAGTCCAATTTTCTTTTGGTTTATTCCATTCTATAGGGTTAAATCCTCCAAGGATTTCACCCGTATTTGCAACTTTTAAAATTGTAATCGTATTAGAGTGGTCATGACACTTTTCCCAAAAACTTTTAGGATCAAATTTATCTTCGCTTCCTCGTAAAATTAAGTTAAATTCGTGTGGGATATTATTTAAAGAATATATTGTATCTTTACGATCAATCCATGAAGAGATTTCAGCTACTTGTTCATTTCTAATAATAGTGGAAAATTTTTTTTGCGTTCGAGAAGGTAATTTTGGAATATAAACTTTTCTTGGCGGTAAAATTATTGATTTGACTGGTTTACTGGGAAATATTAAATTTTGAATCTAAAAGTTGTTTATTAAAAATTTCCATAAAAGGTTTAATTTTATTAAAAATAACGGATGTTGGGTAGGCAATTTTTTAAAGTAGTGTTTAATTTCATGAAATCTTCATTGTTCCATTCCTCAAATTTGGAAGGTAATTTTTGATTTTGGTTGATTCCCCTCCATCTGTAAATCATCCCTTTTAATAATTGATAATACTAAAGAAAAATGTGTGCATAACCAAGTAGCTTTGGTTTTAATGAGATGGGTTTCTAATTGTTTAAGTAAATCTTCGATTTCAAATTCACCAGCGAGGATCATTAGTTCAAAAAATTAATTTGATATCGGCGTTCACAAGAACTTTATAAATAGAATAATATATTGAAACTTTATTTATTTTTTTTTTAAATAACATAAAATTTATTACATACCTAAGCATACTATCGAAACTCTCATTTGAAGTATCTGGTTTATAAATTGGTTTAACATTATCCTCATTTTGAGGAAAATTGGCTAATTCCTTATTAAAATAGGGTGAACGGTATCGCAATACTGCCGAATGAGCTGTGAAAGTTTTCTTACTTTCATATTTATCAACTTCAATGATCACATTATAATTTCCATAAAATTTTAAGCCGAAGTTCACGGCATTCATGTAACAATGGTCTTGGCCCGCGCTACATAATTCTGGCCTAGTAATTCCGGCAAGCAAAAGACGAATTTTCATAGATCACATGTATAAATTATAACCAATGCACCCATTCTTGTGTAACTATAGTAATCATAATTATAACGAGATAATACTAATAAGAGAAGAATAAGTTATTCTTAATAATAAACAATATGATATCCATTCATTATATTCATTATGAAGAAACAGATTGTCTGATGTATTAATTAGTTTTAATATTTTTCCGATTACCTGAACACAAACTAAATTATTAATTTATTAGTGAATTCAGAATTTCATGATTTTGATTAGGTTTAGAGTTTTCTTGGTTCTATTTCGTTTCAAGGTTTGAGTCATGTCATGAATTGAAGTCACGAATTAAGTCAATAATATTATTTAAGCTCATGATAAAAGTCAATATTGAAGAAATTAATTACGTTCATTATTATTTTTTTCAGTTCAGTATTAGAGTCTATTATTATTAAATTCATGATTAAAGAAAATCAAAAAAAAAATAAAGTGGATTTATAATAATTTATTTACCAAAATTAAATAGTTTTTCCTGGATAACAATGAAAAAAATAACCCTTGTCTCTAAACAATCTCAAGATTTCTTCATTAAAAAGAAAAAAAGGAAATTTTGAAACGACAAATAAAAAATAAAAACAAAGCTTGGCAATAGGTTTACTAATATAATAATTGAAAATAATAATAATTGAAAATTCTAATTTATAATTTGTATAATCAAAGTTAATATTATTACTATTTTAATTATCTAATTTTGGATATAAAGTATAAAGTATATTCTAATATAATTTATATGATATACTTTAGAATATAAATAGTAAAGTAAAAAAATATACGCATATAAATATATATGTGTAATGTACACAATGTAGTTCAACAGAGTTACAAAGAGGGTAATTCGAAACAAAAAAAAACATATTCTATTGATTAATTTTTTTTTCTGTAACATATCGTTTATGTTGTTTTCTTTATTTATTCGATAAAAATAAATAAATAAATAAATTAATTGAAAAATTTATATAATAAATACATATAACCTAATTCAATCAAAAGTATAAAATCTCATTCGAATCGAATTATAACTTTGTTAATATAATTTCTACAAATTTATTTTTTATAAAATAAATCGACATATAAGGAAACAAAGGGAAAAAAAAAACGAAAAATATATAAATCCATATTGTTTAATTAAATATTTCAATAAAAAAGTCCGTAAATTCCCCAAATTCCAGAAACTCCAATACTTCAAACAATTAATGGATAAACTACTTTTGATTTTTCTTTGATAGGAAAATAGTTGAATTATTTATTAAATAGTATTGGAAATTAATTATTAAATATTATTAAATTATTACATTTTAAATATACATCGTTAAGCGTTATTAATCGTTCCGGAAACAAAAAAAAATATATAGAATAATAATAATAATAATAATAATAATAATAATGAAATCAAAAGTATTAGGATTACTTTTCTTTTCTTTAATATTATCATTAAAACTAATTCATTTCTTTTGGAAAAATGACAATTATCATGAAAGTCGTATCGAATTACATAAAAAACGAGACACAAACGACATAATAGATATCAACAATAATAATACTCATAATAATAATTTTAAAAATAAAAAATTTAAAAATATAAAAAAAGAAGAAGATTCATGTGCCATCATTCATAAAAATTATTTAAAAGATGAAATTAATTATAATCCTAATTTTGATGATGTTAAAGGATGTTTTGAAAGTTTTAATTATGATTCAAATAGAGCTCAAAGGGTAAGTAAACACGCGAATTTGATTTTTTATTACTAAGCGAAAGAGATGGAACAAATGAAATTTATTTGTTTTTATTTGTTTTATAGATAATCGATAGTATCAAAAAAACATTGGAAAATTTCTACCCATTTTTAGATCAAGCAAAAGAACCACCTCAAGGTGGATTCACTTTTGATTCAACGGACATTATTAGAGAACTTGATTCATTACTTTTAAATCCTTATGAATCCGACTTTAAATTTATGGTAAATAATAATTTAATAAGTTTAAGTAATTGATCAAATAATTTAATTGATAATTTAATATTAATTTAATAATTTATAGGACGATATAGCTTCGACACTTATGAAACTCAAAGATGGTCATCTATTTTTTATTTCTAATTGTTATAATCAAATATTTACTTTTGATCAACAATTGACACTTTATTCTGCAGTGAAACGTGGAATACAAGTAAATATTCTTTATTTCTATTTAATAAATAATATTTTATTATAAATAACAATTTTACTAATAATTAATATATATAACATAATAGACTATAAAAATATTAAATGACGATGCAGACCCATCATTGAATGATTGTGAAGTAGTCTTAATTGATGGTCAACCTGCTATGTCCGTTCTAACAAACTTTGCCAATAGTCAAACTTTCATCGCCAGAGATCTTGGAGTAAGATTTAATTCCATACTTGGATCTATAGGTCTTGATAATGGAAAATTCCGTATTTCTCAATTTACTCAACAATTCACCAAATCACGTCGTCTACCTTCAAAATCTTATAATAGTTATCTTTTAAAATGTGGAATTGAGATGAAAATAATTAAACGATATTGGAAGATTAATTCATCATTTTATGAAAATTTCAAGGATTCGACTTCTTATTGGAATAATTTTTGTGCTGCTACCACATCAATTAGAATACCGGATGTTTTTAATGATTTTAATTCCGAAAAAACATTTGATAATTCATTATCAACAGGAAACTTAATTCATGACGCAACGTTTGCCAGATTTTATTTATCAAATGATATTGGAATAGCAGTACTTTCTACCTTTGTAGTAGGAAATAGTGATCCAACGATTATAATGAATAATTTAATGACAGGATTTGAAAAGTTAGCAAGTAATGGTGCAAAGAAGGTAAATGTTAAAGATATTAAAGATCTTAGAAATATTAGAAATATTAAAAATATTGTTAATTAATTAATTATTAATTAATCTAATCTAATTAATTAATTACAAATTTTAGCTTGTTCTCGATTTATCAAATAATATCGGTGGTTCAATTTCAATTGCCGAATTTATAAATATACTTTTATTCCCTATTACAAATCCCTCTTTTCCCAGTGATACAAAAATTACTGATTTTTCTAAACTTGCCATAAATACTGCTACTACCAAAAATTTAACCGATTCAATATTTTATGCCTCACAATATAAATCTTTCTCCACTTCGGAGGATGGAGGAAATGAAATCTTCACTAATTCTTCAAGTTTCATTGGTAATAATGAACACGAACGTGGACACACCAAATCACGTTACACAAATCAATTTTCTTATGTTCAAAATTCTATTCTTTTTCAAGAAGTTTTTAATAGTCGTAAAAATGCTAATAATAAATTACCTTGGACAGCTAAAGACATGATAATATTAACAAATGGTATTTGTGGATCCGCGTGTACCATGATAAGTCAACATTTATCAGAATTAAATGGTGTTTTAACTGTAGCCATTGGTGGATATGCAAATGCCCCTTTATCATTTTCTTCATTTCCTGGTGGACAAAGTTATAATAATTTACAATTATTATATTCATTAAAACAAGTTGGATTAATATCTGATGAAAGAAGTCCTAAACCATTTGAGGTTGATGCATTTTTGAATTTTCCTATTTTCGAAATTTATAGCTTCAGGAATAATTTACAAGTATTAGAATTTAGTTATCGTGCAGCTGATCAAAGATTATTTTATGATGAAAAGAGTATAAGAGATCCTAGTTTATTATGGATTCAAGCTGCGGCATTAATTTCTATATAATTTAATTTATTATAATTAGTGTATTATTATTATTTCATTATTTAGCATTTTTTTCATGTGTAAAAAAGCATTTCAATAAAATTAAAAAATTAATTTTTGTAAATTAAAGTTACACGATGAAAATGAGTCCATAAAAAAATCCTTTCGGACTAAAATTCCAAAAACAAATGATCTCCCAAGTGTATTGTTTCACGAAAGACTTATAAAAATGATTTGAAAAACAACTAATTATAGAATTAACTGTACATAACATAAAACTATAATTTCTTTACTGTGCCAAGTTAGCTATCCAAATAATCATCTGAGATTGGTTTCTAAACTTCTTTTGTAACAGAAGAAAATATTATAATAGAATTAGTTCTTTTAATTATAAGATATGGAAGTTCCATGAATTTCACAACTGAGTTCCGTGACTCCCCTAGTTCATATCTAGTTTACAGATTAATTATCAAGGCCAGTAATGACCTCTTTGTCATCTAGTTCTATAAATTTAAATCAATCAACAAGGATTTTTTGGCAGTAATGTAATGAATGGATTTATCCTTTACAAAAGAAATTATCAGTTACCATCCAGTTTATAAACCATTTTCTTTTCAACTTCTAAGCTCATTCCGATATTTTTTAAGATCATAACCTAGTAAAATATTATATATATATATGTGTGTGTGTGTGTATAGAAATATTACAATGTTATCAGCATTCTAAAATCTTGGTTTAGAGGGAAATCAGCTGACATTAATTATTGGTGAAGAATAACATTTATTCAATACATTGTAAAATGTGATTTTATTAGAAATAACATGTGAATTTCTTATTAAGATATAACAAACTAGGAATATGTATTATATTGAAAAATAACACGAATAGCATACACTATTTTTTGGGTGTTTGCCTTATTAAAAAATGGAGAATTTTTGACAGAATGAAAAATTCAGGAGATCATTGAAATAACACAAATCGAAAAAGAATTTAATCAAAGTTTTGGTTTTAGAAGTAGTCGATTGGCACGTGATTTTGGAGTGAGAAACGAAGACGAGAAAAAGAATTCGGTTCGGGAGAACAAGGTAACAATCAAGAGCCAATTGATTGTTCCAAAAAAGCACTACGTAGTTATTTTGTACTCATGAATTATCCCAATACCGCTACACAAGAAATCAACAAATTGGTATGATTAGACTTTCTTGAAGAATTTTTATTCTTTTTCTTTTTCTTTACAAAGAAAAACCTTATTTTAATTTTCTATTTTTTTAAAAAAAAATTATTTTTAAACATCATGGAAAAACAAGCAAAGTGGGGTAAATAAATGATTAATTAAATTTATAATTAATTTTTTGTAATTTTTGTTAATTATTATTAATTATTATAACTTTATTATTGTTTTTTTTTTTGTAGATTTTTCTGAAACAAACCTTGCAAATTTTGGTTCAAATATTGAAAAGGAAGCTCATTATCAAGCTGGGGCTCAAGAACAAGCGTGGGCGGATCCCGCCACAAAAGTTGGCATAGAAGCGTGAGCATATATTTATCTTAGAAGATTTTTTTTTTATTCGTATCATGTGACTTTTCCGAGAAATTCTAAAAATAAAAAATTATATTTATTAGTGGTTTATGGGTATGGCGTATTGAAAAATTTACCGTGAAAGCATGGCCAAAAAATAAATATGGTGAATTCTATTCAGGTAAAGGATTGACTTTTTTGATAAAAAAAAATAAAATAAAAATCACAATTATCACTTTATTATCCATCACCTCACCTTTCTATCTAACCTTTAGGGGATAGTTATATTGTTCTTCATGTAAGTGATGGTGGTGGTGAAGAATGAAAAGTTAACAAAAAAATTATATTCTATATTCTTTAATATTCTTAATGTATATTCCTGTGTGTGTATATATATATTAGTCCTATAAGAAGAATAAAGATAGCGAAGCCTTAGCACATGATATTCATTTTTGGCTTGGATTAGATAGTTCTCAGGTAAATTTTTATAATAGAATTCATGAATGATTTGATTTTTTTTTTTTATTTAAAAAATGAACATTTATTCGATTTTTAAATTATAGGATGAAATTGGAACTGCCGCTTACAAAACAGTAGAATTGGATGATTGTAGGAAATTTTTTATATAAATTAGTTATCTATTTATTTATTATCATCATTATTTATTTATCATTGTTATTATTGCATTAGTTCTTGGAACTTCTCCGGTTCAATATCGTGAGGTAAAAGAATGATTTTTAAAATTTTAAATATACAAAATAATATAATAATTTTAATACGATTGTTGTTAATAGGTTCAAGATAATGAATCCACATTATTCATTACTTATTTCCCTCATTTTCGTGTAGAAGAAGGTGGAATTTCATCCGGATTTAATCACCATTCACCAAAAGAATATCGTCATCGACTACTTAAGATCAAATTAATTAAACGTACGGTTGTAGTTCGAGAAGTCCCTAAAGATTATACGTCTTTAAATTCGGGAGATGTCTTTGTTTTAGATACTGGTGTTATACTTTATCAACTTAATGGAAAGAATTCTCACGGAGTTGAAAAAGTCAAAGCAGCGGAATTCGTTCAAGCTGTTGAAAGTGAGAGAAGTGGATTGGCTAAGACAATTGTTATTGGTAATTAAATATTTAAATATTTATATATTTTTATTTGTTTATTTTAATGTTAAAATTAGGGTATTGCTAAAGCTCACTGGTGGTGATTATCACCACCCAGGCAAAATTACATAATTCCCTGATCAACCCTAACCCTAACTTTGCCCACGTAAATTTAATTTTGCCCAGTGGGGACAATCACCACCGGTGAGCTTTAGCAATTTTCATAAATATAAATTATAATTAATTAAAAATTAAAAATTAATTCATTTAGATGAAGGAGACAGAGAAATGCCCAAATTCTGGGAAGCACTTGGAAGTAGTGGACCAATTAAACCTGCATCAGAAGATAAAGATTCTGATATTGCAAATATTCCCAAGAAATTATTTAGAGTTAGTGATTCTTCTGGTAGTTTGACCTTTACTGAAGAATCTGGTCCCATTTCATTATCTCGATTTGATACTAATGATGTGTTTGTTTTTGATGCTATTCATACTGGTATTTTTTCTTCATTTCTCTATTAATTTCTTTATTCGTTTCTTATTTATTAATGAATTATTTTATTTTATTTTTTTCGTTTATCAATTAACTATCTAAAGTTTTCATATGGATTGGACTTAAATCCACTGTTAAAGAGAAAAAATATTCATTACAATATGCTCAGGTAAAATAATAAATAAATTTATTATTAATGGTTTTTTATATATATTTTCTAAATATTTTTCTTTTGTAAATAATAAATAAATATATGATCAATATATTATTATTATTATTATTGTTATTAAATATAGGAATACATCAAGAAATTTAATCGCCCAGCGCATACACCAATTACTCGTATCATGGAAGGTGGTGAAAATGAATTTTTCCTCAAGAGTTTTGAAGAAAAAACAATTTAATACATGTTATCACTATATTACAAAATTTATAAAGTGGTGAAATCTTTTTTTTTCTTTAAAGACATCGTTGGGTGACTGTTATTTATCAATTAAATTTATTAAGTATCTGGTTTTTATATGTAATTATCTTATTTATTGATTCAAATTTTTATTCAATATAAAAATTATATTAAAGTTAAATTGAATTTGTCCATATATAAAGAATGAATAAAGAATTTTTTTTCAAATAAACAAAAAATGTTCACATTGTTTAAATCAATAATCAATATAAGTAATAAATATCGGTTATATAATTTTAGAAAATTTAGAAATAAACATACGAATAATAATAATAAATAATAATGTAATTTTAATCTATTGTATTATTATTTACTACTAAAAAAAAATAAATAGAAATAAATAAAACGAATTAAAACTAATAATTATTGTTATTACACATTATTCAAGGTAATAATTAAGTTCTATTAAATCAAATGTGTCATCAAAGAATAAAAAAAAAATAATAAATAATGTTTACTTTTTATCTGGTAATGTTATTATTTTTTTTTTAATTCAAAAATCCAAATATTTAAAACAAGTCAAATAAATCAAAACTAAATGTGAACAATAATAGTAAATAAATAATTCTATTTCACCTGACATTTACAGTATGCATAATGTTCATAAAATTTAAACACTTTTCATTCTTAATCTGTTTATTTAATAATAATATAAATTTTATTTTTTTTTTGTTGACAATGTAAAAAAAATAGATATAAGAAATATAATAAATGTAAATACCTATAGGTCATTGTTATGTCACCTCCAGCTTTCCATATATGTGATTTTATAGTTGCTAAAGTCATTGTGGGTGGTAAAACCTAATTATAAAAATATTAATTAATAATAGATATTTAATTATATTTAAGCATAAATAATATTAAATAGTCAAGCCAATACAAACCTGATCTTGACAAACTAATTCTAACCACATTTCTGGTTTTAAACTATTTTTCTTTTGTTGTTGTTCATTATTATTATCATTATCGTCTTCTCTTTCTTCAGTTTCTGATAAATTCGTTTCATTACTATTATCTTCTGGTTGATCAAGTTCTAATTTTTCCACGACATAGGTTAAAATCTTGCGAGCTCGTAACATACGGTTAGCTGTTAGCCGCGCATTACTTTTTTTTTTTTTAAAAAAAAAATAATAATAATAATATATTTTAAATATCAATATTTATAATTATTATGATTATTTATAATAAAATATATATATATATATAAAATAAATACCCATTTGGAAGATCATCAAGTTCAGAACCTTCGTGTGGTTTTAATAAAAAACCAATTTTAAATGGTTCTTTTTGAGTAGTCCTGCCCTTAATTATTATTATTATTTTTTATAATAACAAAAGTATATAAAGTATACATATATAATATTAATGAAAAAAAAAATTTGAAAAGAAAATATTATATGTGTGTTCGTAAATTCCACCAAAAAATTTGCGTATTACCTACTACAAAAATAAATATATGCAAACATATATATATAAACAGAAGAAAGAAGAAAATAGAGGGAGAGAGATGGGATCAAGAGAGAACATAATTAATTAAAAAAAAATTATATATATATAAAATATTTTCGTACGTACTTTGATTAAGAATTCGATTAGCCAATCTGGAGCTTTTTGTTCAACCATTTCGGCATCTCTATCCAATGAACCAACAGTTCCTCGATATAAATCTACACAAGCGGAAGCTTCGGGAGTTTCTTCTGATATTATAACGATGGTGTGAGGTGGAATTTGAATTTCGGGAGTTTCTTGAACAGGAAATTGGACAAAGGGAGGTACAATGATAGATTTCATTTGACGGATGGGAATATGAGAAGGTGAGGAGGGAGAGGAAGAAGAACCACCGATGAATGACATTTGGTTAAGTTGAGTTGCGAAACTTGTGGTAGGCGAGTTAACCTTTAATAAATAAAATATATAATAAAAATTAAATCTCGAAATTTGAATTGAAGCATAAATCTTTCATATAATTTTACAAATAAAGATAATATATATAGAAATTTCTAAAGTTCACCGGTGGTGATTGTCACCACTGGGCAAAATTAAATTTACGTGGGCAAAGTTAGGGTTAGGGGTTGATCAAGGAATTATGTAATTTTGCCTGGTGGTGACAATCACCACCAGTGAGCTTTAGCAATACCCATACATATGTGTATATATATATTTAAATAATTTACCATTGTTTCGTCATCCTTTCGTGAATTATTTTCATCTTTTAATTGATTGGTGGACACAGTTAATTTTAAATCGCCAGCTTTAGTATTAGTATTAGTACTTGAAAAATTTTCTGCTTCTTGTTTATTTTCAGTATTCGTTGGTGAACGAGGAGTTTTACTACGAACATTAAAAGTACTTTTAAATCTTCCCATTATTGAACTTGCTGAAGTTCCACTATTACTAGAAGATTGATTCACTAAAGCAGGAGGTGGTGGTTTAATAACATCAGAAGTTGACAATCCTGTCGTTGAAGAAGATGTGGTTGTTGTTGTTCCGGTAAGTGATTCCGTTGAAGTGACATTGGTGGTAGTAGTAGTAGTATTATTATTATTATTATTATTATTATTATTATTATTATTATTATTATTATTGTTATTATTATTGTTATTATTATTATTATTATCTGAAGGTGTAAGACTAGTAGTATTCGTTGTATTTGTAGTGGTAGCATTAGTACTATTGCTACTATTGGTAGATGAATCATGATGAGAACCAGAAAAATAATCTTGAGCAGATGTTCCAGTAGTTGCAGGTGCAGTAAATGGACCCGTGGTAAAAGCAGCTACAGGTGTAGTAGGAGATTGAGTCATTCTTGGTATGGAACCTGGTGAATTAATAATTGATTGAATTGTAGCAGCAGTAGGTGGTGTTGTAGGTGTACTATTACTACCACCGCTATTATTATTACTCGAATTACTTGTATGATAAATTGTACTACTATTGTTACTTGTATCGGAAGAATGTAAAGTAGCGGGAGGGAATGAAATTTTTTGTGATAAAGTTGTCCTACTTTCTTGTTGATCACCTCCTCCTCCTCGTCTAAAATCAGATTGTTGCTTTTGTTGCATTAAATTATGGTGCATTTGAATCTCTTCATAAGTTTGTATTTCAGCTTTAGTAAATTTTGCAAATAAATAACGTAACACCCATTTTCCAAGATTAACTATTTAAAAAAAGATTAATTATTTAATCATTTACTTGATTATTTGATCATTCTAAAAAAATATATTCATACTTCTTTGATCTTCTCGCATTTCTACATCTTCGGATAATCCAGCTTCATCTGCATACATTTCTGCATCAAAACAACTTTTCTCGTCAAGTTGAACTGTTAAAGCCTTTGAAAATAAAATCAGTTGTTTTTTCTCTTTCTTTCTTTCTTTTTGCATATTAAAGAAGATATTGCACACATTAAATAATTTCACAATTCAATATTCTACTAAAATCTATTTATCTATATTATATTTATTACGTACCCCCACCCGAGTATCTACGGAACACCAATTTGGAATAGATTCGATAGTATTAATCTCTGACAAAACTTCATCAATATTGTGTTTTCCAAACGTCTTTAAACGTGAACACTAGTAACAAAAAAAAAAGGAATAAATGACATAAATAAAAGATGAAAACGAAAAAGTCAATTACAATATAATATAACAAAATGTCAATAAAAACTATTAAGAATTTTAAGAATTTATAAAAAAAATATACCGAAATTATATCCCATAAAGCAACTTCCCCTGAATTATCAAGAGTAAGAATATGTCTTCGATTATTTAACATCCGATATTTTATTAATCCATGTTGTCCTAAAAAAATGTTATTATTATTGTTATTATAATTAAAATAATAATAATATTCTTTCTCTAAATGATGATGATAATAATAATAATAATTTACTAACCCTCAATTACATAATTTGGAATCAATGTAACTGGAATTGGATCTTCGAGATCTTCCATCATATGATCATCCGTTGTAGTAATGGTAGTGGATTCAGTATCCATATTTACACCTCCATTAGAAATAAGTTTTATCACCGCAGATGAAGGTATTGGTGATGATGGAGGTGAAGTAGGAGATGTAGGAGATGCAGGAAGTGAAGCGGATGAGGAAGATAACATATAATTCTTGCGATTACGATGTAAACACACGTCTTTCTATAGTTAAAGGATTAACCTAGTTAAAAAATCATAACAATAATAATAATAATACCATTTTTTTTTGTAAAAATATAAGATATAGAATATAATATACACACACCCATCTTTTTATACTAGAATCATATGTTGCTGTCCATACGAATTTATTATCTAATGCAACAAGCTGAAATTTATATAAAAAAAAGTTAATATGATATGGATATGTTGAATTTTTATAAATATAAATCAAATATAAATATAAATATAAAATGTAAATAACCTTAACAACACCAGCATCTTCTTTACAAACAGCCACACAATCTCCATCACGAATTTCAGCACAACCGCTATAATCAGTTTTGGTAACAAGTCCATCTTTACTACCAGCATAAAATGTTTCTAATCGAGGATGATCAGAATATAAAGACCAAACAGAATCTGAATGAATGGTAAATGTATTAATACAGCGTTGTGCTCGAAGTGACCATAACTTAATTGTGGTGTCTGATGATCCCGATAAAACCTAAAATTTCGAAAAAAAAGATAAGAGGTTACAATATAATATAATATAATATAATATAATATAATGATATAATATAATGTAATAAAATTTTAAATAAATAAATCGAATTAAATTAAAATAAATCGAAATAAATAAATCAAAGAATAAATAAGACTTAGACTTACTAGTTCACCATCATCACTAACTAAAACAGCTCTTATATTGTCAGTATGTCCAGTAAAACTTGTGATTTGCTTAAACGAACGTGGATCCCAAACACGAATAATCTAATAAGAAAATGACGAAACAATAATTGCAATAATTAAATTATTGAGAGTTATATTAGGGTTATAAACAAATAAGAAAATAAATATGTAAATAAATATGTAAATAAATATGTAAATAATAAACAAATAATAATCAAATATAATTAATTAATTTTACTTTTTCGGGTGATCCGGAAACTAATACCGACCCCGATGGATTACATGCAAGTGTGTATATCGAAGATTTTGGTGATACTTCTGATATTGTTCCTTTTTTATAACAATAGAAAGTAGAAAAAAAAATATATTTAAATTAAAAAATATATATATATAAAATGAGCAAAATATTATATCTACATATATACATATAAAAATAAATATATATATATATATATATACCTATTGACAGAAAATCAAAATTAATTGATGAAATTCCTGATGGTCGACATTCTTTTATATCCCATAATATAATTTTACGATCAAATCCTCCACTAGCGATCCAACCCGGTCCCGGAGCATGAGCCAAAGTTTTTATATAATCACTATGATATCCGATGGTGGTTGGACTATTTGATATGTGAGGATGCCAGAGTTTTAATGTTCGATCAGAGGATGCGGAAATTACTAATAAACAACAATCAATCAATTCACCCATAATAAATTTCATATATATATATATATATATTTCATCATATAAATTTCATATAAATTTCATGTAAATTTCATGTAAATTCCAATAAATTTCATAAATTTTCTCAAATTATATACAAATAATAATAATATACATGTATTTACAAGAATAATTGATTTCTGAAATACAGTATAGAGAAATTTATTATTATGATACACGCACATGTTTCATTATCATGACAAAGTATTATATCATTCACCCAGTCGGTATGGCTTCGGAATGACTGACGAAACGTAGATGCATGAGGTGGCTTTTATTTATTAAACAACAAAATTAATATTTTAATATCATTGAGTAAAAATATCATAGAAATAATAATAAATAAAAATTAAAAATTAACCCACCGAAAAGGAATTAGATTCATCAATTTTCCAATAATAATGACTTTTTTTAATATCACTAAATTTGTCTAAAGGGATATTATCATCGTCGTCACTTTTAGATAGAACACTATTATTATCATCACTATTCTGTACTATTCCACCATCATGTTTTTTTGAATCATTAATAGTTACTATTGGTTCTTTTTCTTTTTTCGAATTTGAGGAGGAAGAGGAGGTTGATGATAATTGAAATGGTAAATGTAGATCCCAGGAGGTAATCACACCATCCCGTCCAGCTGAATAAAGTATTCCTTCGGGTTTACCGGTTTTTGGATTTACGGTTCGAGTATCTAATGCTAAAGAATTTATTCCTAAAAGGTGTCCGTGATCATCTTTATTATGTGTAATTATGTATGATACATTTCTCGTGCTTCTCATCGCACTCTTCATTGATCCAGTAATTTATTCTTCCGGATTATTAAAAATCTAAATAATTCTAAAATCTATGAACTTCGATATATATATTCAAATGTTACACGTAGATCATTTAACGTTTTTTATCTAAATATCATGATATCATGTGCTTTTTTACCATTCCGATTTTGTAATACAACACCAACTATTTAAAATTAGATATCAAAATTTTCATGCCATTATAGGATTGATAAGAATTAAATTTTGGATATTCCCATTTTTCAATGAAAAGATAAAACCATCTTTTGTTTTCATACTAGTATCTTCTTCTTTGGTGTCCCATTCTAAAGGATTAAATCCTCCAAAGATTTTATCTGTACCTGTTGGCCATGAGACATGTTCCAAAAATTTCAGGATCAAACACATCGTTATATTAATTAAAATTCATAGAGATATTGTTTAAATAATTTAAAGGATTTGTATTTTTATGTTCAATTCATGAAGAGATTTCTGCCACATGTTCATTTGTAATAATAGTGGAAAATTTCTCGTGTTTGAGAATGTAATTCTGAAATTGAAATCATTCTTGATGGTAAAATTGCTGGTTTAACTGGTTTAACTGGTTGAACAGGAATTATTAGATGTTGTCCATTTAAGGTTTATTTTTTTTTTGTATTATATCTTTACCGGGTTTTGAAAATAACGAACAATTTTGTAATTTTAATTTCCTCCATTTTCAAGTCGTCTCATTTAATAATTGATATCAAAGCTGATTCAAGAAAGGAATTGAAATTTCCAATACTTGGATAATGTCATTACAAAAATTTTATAATAATTAAATTTATTATTTTATAATAAATCAAGAAGCTTTGATTTCAATNTTGGTGTCCCATTCTAAAGGATTAAATCCTCCAAAGATTTTATCTGTACCTGTTGGCCATGAGACATGTTCCAAAAATTTCAGGATCAAACACATCGTTATATTAATTAAAATTCATAGAGATATTGTTTAAATAATTTAAAGGATTTGTATTTTTATGTTCAATTCATGAAGAGATTTCTGCCACATGTTCATTTGTAATAATAGTGGAAAATTTCTCGTGTTTGAGAATGTAATTCTGAAATTGAAATCATTCTTGATGGTAAAATTGCTGGTTTAACTGGTTTAACTGGTTGAACAGGAATTATTAGATGTTGTCCATTTAAGGTTTATTTTTTTTTTGTATTATATCTTTACCGGGTTTTGAAAATAACGAACAATTTTGTAATTTTAATTTCCTCCATTTTCAAGTCGTCTCATTTAATAATTGATATCAAAGCTGATTCAAGAAAGGAATTGAAATTTCCAATACTTGGATAATGTCATTACAAAAATTTTATAATAATTAAATTTATTATTTTATAATAAATCAAGAAGCTTTGATTTCAATGAGATGGGTGTTAATTGTTTAAGTAATTCCTCACTAGCGATTTAAAGATTTTAAAGATTTATAATTAAATAAAATATTATTAAAATACTTTTTAATTATATTTAAATGAATTATATACCTAAGAATGATATCAAAATCTCAATTGAAATATCTGGAATACTTATTCGCTTAGTCGATTCCTTATTAAAATACGTTGCCAAAACTTGAATGTCATTTTTATAATAAAGTAATAGCGGTTGTTTGTCATCAAGTGCCATAGGTTAATTTTTTTTTACATAATTACTTTTTTTTCAAATAGTGTTATTACAATTATTATTTTTTTTGAAAACACAAAGTAAAAATTGCAAGAATGTAAATTCTTCCAATGTTCTAAGGAAATGAAAATTTGAAAATTTGGTTTGTCATAAGTTAGATACCAATTTTAATAAAATTGTAATACAGTAAAATATGATTTTATTAAATAAATAGTTTTACATATGTATGTCATTACAATATTTAATCATTTTTTAACAACCTTAAATACTTCATAATCTACTATTGAAAATCTCTCATTCGTTGTTCTAATACTTTTTTCATAATATTTATCAGGCATTTCATACAAATTACACCAACTTTCTTTATCTTGAGCAAAATTAGATACTAAAGTTTTCATTAAAAGATCACAATTTCCAAAACATATGCCATTATAGGATTGATTTCCAAAGCAAATATAATAGACCGCCATTTCCTCATCCTTCACTCGACTAAGAATTGAATTTTGGATATTCCCATTTTTCAATGAAAAGATAAAACTATCTTTTGTTTGCATACTAGTATTTTTTTCATTTGTTTTATCCCATTTTAAAGGATTAAATCCTCCAAGGATTTCATCTGTATTTGCAACTTTTAAAATTGTCACTGTATTAGAATGGCCATGACACATGTTCCAAAAAATTTTAGGATCAAATCCATCTTTGCTACCTCGTAATATTAATTGAAATTTATATGGGATATTGTTTGAAGGATATGTTGTATCTTTACGATCAATCCATGAAGAGATTTCTGCTGCATGTTCATTTGTAATAATAGTAGAAAATAATTCTTGTGTTTGAGAAGGTAATTCTGGAATATAAATTGTTCTTGCTGGTAAAATTATTGATTTAACTGGTTCATTAGGAAGTATTAAATGTTGAAGCAAATCATCTAAAAGTTGTTTATTGAAAATTTCCATATAAGGTTTTACTTTTTGTATTATATCTTTACCAGATATTTGGAAATACCGAATGTGGGGTAAGCAATTTTGTAAAGTACTTTTCAATGCCATGAAATCTTCATTATTCCATTCTTCAAGTTTGGAAGGTAATGTTGAATTTTGGCTGATACCCCATTGAATAGCTTTATCCCAAATTTTAATTTCCTCCATCTGTAAATTGTCCATTTTAATAACTGATATCAAAGCCGATTCAGGAAGAGAATTAAAATCCTCAGCATCAAAAATAATATTTGGATATATTGCAATAATATCATTGCAAAATTTTTCCAATAATTTAAATTTATTATTTTGTTTAAAGATTGTATGATAAATTAAAGAAAAGTGTGTACGTAACCAAGAAGCTTTGGTTTCAATGAGATGAATTTCTAATTGTTTAAATAATTCCTCAAGCTCAAATTCACTAGCGAGGGTCATTAATTCAAAAATGAATTTGATTTCGGCGGCATCTATAAGATTTACAATTCCGCCATAAATGTAACTATAGAAAATATATTAATATTATTATCAATATATTTCAACTTTTTAATATATTTAATATAAAAATTTATCATATACCTAAGAATAATATCAAAACTTTCAGTTGAAATATCTGGTTTAGAAATTGTTTTATTATTATTCTCATCTTGAGGAATATTAGCTAATTCCTCATTAAAATATGATGACCGATATCGTAGTACTGCCGAATGAGCTGTGAAAGTTTTCTTATTTTCATCTTTATCAACTTCAATGATCACATTATAATCTTCTTTATCATTTAAGAGTGCAGTAAAGTCATGAGATAACTTGTCAAAAAATTTAAATGTCATTTTTATAATAGTAGCGGTTTAAGGAATTCATTGCGATTTATATGGTAAATACAACATATAATTCTATCACGTGATCAAACATCGTTTGAGAAATTTTACAAATTAGTAGTAATTTTATTAAAATAAATATTTAATTAAATCGATTTTTTAACGACCTTGAATACTTCATAATCAACTATTGAAAAATGATCATTTTTTGTTCTGATACTTCTTTCATAATATTTAATATAATTTTTATCAACTCTCTTTATCTCGAATAAAATTAGATACTCTTGTTTTCATTACAAGTTCACAATTTCCAAAACATATGCAAAAATCGACTTGATTTCCGGAACCAATATACTGAATAGCCTTTTTTTCATCCTTCACTCGACTAAGAATTGAATTTTGGATATTCCCATTTTTTAATGAAAAGATAAAACTATCTTTTGTTTTCATCCATCAGTTTTATTCCATTCCAAAGGATTAAATCCTCCAAGGATTTCATCTGTATCTGCAACTTTTAGAATTGTCCCTGTATTAGAGTGTCCATGACAAATCTTCCAAAAAATTTTAGGATCAAATCCATCTCTACTACTTCGTAATATTAATTGAAACACGTATGGAATATTGTTTAAAGAATATATTGTATTTTTACGATCAATCCGCGAAGAGATTTCTGCTGCATGTTCATTTATAATAATAGTAGAAAATAATTCTTGTGTTTGAGAAGGTAATTCTGGTAAAATTATTGATTTAACTGGTTCATCTAAAAGTTGTTTATTGAAAATTTCCATATAAGGTTTTACTTTTTGTATTATATCTTTACCAGACATTTGGAAATACCGAATGCGGGTAAGCAATTTTGTAAAGTATTTTTCAATGTCATGAAATCTTCATTATTCCGTTCTTCAAGTTTGGAAGGTAATTTTGGATTTTGGTTGATTCCCCATTGAATAACTTTATCCCAAATCTTAATTTCCTCCATCTGTAAATTGTCCATTTTAATAATTGATACCAAAGCTGATTCAGGAAGAGAATTAAAATCCTCAGCATCAAAATAATATTTGGATATTTTGTAATAATCTCATTGCAAAATTTTTCCAATAATTTAAATTTATTATTTTGTTTAAAGATTGTATGATAAACTAAGAAGTTCCGGCTTCAATGAGATAGACTTATATATTAAATAAATTATATAAATTTAATTTTGTCTGGTAGTGATAATCAGCTCAGCATTGGTGATCTTAAGTAATTTCCATATAAATAATATAAAAATTTATAATATACCTAAGCATAATATTAAAACTTTCAGCTGAAATATCGGGTTTAGAAATTGTTTTAATATTATTCTCGTTTTAAGGTGCATTGGCTAATTCCTTATTAAAATGTGATGACCGATGTCGTAGTACTGCTGAATGAGCCGTAAAAGTTTTCTTTATCAACTTCGATAATCACATTATAGTCTTCATTGTCATTTAAGATTGCAGTAAAATCTTGAGATAACTTGTCAAAAAATTTGAATGCCATTGTTATAATAATATGCTATGCAAAGTACAATTCTTAAAATTCTGGTCACTTGAACGACGCCCTGAGTAACATAAATAATGATTTAATAATTACTTTTTTGTGAAATATTTTTTGATATAAGAGATTGTAGTTTTTTCGATTATTTATAAGAAAAAATGACAACTCAAGAATTACCTTTTGAAATCTTAAGATTTTTCCCCACAACTGGGGAAGAAAAAAAAGGTTCAGCCATTATTGTATTGCAAGAATGGTGGGGAATTAATGACCAAATTAAGAAACATACACAATTTATTTCTGATAAAACTCAAATTATATGTGTAGCTCCTGATTTATATAAAGGAAAAATCGGGTTAAATGAAGAAGAAGCAAGTCATTTGATGAATAATTTGAATTGGAAAGAATCCTTAAAAGAACTCGAAAAGCTTGCTAATTTTTTGAGAAATGAAGGTCGAGAGAAGATTGGAGTCATTGGATTTTGTATGGGAGGTGCAATTAGCCTTGCTTTGGGAGCAAAGCTTCTCCCAACAAATCCATTATCCGCCGTAATTACTTGTTATGGAATACCACAAAAGTCACTTATTGATATATCTAAACTTGCTACTAAAACTCCAGTTCAAGGTCACTTTGCCAATAACGATATTTATAAAGGTTTTAGTGATCCTCCTACAGTTGATACATTTGAACATGAAATTAAGGAAAGCGTAAAAGGCTATGATACTGCTCATGAAATTCAGATTTATCGTTATGAAAATCAAGGTCATGCATTTTTGAATGATGATAAACTGGCACTTCAAGAACGTAAAGAAGCTCAAGATTTGGCTTGGAAAAGAATTTCTGAATTCTTTAAAAAATATTTGGGTTAGGAATTTAAATTGATATTCACGATATTCACGATATTCACTCATTATATAAAAATGAAAAATTTATATATTTTAATATTTTAATATTTTTGTTTTTTTTATTATAAAATAAAATACACTTTTGAGATCGTAGTAAAATTTTAATTTTAATTCTTTGCATAAAAGAAGATTTATTTACAAAACAATGAATTTATTTTTTTTTTCTATCCAAACAATTTATCAAATGCTAAAGTAATATTTCCTTTTTAAATAAAGATAACTACTACTCTACTAAGCAATTTATTTATACCAGATCAGATACACTTATAAATAATAATAATAATATTAGAAATATAACACGCCTCTTATTGCCAGCCATACTGCTTGGGTAACACTATCGTATTGAAGATATAAACGCCTCTTGATCAAGTTCTCGAACAAGATCAAATTCGTTAATATATTTTTTCAATATTTACAATACTCGATTTGTCAATGCTTTTCCTATATATATATAAAAAAAGGTGATAATATTAGAAACAACCGTGATTATATATAAATTTTTTGTCATTCTAAACTGACTCGTCAAGATTGTGGCGAAGTTCAATTTAATTGTAATTTATGGAAATTTAATAAATTCAAAATTAAGATCGGGTATTATTTATATGGGAAAACAAGGCCGTTAAGAAAATAGTGGCTATGTATTTTTATGAATCGTATAATATATATAAAAAAAAGTAATGAGCTGGCACAGCCCCACAAGAGAAATAATGATAAAAAAAAAAAAAGGAATGAAGGATAAAAAATTATTCCAAGCCCACACATAACCACACATAATTTACACTTAATCCAACATACATAACCCAAAAGATAATAATTCCTTTAAATTTTACACTGAAGTAAAATTAATTTTATTTGTACATACATCCAAAAAATTAAATAAATTTCTTTTTTCTTAAAAAAAAAAGATTGACAAAAAATTTACAGAGGTGTCTCGANCTATATATATATAAAAAAAGGTGATAATATTAGAAACAACCGTGATTATATATAAATTTTTTGTCATTCTAAACTGACTCGTCAAGATTGTGGCGAAGTTCAATTTAATTGTAATTTATGGAAATTTAATAAATTCAAAATTAAGATCGGGTATTATTTATATGGGAAAACAAGGCCGTTAAGAAAATAGTGGCTATGTATTTTTATGAATCGTATAATATATATAAAAAAAAGTAATGAGCTGGCACAGCCCCACAAGAGAAATAATGATAAAAAAAAAAAAAGGAATGAAGGATAAAAAATTATTCCAAGCCCACACATAACCACACATAATTTACACTTAATCCAACATACATAACCCAAAAGATAATAATTCCTTTAAATTTTACACTGAAGTAAAATTAATTTTATTTGTACATACATCCAAAAAATTAAATAAATTTCTTTTTTCTTAAAAAAAAAAGATTGACAAAAAATTTACAGAGGTGTCTCGATAAGACAAATCAAATCAAAAAAAAATTAGGAGGGGTGAAAGAAAGAATAAATGATTTTTAATTAAATTTTATTTTTTAATGTAATTTATATATATTCATATAAACTTACCAAAAGTATTCTTTGCCACATCTATATATACATATATATATATATCGAAATTTTTTTCAAATTTTTTTTCGCACTTTCAATGATTATTAATCGTAAATTTGTTGTTCGAGATGCCACCACATCAGATGATAGTAGTAGTGATGATAAATTAAGTTCTCCTGTGGTGATTGCTCTCATTGCTATTGCCGTTGCAGTTCTTGTAATTGGATCAATTATCATTTTATTCATTTTCTTCCGTCGTCGAAAAAAGCAGAAATCAAGTCGTGGATTAAAACCACTTCAATTATCGTCAGCAATTTCACCTGAACCATATCGTAAAGAAATGCGTAAGAAAAGCCAACCCAAAGCTCCTTCTCCTTACGATTCAAAACTTATGGAATTAGCAGAGGAAGCGAAAGAAGAATCATTTGAAGAATCTTTTTCGGAAGGTGCAGTAGGAAAACGAGATTTACCACAAAGATCACATACTATGTATGGAACTTCAACACCTTCGACTTTAATGGCAGATTTATCAGCATCTTCTCCACATTACGATGTAATGCAACAACAACATCATTTCATGTCTTCTGAAAATTTTAATAATCGACAACAACAACATCAAGAACCTGAACAATTACAACATCAAGAACCTGAACAACTACACCATGACGAACCAGGAGAAATAGAATATTCACCACATCGACAATAATAATGTAATAATTAGTTTATAACAATAATTTATAATAATTTATAATAATTTATAATTTATAATTTAGTTGTCAGAATATTGGGGAGAGGAAATTTATATTATATTAAATGGGAAGAACGTATTTTTTTTCTTAATTTTCAATTCATTTCTGTATACTGTAATGGGCATTTTTTTTATACATTTTTTTTGTATCTCTTCAATGTATATATTTAATCAATGTATATGATCGCATTGTTGGTCTTTTTTTTTTGAAAAAAAAACCGACCTTTATTGACTATATTGACTATATTGACTGTGTTACTAAAATTATTTAAACAGAAAAATTTTATCAAGATATATAAAACTTTTAAATACTTTTCTATTAATTTTAATTATTTTAATATATTTCTGTATCTTTACTACGTAGTGGATTAATGAATATTTCTATTTAGAAAAAATTAATTTCAATATCTTTCATCTATGGACAACATGGCCGAGTGGTTAAGGCGTCAGACTTGAAATCTGATTCCCTATGGGAGCGCAGGTTCAAACCCTGCTGTTGTCGACACTTGTTATTTTATGCAATTAATTTTATTATTTCTGTTCAAAAATTACCTAAAAACTCACTGTTTATTATTATCATTGCAATGAATTGAAAAGTAATGAAACTTTTAATATTTAATATTTTATTTTTATTTTTATTTCTGCTGCTTTACATGTGATCTTTATTTACACGTGACCGTTAAAATCTCATTCGCGCTTACAACTTTTATTATTTTGCTCTTTCTCCTCTATAAGTTGTACTAGTGATAATTCACAGGAGGTTTCTAACTCATACTACGTGTTATGTTAAAACAAGATAAATTTATATATTATTATTATGAAAATATATTCATTTTTTCAACAATAAAGAAAGTGTTTCCATTGGATGTGCTTGACAAACATTCACGGTTTACCATTATCTTGTGTTGTAGTATCTAACACGTCGTCAAATATTTAATATAATAATAAATATAATAAAATAATGAATATATAATAATAAATTTAATAAAATAATGAACATATAATAATAATAAAATACCTCTTGTAATTTATAGAAACAAGAAATAGAGAGAGAAGTTGTATATTGGCAGCTAAATCAGATTTTCAAATGACTTTGTTATAATATAATTGCTGTATGTCCAAATGGGTGAATATTTGGATTATGTTCATATACGGAAATTTCTTTTTGTTCAAAAAGAATTGTATTTATGTTAAAAATTTATTTTATAATTATTATCATTTTGTATCCAGATACTAGATTTATTTTTTAATTTAATGTTAGTTGCTAATGAATTTTGAACTTGAAGTTTTAAACACATCTCATTGAAACTAAATCTTCCTGTTAAAAACACATTTTTCTCTAATCTATAATTTTTGTTTAAAAATTTAGCAAATTATTGTAAAGTGTCCAAATCTTGTTTTTGATATAGATAGCTTTACTTCTTTTCCAGAATCTGCCTGATATCTCTTCTCAAACGAGATGATTTGTAAAATAGAGGATTGGAAACTATATCATCAAATGAAAAATTGCTTAAAATTCTGTCTTGATATTCCTACACCTTGATGTATAGATCAAGGATAATCTTCTTATATTGCAACAATGCTTATCATATATTTAAAATTGAACCATATAAGAAGATTCTTGTCCTTGATAAATAACTCTGGAAAGATATAAATAAGCATCTTTAATCCTATAAAATCAATTATTTTATCAGTAAGATCTGTTTTGGTAATAGATCATATAGAAGAATTTTTGACTGTCACTTTTGAAGCACATGCTACAGAAATTTCAACTTGAATTCACTGTAAAACAACCACGTAAGTTTGAATCAATATTGCGTAGATCATGTTGATACAGTTTTGGTGATGAAAATTAAAGGAACTGATGAAATACTTGAAGGTTATAATCCTTTAGTATGGGATATCAGATCAATGGAAACAAAAGATAGTTTTTTCATTTTCTCGTTAAAAATGGTAATGTTCAAAATTAAATTAAGTAAAATAAAAAAATCCTGAAATGGCAATTCTTAATATGCACAAAGATCAACAAAAATCCATATTTTAGAAATTTTCATATGCAATTTTTATTAAAAAAATTTATATTATTATAAAGAATCGGACAATATCACAAAATAAATGTATTCACAAATGATATCTTAATTATATATACTAGACGTTAAAAATATAGAGTGGAACAATACCAATAATTGGATATGATTGTGCTGAATGTTTATTTTCAACGATTGAATCGTTGTTTTTTTCTTCATATGTAATTTTTTAAAAAGGCATTTTGTTGTCCATATGATTATAAATAAACCGCACCTTTACAATATTGGAACGGACCTTTTTATTTGAATTTTATTTTATCTAAACAAAAGAAATATTCAATTTATATATATAACGCTAGTGTTAACTATAATAAGATTGATTTCATTAAATTATATTTAGAAATCCCGTCGCATTACTAAATTTTACTTCGTATTTGAACAAAAAAAAACAATTTATTATTTTTGAATTTAATTCTTGGCATTGTTCATAATTCTCATACCATGTGAGGTAGTCATGGTGGCGTTTTCGGTTAAGAAATCCCGTCGTATCACTAAATTTGCTAAGCTATTCTCTAAATATTACTTCGTATTTAATTCTTGGCATTGTTCATAATTCTCATACCGTGTGTGAGGTAGTCATGGTGGCGTTTTCGGTTAAGGTGGTCAACTTGTTAATGCATGGATCGATGTACCTATGAATCGATCAATTTTTGGAATATTGAAAATCAATATGTGATCTATTGAAAAAGTTTAGGTGAGGTAAATATAGGGAAAATCCAAATAGTCCTGAAAAAAAGAATATATTTGATGTATTATTCTAGAAGTATTAAGTGGTGAAGAATGTACAAAAGCTGCTGGTGTTTATTTATCACAAAATTAAATTTTTATTGAAAGTTACAAATTAAAAACGTATTCAATGTCTTCAAGAATAGTCTAGTCTATCAAAACTATTAAATTATTTTGATGTAGTTCTAGATTCATTATTCAATTGTAAAAGACAAAAAAAATTTCACCAAATTCCTATCTCATCGTATTATATTAGCTGGGGAAGCTGAATGATTTCCACTTCCACCATTTTTTACAGGTTATACGGCTCTACTAAGAGTTCTACTTGGTGCTCTGCCAGGAACTCTACTGGGAGCACCACTTTTTCGAGAAAATGTTAAAGGTGGTACAGGCTTACTTATTGAATTATTATTATCATTATTATTATGGAGCAAGAAGAAGTATTTGACGGGTTGATTCATTATTTCTTGATTCTTCTTCCAAGGCATCATTGCTATAATTACTATTATTCGCGTTATACATTATTCTTAATAGTCTCATGTAACACTTCAAAAAGTTCTTTGGGATTACTCTTATTAGCAAATAAGCAAAACATTCCTTTATCTATGTGTCATAATTGAATTACGCATTCATCACGTAGTGGGACCTATTTTAATTCATGTAAAAAAGCATATGTGAATGTGTGTAGATTAATAAACGTAAAAGAGATTAAATAAATGTAATGTAGGATTAAATGAATGAGATGAATTATAATGACAATAATTAAAGATTACACACCACAATTATAAATTATTATTGTAGACTGAACGAAAGAAATAATAATGTGCAGTAATAATAAATCGTTCTGCTCAAAATTATGCATAAATGGAATTTGCAATTCAATCAACATAAATAATATTTCACGAAAGTAACAAGAGTAGCACTTTCTAAATGGTATTTTTTATTGCTAAAGCAGTCTCAGGAAGTAGAACACGGGTGGAAGAGTACAAACCATACAAACTCTTGGAAGATTTCAATTTTATCAACTTTTTTGTGTCAAACAACTCTTCTCCCAAAAAGAACAACAAAAAGCAAAAATATGCTGTGCAAGAGTCTCAAGTGATCACCAAAAAGGAGACCTTTAAAGGTCTCCAAGACAAGCACCCAAACCACGAAATCATCAAAGACATTGGTTCAGGCTTCAACTACAAATGTAAGTCCTATTGAAAAGTTTACAAAGGAAATGTCTAAGAGCATATGTCAAATAAGGAAAAACAGGCATTTTTTTTTTTGACAGGCCGCAAATAGGAAATCTAATTTTTGGACATTTGGCAGATTTTTAATTTTTTGACATGTGCCTTGGAGTCAGAACATTCTCAACTGGTTATTCTCCTTCAGGACTGGCAGCTGAATGGGAAAGAATGATATTGGAAGAATTTATTGTTTTGTCACGCTCTTGACAAGTTACAAAGCAAGTGGTCACGAAAGGAAGTTCAACATAAAAAATGAAAAAAGCAGCAAGAATTAGAAAAAAAGATTCAAAACCTCATTGCTGAAATACGCAAGAAATTCACTAAGTGAATTGTTTAATAATACCACACTGTATTACTTCCTGAATTCGAGACAAAGAATGGTGAAATAAGCCAACAGATGAATAGGTAGTAAGACAGCAAGAACAATGCTTGGATGGATCCTTAGTTTAAAGTTGTAATCTGTGATGAACATTTCTCAATATGGTTACAGGGTGATCAATTTTTATCAACTTTGAGCAAGATCAAAAAGCTGTAAGAAATAAAATAAAAGAAAATAAATTAAATGGAATAAATAAATAAATAAATTAATTAAGTATTCATTAAGTATTAGCAGTATTTCAAGTATTTCAATTGAATTTTTATTTAATTAATAAAATTTCATTTATTTTAGACAAAGTTTTTGATAAATAAAATCCCATAACTACCATAACATAACATAATATAATTAATACAATATAATATAATTAATACAATATAATAATAATAAATTATTATTATTCTGATATTATACATTGTTATCAGATGATAAAAGAGTTATATCATCTGCAGAATCACATAATGTACTATATCTATAAGCATTTAATGGCCAAGTTTTACCATCACTTTGCCTATGAAATTAATAAATATAAATTAATGAATGATAATTATGATTTTATGAAAAAAAGTATAACTATAAAAAAATATACATACAAATGGCTTATAGGTAGAAACCATAAATACCAATAAGGACCAAATACTTGCAAGAAATTAGCTCTATATAATCAAAAAAAAATTAATCAATAAATAATCAAATAATGGTAACAACAATAATAATATTATTAATTAATTAATCAAATAATTACTTTTTCCCAATATCAAATAAATTTAAATATCTAGTCCTAGTAACTTCACCATCTATTCTTAATTTATAATTATGTTTTATAATACTTTCTAAAGTAGTTTGATTTGATAATATAAGAGAAGTATGAAAAATAGTAAATCCAATTAAACATAAACCAAAGATAGCACCAATTAATATGAGAAATGAAAAATTTAGGTCAAGATCCAATATTGCCTAAATAATATAAAATAAATATTAAATAATAAAATAAATATTAAAATAAATATTAAATAAATAATAAAATAACTATTAAAATAAATATTAAAATAAATAATAAAATAAATAATAAATAATAAAATCTCTTACATTATAAGAAGACTGAGTAAACTGAATTGTGGGTGGTATTGTAGCCAGTGTTATAAAGAAACAATAAATAGTTCCCCATAAAATAAATAAATAAAAGAACTTATGATTTCGGAACCCTATACAATTATTTAGCCTAAATATAATCGGGAAATAAATTATTATAAATTATTATTACAAATTATTAAAATATTATTATTACAAATTATTAAAATATTATTATTACAAATTATTAAAATATTATTATATATTTTATTTTGCTTACCATGGACAATGACTAATAAAAAGAAATAAATTTTATAATAATTAAATATTTAATAATATGTGTATAAATTGTTAGTAATATTAATTCATAGAAAAAATAATTAAATAATTTTTAATACTTACTGATCCATTTTTAAAATACACCTAAAATATAAAATAATTTATTTTTAATTATTATATTATTCCTTATCTATTCTCTCTTATTTTTCCTATTCCACGTATTTCTCTCTCTCCAAAATAAAATCCTTTATATTTATGATTATAATAATAAAAAATAAATAAAAAGTCCTACTTACTTTTTACAAATCCGACAATGATGAGCTCTATCAGGTTTATCAAAATCACATTTTTGACAATATCTTTTTCCTCCACTTTGTTTTACCATTATCGATTCCGATGAAATAGGATTTCCATTTTCATCTAATTTCAAAATACTTTTTCTGGATTTATTATTATTATTGTTGTTGTTGTTGTTGTTATTGTTACTGTCGTTATTGTAATTGTTGTTATCGTTGTTATTAATAATAATAATATTATTATTATCATTATCTGATGAATCAATATTCTTAATTTTAATATTTAATGGAATATCATCATCATCCATTTCCTCATAATCATCAATTCCTCCTTCTGAATTTGATGAATTCAATAAATTTAATGATCTAAGTTCTTCATATTCTTCATATCCTCGTTGTCCTTGTTCTCGTTGTTCGGTTATTGATTTAAACTAATAATAAAAATAAATGTACGAAAAATGTAAAAAAAAATATAATGATATAAAATAATAATAAAATGTAAATAAAATATTAATAATAATTACGTCGGTAGAATACCCTGGAGTAGTAAAAGTAGCTTGAAGATAACTCCATATCATTAAAATTAGAAGAGGGTGATATAAAATTATATATAACTTCGCTTTAATAATTTTTAAAATAAAGATAAATAAAATTAATAAATGATATCATAAATAAAAATAAAATAAAAAGTAATATATATATATATTAGATTTAAAATATTATTATTGTTACTTTTGTTGTTGTTACCTTGAGTAGAATTACTATTCATCAAATAATTAATACATAACCGAAATACGAATGCATAATAAGACCAACTAACGATAGCTATATAAAATATTACTGGAATATAATTTCCAATTTTTACCATAAATCGAATAAATCTATTATTTTCAAACAACATTTCTAGTCTATCCCACAAATTATTGTTAGTCATAACGATGCGATATTATATGTTTCTAATATGTCTGTCTAATATGCCGAAAACGATAAAAATGGATGATGATGATGACGCGAAAAATAATTATAATATGCAATATGCTGTTAATTTATACTTTATATTATGATAACCTCCCTTCTAACCTTTTTTGGGATAAAACCCTATTATTAATCTAAGTTTATTTTGTTTGGTCTGTTACTTTATTATAATACTTCTTATAATACTTTATTAAAATACTTTATTATAATACTTTATTAAAATACTTTATTATAATACTTTATAATATTTTACTATAATTTCATTTCATTTAACTCGCTCGTGATTTAAAGTTAAAATACACATATGTGGGTGCAATGTTAACATATTTGAAACCCAAATTTTTTTATTTACAAATATATTATATATAATATAAAATAATATAATATAAAATAATATAATATATATCAGTTATATAAATTGTTATAAATATTCAAAAATTGATAGTAATAAAATTTTATATAAATCAATAAAAAAAAGTATATATACATAAAATATATATAAATCCAATAAGATAAAGTTTAAAAAGTTCAAAAAAACATTATTACTACTTTCTATTCCTTTCCCCCCCTCCCAATTTATAGTATTATTATATTATTTACATCATATTAAGATAAAGTTTACTAAATTTATCAAATAAAATATTGGTAAAATAAGGAACATTATAAAACATCGAAACAAACATAATCATGAAATACCACATATTCGCTAATTCAAATATACTATTTAATTTTAAAGGAATTATTTTAGGTGATGATGATTCAAAAGAAGGAAATTTTCCTTTGGTATAAAATTCTGCCATCAAAGCATCTTTTTCCATCCAACGTTGCCTTAACCATTCAGTAAATTTTTCTTCTTCTTCGGGAATTTCTGAAATTAAAAATTTACGAATATGTATGTGAACATTTCGAGGATATTTTCCTGATAAATATATTCCCCGAAGTGTATAAATATCTTCGGGAAATTCTCCCGCGGAAATTCCTTCGAATCCTATGGTAAAATCGTATATATAATCTACTGATTTTCTTAATGCCTTTGTACAAAAATGTAATCCTGTAGAACGTGGTAATAGAAGATGTTCATGATCACTCTATAAATATAGATTCAGAAAATATATTATATATATATTAGAAATATGTTCAGAATATATTCAGAAATATGTTCAAGAAAATATCTTCGAAATATAAATGTATTTCCAATAGAAACATACCAAACCATTTTTTTCAGAATAACATTTTGATTTTTGTCGAGCCGATTTTGATACCACAGTTCCTTCTGGAAATATAAGTAACCATAAAGGTTCTTTTGAATCAGCTAAACGATTCATGGTCTTTGTTAATACATTTTTATCTGCATCCCAACTTCTTTTTAAAAATATGAATTTGAAAAATTGCATTCCCTATTAATAATAAATAATATCATAATAATAACGATGATAATAATAAAAAAATATTTCCAAAGAAAATATATGTAAATATTTAATAAATTGATTCAAATAAATTATTAAATAAATAAATTATCTTTGAAATTAATATCTTACCCTAATAATAATAATAATAATAATAATAAAAATAATAAACAATATAATAATAATAATAACAAAAAAAAACGATAATAATAATAATAATAGAAAAAAAAAAGAAAAAGAAAAATAAGTTAACCCGAAAAATCAGAGAAATCATAATATTTCTCATATATTTTTTTTAATAATAATAATAATAATAATAATAAAAATAATAAACAATATAATAATAATAATAACAAAAAAAAACGATAATAATAATAATAATAGAAAAAAAAAAGAAAAAAAGAAAAGAAAGAAAAGAAAAAGAAAAATAAGTTAACCCGAAAAATCAGAGAAATCATAATATTTCTCATATATTTTTTTTAATAATAATAATAATAATAATAAAACTTACCATCCAAATAATGGTATCCATTTTAAAGAATCTTTCAATATAATCTTAATGGCACCGTGAGCATTCCCAAAATACGAAAGTACCCTTTAAATAACAAATAAATAAACGAAATTAACTAAATAAACGCGTTTTTTATAACATAAATAACAAGATAATATTATATAAAACAGAAATTGTAAAGTAATTTTATATAATTTAATTGAAGAACTTATTAACATTATTAACATTCTTAACATTCTTAACATTCTTAACATTCTTAACATTATTTACCATATATAAATCCAATCAGCGTATATCTAAATTGTTAAAAATTAAATAAGAAATTAAATAAATAAAATATTAAATATTAAAGAAAATAAAGTGACAAAGCAAATTTTATATCATCAAAAAATAAATTAATTAAAATAAATCAAACCTGATGGTTCGCCATCAAAATAAGTCTTTCCGGCATATCTAATTCAAATTTACTATTATTTCCATCACTCCACGTACTCACGATATTTTTAGCACTTTTATCCACGGTAATTATAAATTTACTTGGAGCAAAAAATTGATTCATAGATACAAGTATATTACCGTAACATCGTTGAGTATAAATAATGAAGTTGTGAAATAAATTATTGGGAAATGGCCAAAGTAATAAAGCCGAGAATTGTGCCAAGTTGATCAAGGTGCAATGAAAAACTTTAAAAAAATAATTAAAAAAAATTCAATTAAAAATATTAATTCGTAAATTTCATTATGATAAATAAAGTTTTCATAGACTTACCATAGAACCCAAAGAAAACTACGGAACGAACTAACCATTGAACCAAGTTCAATGATTGAGGTTCACTTGGAATGGCCATCTGGTAATATTTAACAACTATTCAACTAAAGTCTAATTTGAATATTCTACACTATTTCAATGTTTAAGTCTAAAGAAAGAAGTAAAAACTAAAGAGAAGAAAATGATATTTCTTGTTATTTATTTATGTGTGGGGAAAGAAATATCAATGAATACCTATATCTGATATAATAGAACTTATACGACTACGGTTGTACGTGTTAGACTCGTGATTAATTTATAATTTGAATATAGAAATAGAAATCAAGAAAATATGCAGGAAACTTGAATTTGAACTTATTATTGACAAAAAGAATTTCCCCGAATATTGAATAAAATTCCGGATGTTCCGGATATTATATATTTTATATACGATCAAATTAAAAAATAAAACAAAACAAAATACGTAAAATAAAATAAAAAAATAATAAATATTATAGTATTATAGTTGACTTATCATCTCGTAATCGACCACTCTAGAAATTGAACCCGTGATATTAAAAATTAAAAAAAAAAAAGAAGCAATCTTCATTTATTAGGCAAAGTTTAAATATATTGGCGTGCATAGAATGTTTATTTCCTAATGGAATTCCTTGTCTCTGGTTTTAGAAATTCATGGGCCTTTACTTACATCATTAATGATGTATGTTTTCAAATGATATGATCTTTTACCATAAATAAAGATCTAAATAGAGACTATTCATTGCTGTCTTTCATCTTAAAGAAATTATATTTATCTATATATTTTGTCAAGATTTCCAAAAATTGATTAATAAAATTACTTATTTTATATTTCCCAATAACATTTTAATGATTTTCGATACATAAAAATCGTGATAGGTTACATTAAATTAAATCGGCTCGTTAAGTTTGAATTTTTCATTGGGTAATTGACATTTTATAATAAATTACACTACATAAATCGCTGATTTATATTATATATACAAATTTAAATTTTTTGACAAATTATCTCAAGATTTTACTGCATTCTTGGATGATAAAGAAGATTATAATGTGATTATTGAAGTTGATAAAGATGGAAATAAGAAAACTTTCGCGGCTCACTCGGCAGTATTACGATATTGTTCATCCTATTTCAATAAAACAATTTTTGAACCTGATATTTCAAATAAGAGTTTCGATATTATGCTTAGGTATGTAATAAATTTTATATTATTTAAAATATTAAAAAGTTACAATCTAACAAATAGTAATATAAGTAATATATTTTTTGTAGATACTTTTATGGCGGAATTGTAGATCTTGTGATGTTGAAACAAAATTTATTTTTGAATTAATGATCCTCATTGATGAATTAGAGCTTGAAGAATTATTTAAACAATCGGAAATCCATCTCATTGAAACAAAAGCTTCTTGATTACGTACTCACTTTTCTTTGATTTATCATACAATCTTTATACAAAATAATAAATTTAAATTATTGGAAAAATTTTGCAATGACATTATTGCAAAATATCCAAATATTATTTTTGATGCTGAGGATTTTAATTCTCTTCCCGAATCTGCTCTGATATCAATTATTAAAATGGACAATTTACAGATGGAGGAAATTAAGATTTGGGAGGTTATTCAATGGGAAATCAACCAAAATCCAAAATTATCTTTTAAACTTGAAGAATGGAATAATGAAGATTTCATGGCATTGAAAAATACTTTGCAAAACTTTTTATCTCACATTCGGTATTTTCAAATACCTGGTAAAGATATAATACGCAAAATAAAACCTTATATGGAAATTTTCAATAAACAACTTTTAGATGATTTGCTTCAACATCTAATAATTCCTAATGAACCAGTTAAATCAACAATTTTACCAGCAAGAATGACTTTAATTTTAGAATTACCATCTCGAACACAAGAGAAATTTTCCAACATTATTACAAATGAACATACAGCTGAAATCTCTTCATGGATTGATCGTAAAGATACAACAACATATCCTTTAAACAAGATCCCATATGAATTTCAATTAATATTANATCTCATTGAAACAAAAGCTTCTTGATTACGTACTCACTTTTCTTTGATTTATCATACAATCTTTATACAAAATAATAAATTTAAATTATTGGAAAAATTTTGCAATGACATTATTGCAAAATATCCAAATATTATTTTTGATGCTGAGGATTTTAATTCTCTTCCCGAATCTGCTCTGATATCAATTATTAAAATGGACAATTTACAGATGGAGGAAATTAAGATTTGGGAGGTTATTCAATGGGAAATCAACCAAAATCCAAAATTATCTTTTAAACTTGAAGAATGGAATAATGAAGATTTCATGGCATTGAAAAATACTTTGCAAAACTTTTTATCTCACATTCGGTATTTTCAAATACCTGGTAAAGATATAATACGCAAAATAAAACCTTATATGGAAATTTTCAATAAACAACTTTTAGATGATTTGCTTCAACATCTAATAATTCCTAATGAACCAGTTAAATCAACAATTTTACCAGCAAGAATGACTTTAATTTTAGAATTACCATCTCGAACACAAGAGAAATTTTCCAACATTATTACAAATGAACATACAGCTGAAATCTCTTCATGGATTGATCGTAAAGATACAACAACATATCCTTTAAACAAGATCCCATATGAATTTCAATTAATATTAAAAGGTAGCAGAGATGGATTTGATCCTAAAATTTTTTGGAACATGTGTCATGGCCATTCTAATACAGTGACAATTTTAAAAGTTGCAAATACAGATGAAATCCTTGGAGGATTTAATCCTTTAGAATGGGATAAAACAAGGAAGAATTTTTTTTCTTGGGTGAAAACAATAGATAGTTTTATTTTTTCATTGAAAAATGGTAATATACAAAATTCAATTTTTAGTCAAGTGAAGGATGAAAAAACGACTATTCAGTATATTGACTATAGAGTTCAAGACAGTTATGGCATATGATTTGGAAATAATGAGCTTTTAATGGGAACGCAAGTATCTAATTTTACGGAAGTTGGTGTGATTTGGATGATCTAATTAAATGTTGTAATTATATATATAAATGATTTTTCTATTTATTAAAATATGAAATTTACTTTTTATCATTTTTTTATTAAATAGTGTCATAGCTTGGTTAAAAGTTTATTTGTAACATAATAACAGATAATGGTGCTGCAGTAAACAAGACAGATTATTAATATTCACGTATAAACATTGTAAGCAATATACATGCATTTTCTTCTATTTCACTATACGATGATTGTTATCTTGATATTTATTAACAAATAAATTATGGTAATTTTTTTTGTTTTATTATACAATATTTTATTATTTATGTATTTATACATATCAGCTTTACATTATTTCCTTTCTATGTTATCAGTAATTACCTTTTTTAAAAAAAATTTATTATTTATTTTTAGATCTTTTTATTTTTTATTTATAGAGTTGGGAAAAAAAGAGATTTTCATAATAATCTCCGTTCTAAACTAATGCTAATACAATTTCTCAAATACATGTGAACAAAAATGGTTACCACGTGATAAGATTCAGTCTAAAATTTCTGTTTTAAGTCTGTGTCACATGCCCTAATCTTTTAAAGTTTACCTTATTTTTAAGGTTAAAATTTTTGGTTATAGGCTGGGTACACTGTATAAAACGCAATGAACTCTTCTATCCAAACCGTAAAAAATGACATTTAAATTTTTTGACAAGTTATCTCAAGATTTTACTGCACTCTTGGATGATAAAGAAGATTATAATGTGATTATTGAAGTTGATAAAGATGAAAATAAGAAAACTTTTACAGCTCACTCGGCAGTGTTGCGATATCGTTCACCCTATTTCAATAAAGAATTGACCGATGCATCTCAAAATGATAATAATATTAAAACAATTTCTAAACCCGATATTTCAGCTGAGAGTTTTAACATTATACTTAGGTATATAATAAATTTGTATATTATAAATTAAAAAGTCACAATCAATCAAATAGCAATTTATATGTTATATATATATTTTCTATATATAGCTACATTTATGGCGGAATTGTAGATCTTGTGAATGCTGAAACAAAATTTTTCTTTGAAATAATGATCCTCGCTGGTGAATTAAAGCTTGAAGAATTATTTAAAGAATTAGAAATCCATCTCATTGAAACCAAAGCTTCTTGGTTACGTACTCACTTTTCTTTAATTTATCATGCAATATTTAAACAAAGTAATAAATTTAAATTATTGGAAAATTTTTGCAATGACATTATTGCAAAATATCCAAATATTATTTTTGATACTGGAGATTTCAATTCTCTTCCCGAATCTGCTCTGATATCAATTATTAAAAGAGATGATTTAAAAATGGAGGAAATTAAGATTTGGGATAAAGTTATTCAATGGGGAATCAGCAAAAATCCAAAATTGCCTTCTAAACTTGAAGAATGGCATAATGAAGATTTCATGACATTGAAAAATACTTTACAAAACTTTTTACCTCACATTCGTTATTTTCAAATACCTGGTAAAGATATAATACGCAAAATAAAACCTTATATGGAAGTTTTCAATAAACAACTTTTAGATGATTTGCTTCAACATCTAATAATTCCTAATGAACCAGTTAAATCAACAATTTTACCAGCAAGAATGATTTCAATTTCAGAGTTACCATCTCGAACACAAGAATTATTTTCTACTATTATTACAACTGAACATGCAGCTGAAATCTCTTCATGGATTGATCGTAAAGATACAACATATCCTTTAAACAACATTCCTTATGAATTTCAATTAATATTAAAAGGTAGCAGAGATGGATTTGATCCTAAAATTTTTTGGAACATGTGCCATGGCCATTCTAATACAGTGACAATTTTAAAAGTTGCAAATACAGATGAAATCCTTGGAGGATTTAATCCTTTAGAATGGGATAAAACAATGGAAGAAGAAACTTGGATGAAAACAAAAGACAGTTTTATCTTTTCATTGAAAAATGGGAATATCCAAAATTCAATTCTCAGTCGGGTGAAGGATGAAGAAATGGCTATTCAGTATATTGCCTCTCAAAATCAAGTCGATTATGGTATGTGTTTTGGAAATGATGAACTTACAATGGAAACAAGAGTATCTAATTTTAATCAAGATGAAAAGAGTTGGTGTAATTTGGATAATGAATATCATGAAAGAAGTATTAGAACAATAAGTGGGGAATTTTCAGTAGTAGATTATGAAGTATTCAAGGTTGTTAAAAAATCAATTTAATTAAATATTGCAATTATATATTTATTAAAATACTACTATATAGCATATATGTATGAAATTTACTTTTTTTTAAATAGTGTCATAGCTTAATTAAAAAAATCAATTATTAAAAATAAAAGTCTATTTGTAACAGTTGATTATAACAGATAATGATGCTGTAGTAAACAAGACAGATTATTAATATTCATGTATAAACATTGTACATACATATTCTTCTATTTCACTATATTTTGATTGTTATCTTAATATTTTTTAATAAATAACTTATGATATTTTTATTATATTATTTTTTTTTGTTTTATTATACAGTATTTTTTATTTACACATGTCAGCTTTAAAAATTATAACATCTTTAAAATATTATTTCCTTTCTACGTTATCAGTAATTATCTTTTTTTTAAAAATTTATTTCTAGATCTTTTATCTTTATTTATAGTGTTGTGAAAAAGGAAACCACAATAAGCTTCCATGGCTTTTTTTACTGATATTTTCTTGACTAATATAATTATGAAGAAATAACAGTATGCTATGAGCAGGGTTAGGGATATGTACTGTACTAGTACTATTCACTTTTCAAAAGACAATTTTAACCTGAACCCCGAGATCTAGAATTTTATCCTAGACCTCTGGTATTTTTGTTTGGTTTATATTTGTTTCTATTCTTCTCTTTCTTTTTTAAATCGACTATCCTTGCAGAAATATATAATAATACTTTTTATAATGAAAAACTTTTATATTTGAGATTTTTCAACATACTCATACCTTCAGTACTTTGGTTAAAGAAAAATACCTTTCAGCAACTAAATCAAGTCAACAGATAGGTAGATCAGACTTTTTAATATCAATTTTCACTCATTTATCCTGCAAATACTTTGAAAAATAGATTTTTTAATAACATGCACTATTTAGTTTTTTATGTAAAACTTTGTGTGTACTTTAGGCGAAGTAAATCTTTAAGTCAATAAGTAAAGTTGTTCAGCAGGTATGGGACTATTTACTTGCAAATAGATCAAAAGATGCACGTCGTGAATTTTTATCACTTTTAGAACTTTGTGACATAATTTAAATTCTTTTGTCAAAGTAAACCGCCTTCAAGACACTAAACAAAGTTATTAAAATAGTATTAAAGCATCCATATATTAATTTTCACAACTCTGGCTTACAAATATAAGGAAAGATGACTATTTTTATAAATAGTTTGCACCCACGAATTTTTTAATGCTTTAATAATTTCACTAAGTTATTGTAACGTTTTGATCAAAGTAAAATTCTTTTGAGCGACTAAGTAAATTTGTTCATTAAGTATTCAATCATTTAAATATCTATTTTCACGAAGTTGGCTTGTAAATACATTGAAAGATAGATATTTTTCTCAAGAGTATTCCTCATGAATTTACCCAGCAGATTTTGAAATGTTTAAATTTTAAAATTTCATAATACATAATGATAATATATTAGAATGAAGATGTTAACTAAAATTTATCAATATATTTTTAATGCATAATAAAAAAATAAAGTTTTTGTTAATAAAATATTTTATTTATTTATTTTCTTTGTGGACATTATATTGTTTGATAAAGATCTGCTGAATCACGTTAAAGAGCCAATCATATTTAAAAAGGGGGCTAGGATAATATCCTCTATTATGAAAAAATATAAAAATGGAATTTAAATTTTTTGACAAATTATCTCAAGATTTTACTGCACTCTTGGATGATAAAGAAGATTATAATGTGATTATTGAAGTCGGTAAAGATGAAAATAAGAAAACTTTCACGGCTCACTCGGCAGTATTACGATCTCGTTCATCCTATTTCAATAAAGAATTGGCCAATGCATCTCAAAATGATAATAATATTAAAACAATTTCTAAACCCGATATTTCAAATAAGAGTTTCGATATTATGCTTAGGTATGTAATAAATTTTATATTATTTAAAATATCAAAAAAGTTACAATATAACAAATAATAATATAAGTAATATTATTTTTTGTAGATACATTTATGGCGGAATTGTAGATCTTGTAAATTCCGAAACAAAATTTATCTTTGAAATAATGATCCTCACTGGTGAATTAGAACTTGAAGAATTATTTAAAAAATTAGAAATCCATCTCATTGAAACCAAAGCTTCTTGGTTACGTACTCACTTTTCTTTGATTTATCATGCAATCTTTAAACAAAATAAGAAATTTAAATTATTGGAAAAATTTTGCAATGACATTATTGCAAAATATCCAAATATTATTTTTGATGCTGAGGATTTTAATTCTCTTCCCGAATCTGCTCTGATATCAATTATTAAAAGAGATGATTTAAAAATGGAGGAAATTAAGATTTGGGATAAAGTTATTCAATGGGGAATCAACAAAAATCCAAAATTACCTTCCAAACTTGAAGAATGGAATAATGAAGATTTCATGGCATTGAAAAATACTTTGCAAAACTTTTTATCTCACATTCGTTATTTTCAAATGTCTGGCAAAGATATAATACACAAAATAAAACCTTATATGGAAATTTTCAATAAACAACTTTTGGATGATTTGCTTCAACATCTAATAATTCCTAATGAACCAGTTAAATCAACAATTTTACCAGCAAGAATGACTTTAATTTTAGAATTACCATCTCGAACACAAGAGAAATTTTCCAACATTATTACAAATGAACATNAAATTTAAATTATTGGAAAAATTTTGCAATGACATTATTGCAAAATATCCAAATATTATTTTTGATGCTGAGGATTTTAATTCTCTTCCCGAATCTGCTCTGATATCAATTATTAAAAGAGATGATTTAAAAATGGAGGAAATTAAGATTTGGGATAAAGTTATTCAATGGGGAATCAACAAAAATCCAAAATTACCTTCCAAACTTGAAGAATGGAATAATGAAGATTTCATGGCATTGAAAAATACTTTGCAAAACTTTTTATCTCACATTCGTTATTTTCAAATGTCTGGCAAAGATATAATACACAAAATAAAACCTTATATGGAAATTTTCAATAAACAACTTTTGGATGATTTGCTTCAACATCTAATAATTCCTAATGAACCAGTTAAATCAACAATTTTACCAGCAAGAATGACTTTAATTTTAGAATTACCATCTCGAACACAAGAGAAATTTTCCAACATTATTACAAATGAACATGCAGCTGAAATCTCTTCATGGATTGATCGTAAAGATACAATAACATATCCTTTAAACAAGATCCCATATGAATTTCAATTAATATTACAAGGTAGCAGAGATGGATTTGATCCTAAAATTTTTTGGAACATGTGTCATGGCTACTCTAATACAGTGACAATTTTAAAAATTTCAGATACAGACGAAATCCTTGGAGGATTTAATCCTTTAGAATGGGATAAAACAAATAAACAAGAAACTTGGATGAAAACAAAAGATAGTTTTATATTTTCATTAAAAAATGGGAATATCCAAAATTCAATTCTCAGTCGGGTGAAGGATGAAGAAATGGCTATTGAGTATATTTTCTCTGAAGATCAAGTCAATTATGGCATATGTTTTGGAAATAATGAGCTTTTAATGGCAACACAAGTATCTAATTTTACTCAAGATAGAAGAAGTCTGTGTAATTTTTATGAAATGACTGATAAATATTATGAAAAAAGTATTAGAACAATAAGTGGAGAATTTTCAATAGTAGATTATGAAGTATTCAAGGTTGTTAAAAAATCAATTTAATAATTATATTAAATGATTGAATATATACAAATATATTATTTACAAAAATTGATATCTAGCCTATGATACAAAAAATATTATTTTTTAACTTTCTTCAGAATACTAAAAAAAATTCACATTATTGCAATATTCAAATGTCTTTAAAATTATAAACCGATATATAACAATGCTAAATATCATGTTTGGTAAAAAACTATTCTAACATATGTTTATTAGTAAATACAATTATTACTGTTGTTGCAAGTAGTTATTGATGATAGCAATATAAATGATTTAATAGATATCCTTAAACTAATTGTCATTTTGAATCAAAATATTTCATCAGAGCCTTAAGATATTAAGTTTTCATTTCTTTTTTATGCAGAATCCTTTGTTATGATAAACTTGAATAAGAGATGTTAAAGATTAAAAAGAAAAAACGGATAATTATTTTAAATATGATATTAAAAAAATATTTGTATATTTTTGGGGAGAAAAAAAGTATATTAATAGTTTATACCACTGAAACAAGCTTTTTTTTATCATCATAGCATACTATAGCATACTGTTATTTTCATAATCACATTAGTCAAGAAAATATCAGTAAAAAATTCACGGAGCTTATTACGAAAGGCTATAATTTTTCTTTTTTACCAACTCTATAAATAAAAATAAATAAACCAATATTCAATATATAGTTACAATGTTATATAAATCTTGAATACTTCATGATCTACTACTGAAAAACAATTATTTGTTGTTCTAATACTTCTTTCATAATATCTAATGTAACTTTTATCCAAATTACAAACTCTCTTTATCTTGAGTAAAATTAGATACTTGTGTTGCCATCAAAATCTCATTCTTTCCAAAACATATATCATAATTGACTTGATCTCCAGAGCAAATATACTCAACAGCATATTTTTCATCCTTCACTCAAGAATTGGATATTCCCATTTTTAATAAAAAGATAAACCTATTTTTTGATTTCATCCAAGTACCATTAAATCCTCCGAGGATTTCGTCTGTATCTGAAATTTTTAAAATTGTCACTGTATTAGAATGGCCATGATACATGTTCCAAAAAATTTTAGGATCAAATCCATCTCTGCTATCTCGTAATATTAATTGAAATTCATATGGGATCTTGTTTAAAGGATATGTTGTTGTATCTTTACGATCAATCCATGAAGAGATTTCAGCTGTATGTTTATTTGTAATAATAGTGGAAAATTTCTCTTGTGTTCGAGATGGTAATTCTAAAATTAAAGTCATTCTTGCTGATAAAATTGTTGATTTAACCAGTTCATTAGGAATTATTAGATGTTGAAGCAAATCATCTAAAAGTTGTTTATTGAAAATTTCCATACAAGGTTTTATTTTGTGTATTATATCTTTGCCAGATATTTGAAAATAACGAGGTAAAAAGTTTTGCAAAGTATTTTTCAATGCCATGAAAATGAAATCTTCATTATTCCATTCTTCAAGTTTAGAAGATTTTTGTTGATTCCCCATTGAAATAACTTTATCCCAAATCTTAATTTCCTCCATCTGTAAATTGTCCATTCTAATAATTGATACTAAAGCTGATTCAGGAAGAGAATTAAAATCCTCAGCATCAAAAATAATATTTGGATATTTTGTAATAATCTCATTGCAATAATTTTCCAATAATTTAAATTGATTATTTTGTATTGATAAATTAAAGAAAAGTGTGTGTAACCAAGAAGCTCTGGTTTCAATGTGATGAATTTCTAATTGTTTAAATAATTCTTCAAGTTTAATTCACCACTAGTGAGAATCATTAATTCAAAGATAAATTTTGTTTCTACAATTCCGCCATAAATGTATTTTCAAAAAATAATATTACTTATATTACTATTTGTTACATTGTAACTTTTTTATATTTTAAATAATAAAATTTATTACATACCTAAGCATAATATCGAAACTCTGATTTGAATATCGGGTTTAGAAATTGTTTTAATATTATTATCATTTTGAGATGCATTGGCCAATTTTTTATTGAAATAGGATGAACGATATAGTAATACTGCCGAGTGAGCCATGAAAGTTAACTTATTTTCATCTTTACCAACTTCAATAATCACATTATAATCTTCTTTATCATCCAAGAGTGCAGTTAATTTATCAAAAAATTTGAATGCCATTTTGGAAAATTGTAAATACCACAAATAGGTAATTTGACGATCACACATTAATTAGCCAATGAAAAAATTTAAAACCAAAACGACAGCTGAGGGTTCGAAACACGGGTCACTGTGCAGAAATACTTGCCACCTACAACTGGACTCTGGCTTCGAACCGTTACTAAATATCTCTTTTTTCTCCTGTAAAGTCTATTTTTGTGTAACCGGTAATGAGATAGATGCCAAGCGATACTAGTTTCATCTTTCTCCGAGATTCTTTTCCATTTTGGGCCGCAAAAAGAGTATGTATTTTAGTAATGTTTTGAATGAAAGCCCACTACGCAATGTCGCGTTGATTTTGTAATAATAAATAAATAACTAAAATTTTATACTGCAATAAATTGTATTGTACATACCAATTCAGGAATTTATTAAATATACTAATTTAAGAGAAGAAATATGCATTAATTAATAGAATTCCTTACACATGAAAATTTTGAAATCGAATTATAATTAGAATAAAGAATTGAAAATGTAGGTTTTCTTGTTTTCTTTAAAATATTTACGATTAGAAAAAAAAAATTAAATTACAAAAATCGTGACATGATTTTGTCGAATGGGTCATTATCAATCAAGTATAAATAACAAGTATAATATATAAATGGGTATCTACGTGGCTTGTACAGAAGAAATATAATAATATCAACGTAATTGAGGCTTATAGTATTTCTTTTTGGAAAAAGAATTCTTATTGTACACGATCACGATCATCAAAATCTATATACAGTCAATTATTTTTTTTTTAGATCGTGCCAAGAAAAGAACCTTAATTTGGGAATTTGTTTTATACAAACATTTAGGAGAATGAGTCAAGAGATTAGAAAATATAAAAATAAAAATATTAATGTCAATCCATAGCGTAATATTTATCTTTGCCCCTTGGATGTTAGAATATATTTGGAACTATATATATAAATAATTATTTTTCATTGTCTGAAAACTTGTATTACCGCATTTTTGGCACAATACTTCGCCTACCTCTATTAATAACAAAAAATATTTAAACTCCGAATCCCGAATTTTAAAGTTTTTTTTTCAATTTTCAAATTTTCAGAATATACGAAAAAAAAAACATACCAAAAAAATATATCAGATATTATTTGATATTCTTTGATATATTAAATTTTCAAATTTTCATTATCATAATCTTATATATCAAGAAAAAAGCATTTTTACCAAAATGAGATTAAAATTTACATTTCTATCAATATTTTTCATAATAAACATTTTAAATGTGATCGCTACCACTGAAGTTAGAAGTTGTTGGGATCACAACGATCCATTAAATCCAAAGGAAAGAATAAAAGTACCTTGTTATTCTACAACATCAGAACAATCAAATGATTTTGAAAAGCGTGATGATGCTAATATGTTTAGTGTTACGTTAAGTTGTCTAGTTGATGATAAAACACTTTGTGATAAAGTACAAACAGCATTTAATGAAGCAGGAAGAATAATTACAGAAACCATATTACTTAATACTCAAGTAACAGTTAATGCTTCTTTTGTTGATTTTTGTACAGAATATCAAACATGCCCTACCAATGGAGTTATTATTCTTGGTATGTAAAATGATAATTAATAAATGTTTATTTTATTTATTATTATAATAATTAATTTAAAAAAAAATAATAATAATAATATATTTTATTTTAGGTGGAGCAAGTCCTGCAAAAACTATAGAAATAACGGATGATGATGGAGTTGATAGATTATTTCCTCAATCACTTGTAAAACAAATGAATATAAGTAATTCACCAACTTATTCTGCATTTGATATTTTCGCATTATTCAATAGTGGTGCAGATTATTGGTTTGATGGAGATGGAACAATATCTTCCAGTCAATCAGATTTCTTATTCGTAATATTACATGAATTGATTCATGGATTAGGATTTACTACTGGTTATGATGATTATATAAATGATGTACCTGAAGCATTAACACCTTTAGTTAGCGTTAATCAAGTTTCCCTTTTATCTGATGCATTTCTTTTTAATGGATTTGTAGAATATATATTTGATAAATTTATGGTTGTCCTACCATCCGGTAAACGCGTTACGGATATTTCCAAACAATTAAATAATTTTACTGGAGGTGTATTTAATTCCACCAATGAATTTGTATCTGAATTTAAAGCATCACCACAATATCCACTTGCAGAACAAATGTTTACTTATGCTACTACATCAAATTCTTTAGGATTATTACCTGTAGGTTCAAATGACATAAGTAAAGCAATAATTCTTGAAACCTCATTAGTCAAATATGTATCTGGATCAAGTGTAAGTCACGTTGATTATCAAACTTATTCGAATACTAGTGATTTCTTAATGAGATATTTACAAAATCATGGAATCAGGTTGAGTCAATTTATAAAAAGTGGAGGAGATTATTCAGGTGGCCCAATTGGTCCAAAATTGAGATTATTTCTAAGTTGGATTGGATACACTATTCGAAATGAAACTGTAGATATTTTATATGAACCAACAACAGATAACAATAATGGTGAATCTAATGCTCATCATAATTATCCACCAACAATAATAATTTTATTATTAATAACGGCATCTTTCTTTTTGTGGATGTAACAAGATCAATTGTTATATTATTACTACTATTATTACTATTACTATTTTTGTATATTTATTTATTTCCTTTTGCATGGCATGTAATTTAAAGATTTAGATATTTAGCAACTCTAGAATTTTATTATAAAAAATTTATAAATGATCGAAACAAGATTGAAGATAAAAAGATCATAATAAAGAAATGCAAATTAAAATTAAAAATAATTGATTATTTCATGATAAATTCGGTTTATTCATTTATTTAATTCGCTTTGTAATTTAATAATTATAATGAAAATCCCATTTTCGTTATCTTTTCCAATATTATTCCACTCTTTTTATTCTCACTTCTGTAATTATTACAATAAGTGTATACGCCAAACCTAAATCCAAGTATGATCATCCGAATGAAATTAACTAGACACGAAATTTCGAATTAACTTTTTATTCTAATAAAATGTTCTAACCCCTAACTTTGACATAAATAGATAATAAAAATATATTACAGGGGAGAGAATTTCCCTCTGGTTAAAGGATATAACCTGTCTGCGTTGCCCCACGCAGATCGACAATTCTTATTTTGTTAGCCGTCATTTTTTCCGTTTCTGCGTGGAATAATAGTAGTTAGGTTATATCCTGTCTGCGTGTCAAAAGCAGACAGGTTAAATCCTGAAAATTTCATGTGAATGTGCTGGGTTAAAGGTCTGCATAGTCTAGTACAGTCTAGTCTAGTGGGTACGTGCTGAGGTCGCTACCCGAAAAGAAAAGAAAACAAACAGTTACAAAAAACTACTGCTATTCCTTCTTTTGGATGGCATCGGGTATATCAGAACTCTGGTCTAAAAAGGGGTGTGCCTCTAATGTAGAGGTAAGACCTTAGATTAGCCAAGTTCGGTTCTTGGATTGTTTGGAGAAAGGTTTAAAAGCCGGGAGGTATAAACCTGGCAGACTCTTGATGCATGGCTTCACAGTCAATTCTGCACAATGATATCTCAGGTTTAATAAACACCTTATCTTAAATAAACATTTGAACATGAGAAATCTAGAAGAAAAAATTTGATTTCTAACTGGCTAAAAGTTTTTCTTTATTTATATTTAATTAATTAAATATTTATTTGTTTACGAAACACAAAAATAGTTTAATTAAATTAAAGTATTAGTATTTCTTTTCCGTATATGATGAATCTTTTATTTAGGAAATAATTGACAAAAAAAAAAATGCTAATTTTGATGGTGATTGGGGCAAGTTTGAAATAGAATGTTCTATTCAAGTGTTTTATTTACTGCTTATCTGAGTTTTTTTAAACATAGTATGATAAAATTTGCTATTTTATAAATTTCGCGTGGCACGACGTGTGTGAAAGTGACTATTTAAATTATTCTTTAGCCTTAGAACCAATTTGGTCGAAAAGCAAAGATTATTAATGTAAAGACGATGAATTTTGTGAGACAGATATGCGCCGTGAGTTACAGAAACAATTATATTAAAATATATTAAAATATATATTGACATATTATGTTTTTTCCTATATATATATACATGAATCATGTTTATGAAGAAAAATTTTTTTAATCAAATTTATTTATCATCATGTCAACTAGTGTCCCAATTGGTCCTAAAATCGACGGCGAAACTCAAATTCACCGTTCGTTTCTTTCACCTAATAACCTTTCTACAATACCTTCTGAAGAAATTCATACCCTCTATGATGTATTCCAACATTGTGTGAAAACTTCTGAAACCAAAAATGCTTTTGGTTTTCGAAAAATTGTTAAAATAATCGAAGAAGAAAAAGAAGTAACAAAGATAGTAGGCGGTGAACCAATTAAAGAAAAGAAAATTTGGAAATATTTTCAAATGTCTGATTATGAATACTTGAATTTTTCACAAGCAAATGAAATAGTAAAAAATATTGGAGCGGGTTTGGTAAAATTAGGCTTGAATAATGAGACTAAACTTGCGCTTTACACTTTCACGAAGTAAATATAAATGATTAATTTTTTAATTTCATTTTATTTCATAAATTTAAAATTTTTTTTTCTTTTATTTATTTAGTGTTAATTGGATGCTCGTATCTCATGGTCGGTATATATAAATATATTATCATACACTTTATCTTATTCTTAGCTTTTTAATTTATTTAATTGTATTTATTTCATTACATTATTAGGTTGCTATACACAAGGCATTACTATTACAACTGCTTACGATACATTAGGAGAAGAAAACATCATTTTTTCTATGAATGAAACTGAAGTTAAGGCAATTTTCACCAATTCTAGCCTTCTTCCCATTTTAAAAAATGTTGCGGATAACATTTATACCCTTGAACACGTGATCTATGATGGGGATCTTGATGAAAGTGACAAGAATGATTTTAAAACTGCTCATCCAAAAATAAATTTAATTACCTTGGAAGAACTTAAACAATTGGGAAAAGAGAATCCATTGGAAGATCATCCTCCAAAACCACAAGATTATTGTTGTATTATGTATACCTCGGGAAGTACGGGAAAACCAAAAGGTGTTATAGTTACTCACGCGAATGCTGTTTCTGCAAGTAAGCTTTAAATACTTAATGACATTTCTTAAAAGATATTTTCAATGATATCAGAGATTTTAATTAATACCTCCCAATGAATTTTTCTATAACAGTCGCAGGAGCAAAAGTGAAATTTGGACCGTTCGTCGCTCCTGATGACACATATTTAGCATATTTACCATTCGCCCACATTTTAGAATTTATCATCGAAAATTGTTTTATGTACTTGGGTATGACTATAGGTTACGGAACTGTTAAAACGTTATCAACTGCTTCCGTACGTAATTGTTCGGGTGATATCCAAGAATTTAAACCTTCCATCTTAGGTGGAGTTCCTGCAGTTTTTGAGATGATTAAGAAAGGTGAGTAAAAAAACAAAAAAAAAAAATCTTAAATTCGATATATATTTATACATTGGTTTAATTTACGTAATTCCCTTTTTGCATCATAAAAAAAAACCCCAAATGACAGATATCTTAACAAAAATTAATGCTTCCGGCACGTCAAAACAAAAAATGTTTTATGGAGCATTTAATGCCAAAAGATTCTTGAAAAATTATGGATTGCCTACAGGAATTTTGGATATGGTAGTCTTTAAAAAAGTTAAACAACAATTTGGTGGACGATTAAGATTAACATTTTCTGGTGGTGCACCAATATTTACCGAAACTCATGAATTTCTATCAACTACTTTGTGTCCTATGATGCTTGGTTACGGTTTGACTGAAACTAGCAGGTAATTACATATTATATATATATTTTTTTATTTATACATAAAGTAAATTAAAATTAAATTATTTAAAATACCAAATTTTATTATTTTTATTTGTAGTTCTGCTACGATGTTGCCTCCATCAGAAATTGGTAATGACACTTGGGGAATAGCCGGTTCACTCTTACCATCTATAGAAATGAAATTAGTCGATGCTCCTGAAGCTGGTTACCTTTCCTCCAATAAACCTAATCCTCAAGGTGAAATATGGATAAGAGGTGGACCAGTTTCCCCAGGTTACTATAAAAATGAACAACAAACCAAAGAGGCCTTTACTGAAGATGGATGGTTTAAAACTGGGGATATTGGTGAATTCCTTAAAAATGGATCATTGTCTATAATAGATCGTAAAAAGAATTTAGTGAAAATGGCTCATGGTGAATACATTGCATTAGAAAAACTTGAGTCAGTTTATAAATCTGCATTATTTGTAGGAAATATTTGTGTATTTGCCGATTCTTTGCAAACCCGTCCTGTGGCAGTAATCTTACCAGCAGAAGTAAGGATTTTGGATTTAGCCAAAGAGATGGGAATAGAAGGAGGATTTGAAGAGTTATGTAATAATGCAGAAATCAAGAAAACAATTTTGAAATCATGCAATGAACAAGGGAAAAAAGCGAATTTCAAATCAGTAGAATTTTTGGCAGATATTATCTTAGCTCCCGATGAATGGACTTCTCAAAATGTAAGGAATTATAATTAGAATAAAATCTGAAATTATAAATTTTCAATATTAATTATTATTAATTATTATCATTATTATTTATTATATTATCATTATTATAGAATCTTTTGACAGCAGCGAATAAACTTAAGCGAATAGATATTAAAAAGAAATATGATGAACAAATTAAACTTTTGTATGCTGCTAATACTAATAAATAAGCATAAAATTTAGATATGTTTTTAATACTATCTATTCAAATTATTTTCTACTCAATAAAATCTACAGCATAGTCTAGTGTTATATTATTATTATTATAAATTTATATTATTTGTGCTAGTGATCTGATCATCATTCTTCACCCTGTTATAATCCTGCTATAATCCTGCTATAATCCCGCTATAATCCCGCTATAATCCCGCTATAATTTAGTGAACAACCAGCCCAGTCAGTATAACTTCTTCAGGCTTTTCTCCTCAAATATGTTCAAATATGTCTAAAAATTTTTACATATATTTCTCTCAGCATTTATAAAAAATTATAATGATCAAAAACGAACTAATATATCGTAATGATCACATGAATTCCAGATTTTTTTTTTCATTGGTTGATGTTATAAATACATGTGATCGACTCTTGGATGATAAAAAAGAGAGTATACAGATAAACTGTACGGTACGAAACGCTATTTTGTACTGTACGATTTTACATAAATTTTGCACAAAATTCATACAGTCCTTATTTATTTAATAAACCCTAACCCGTGACTAATTTATACTCTTGCACATGAAGTGGCGAGTGCTGGAGAGTATACAGATGCAAAAGGTTCATTTTTGATAGACTTATGGTTATTTTTTTGATATATCAAGATACGCGTGAAAAAAGTGGTTATTTTTTTGATATGCCTATAATTGTTTATTATAGATGCATCAAAAAGATAACTATTTTGTCACATGAAAATTTAATATATCAAAAAAATAACACCTGATCTATCAAAAATGAAACTTTTGCTATACAGATAAACTGTACGGTACGAAACGCTATTTTGTACTGTACGATTTTACATAAATTTTGCACAAAATTCATACAGTCCTTATTTATTTAATAAACCCTAACCCGTGACTAATTTATACTCTTGCACATGAAGTGGCGAGTGCTGGAGAGTATACAGATGCAAAAGGTTCATTTTTGATAGACTTATGGTTATTTTTTTGATATATCAAGATACGCGTGAAAAAAGTGGTTATTTTTTTGATATGCCTATAATTGTTTATTATAGATGCATCAAAAAGATAACTATTTTGTCACATGAAAATTTAATATATCAAAAAAATAACACCTGATCTATCAAAAATGAAACTTTTGCTATACAGATAAACTGTACGGTACGAAACGCTATTTTGTACTGTACGATTTTACATAAATTTTGCACAAAATTCATACAGTCCTTATTTATTTAATAAACCCTAACCCGCGACTAATTTATACTCTTGTACTGACACATGAAGCGGCGAGTGCTGGACAATATTTTTACTTTTTTATGTTCTGATCGTTTCGTGGTATGAATGAAAATATCACGTGATAGTAGTTAATCAACCGTACAAGCCACAAATAAATCGTACAGATCACCTAACTTCTATTCGTACAGCATTTTCGTACCGTAGAGTTTATCGTCATACTGTGATAATTGAAGTTGAGAATAAGAAAACTTTCCAGGCTCATTCGACATTACTACGATATCGGTCACTCTATTTCAATAAGGAGTTAGCTTCCTTATAATGATAATAGTGTTAAAATAATTTCTAAACCCGATATTTCAGCTGGTATATAATATATTTTTATATTATTAATTATAAGTCACAATATAGCAAATAATAATTTATATATTATACTGTATTATATACACATTTTTCTATATAGTTTCATTTATGGCAGAATAGATCTTGTAAATTCTGAAACAAAATGATAATTTTAAATTATTAGAAAAATTTTGCAATGACATTATTATTTTCGATGTAGAGAATTTTAATTCTCTTCATGAATCAGCTTTGGTATCAATTATTAAAAGGGATGATTTACAGATGGAGGAAATTAAGATCTGGGATAAATTTATTCAATGGGGAATCAACCAAAATCCAAAATTACCTTCCAAAACTTGAAGAATTGGGTAATGAAAATTTTATAACATTGAAAAATACTTTACAAAATTGCTTACCCCACATTCGGTATCTTCAAATTTTTGGTGAAGATATTTTACACAAAGTAAAACCTTATATGGAAATTTTCAATAAATAACTTTCAGATGACATCTAATAATTCCCAATGAACCACAATTTTACTGGCAAGAATGATTTCAATTTTAGAATTTACCATCTCGAACACGAGAAATTTTGCACTTTTATTACAAATGAACATGAAACCGAAATCTTTTCATGGATTGATACAACATATCCTTTAAACAAGATCCCATATGAATTTCAATTAATATTACGAGGTAGCTGAGATGAATTTGATCCTAAAATTTTTTGGAACATGTGTCATGGCCATTCTAATACAGTAACAATTTTAAAAGTTGCAGATACAGACGAAATCCTTGGAGGATTTAATCCTTTAGAATGGGATAAAACAAATGAACAAGATACTTGGATGAAAACAAAAGATAGTATTATCTTTTCATTGAAAAATGTGATTGAAGAAACGGTTATTCAATATATTGAATTTCAAAATAGAGTCAATTATGGCATATGTTTTGGAAATTATGAGCTTTTAATGGAAACCCAAGTATGTTGATTTTACTCAAGATAAAGAGAGTTGATATTATTTGATTGAAAATTATATTAACAATTATGAAAAAAGTATTAGAACAACAAATGATTGTTTTTCAATAGTAGATTATGAAGTATTCAATATTGTTAAAAAATTAATTTAATCATTTGATCATAAACTTTGTAATTGGGTAAAATAGATAAAGTGATAAAGTAATAATTTCTATTATACATAACCATTTTATACAATCTTTTCTTAAAACACTTTCTTACAATTTTTTTTTAACTTACAATTCTTTAATTTACAATTCGATTCTTTAATGTTAACTTACAATTAAATTCTTTCGTTCCGAGAATTATCACTTAAATCTAACAGCAATCGGACTAATATCATTTAAAACATAAATTCTATATAATATATACAAATCTTCACTATAACACCACCAAATAGCAAATCCCATAATTACAACGATAATGAATAATATAATTGTAATCATATCGTATGACGATAATGATGATGAGTTGTTGATGATATTATTGTTGTTGTTGTTGTTCATTGGTGGTTGATGAATTATTCTTGGTTTGGGAATTAATGGGGTCTTTTTTTTTTAATAATAAAAAATTCAGTAAAAATTTAGCAGTGAAAATATAATTGTAAAATAAATAAAACAAAAAAAAAAAAACTCATAATAATAAAAGACAGATAATAATAATAATAATAACGGATAATAATAATAACAGATAATAATTATAATAATGATAATTGGAGATATTTATTTACATTATCGGTAAGTTGATCATCATCAATAGAATTTCTTCTTATGACCGAAGAAAACACATTCGAACTAATGGGATCTATTTCTTCATATAAAGCGTCTTGTCCTTTCCATTTTGTTCTCATTTCAATGTATTCATGTGTCATCTCAACAACTTTATATTATAAATTTTACAAATTTTAATAAGATGATAAAAAAAAAAAAAAAAAACTCATAATAATAAAAGACAGATAATAATAATAATAATAACGGATAATAATAATAACAGATAATAATTATAATAATGATAATTGGAGATATTTATTTACATTATCGGTAAGTTGATCATCATCAATAGAATTTCTTCTTATGACCGAAGAAAACACATTCGAACTAATGGGATCTATTTCTTCATATAAAGCGTCTTGTCCTTTCCATTTTGTTCTCATTTCAATGTATTCATGTGTCATCTCAACAACTTTATATTATAAATTTTACAAATTTTAATAAGATGATAAAAAAAAAATAATAAATAAAAATTCAATGAAAAATTCAATAAAAATATGCATATATATATATATATATATATATGATGATGATGATGAATAAATTAATAAATCACTTATTTCATTCGCTTAAAATTAGACAGATAGATTCGAGAATTTGTAATTCACATACTTTCTTTGGTATTATTAAATTTATCAAATTATTTAGTTTAAGTTTGACAAACGAAAAAAAGGAGATAGATTTTCAAGAATTTGTAAAAATATAAAAAATTTCAATTACACAAGAAAACAAGAAATTGAGTAATTGAATAAATAAAATTAAAAATTGAAGCCACAGAAAGACAGCGAAAAAGTGGTTCAGATAAATGTGATGAGATAATACAACCTGCTGTTATTGGTATAGTCTATAAATGTTATTCGATTCGATAAAGTTTTCTGATTCGTCAAAAGTCATCAAATAAATAATAATAATATGAATAATATAAATAATATAATAAAGTATTCCAATATCTAAAAATAAAATAATGAATATATTATTCATCAAAGATATATAAAACGCGACACATATGCATGCAAACATTCGGAGAATTAACGAAAAACTAATAATAATAAAAGTAATTAAAGTAATTGATCTGATCTTCTAATTCGGAATATTTAACGTACGCATTTATATAAATAGAACAACATCACAGAGAACGTAATTATAATTAAATTATTATTTACAACTTCACAAAATATATATATATATAGTTTAAAAAGATAGCCAAAACTTGTCATCTCGTGTGAAAAAATCGATTTATTGGAGCGTAGTTTGCTTTTTTTGTTAGTTTTATTATTATGATGGTAAATTTTCCCCCCAAAAACAATCACTGAAATTGTAGTAATAAATAAATTGTTTTTAAATAAGATAATTTAGTTTTATTTTTTTAGGCAATACAAATATTAAACAAAAAAAACAAACAAATCGAATAAAACAAACAAACAATAGAAACAAATAAAACAAACAAAATATAACAATTTCGTATTAAAAAAAAAAAATATATATTCACAAATTTATTAAAATACAGCAAACAAATTTACAAATTTCACCTTTTTAGTAGTAGTAGTAAGTAGTAGTAAGTAGTAGTAAGTAGTAGTAAGTAGTAGTAGTAGTAGTAATAATAATAGTAATGATCAATCTAAATTGAGGACAGTATTTAATGCATTTTTGTATTCACTAACGTGACGTTGTAAAGTTCTATTGGACGCTGTGGAATCAATAAAGAAATCAAAAAAAAAAATCAATAATCAATAAATAAATAAAACGTTTTACAAATAAATAATTAAAAACTTACATAGTATCTTTAAAACTTCATCTAATAATTGTCGTTTTGACATTCCCTATAAAATAATTAATAATAATTTATTAATTATGAGAGAATATAAAAGAGGAATTATATAAGAGAGAGAGAGAAATACCAATAAGAAAGGATCCCAATTAGATTGAGGCTGAACACCATTTATTCCCTCTGGACTATAAATTTAAATTTAGTTAAAATAATTAAAATAATTTAATAATAATAATAATAATAATAATAATAATAATAACAATAATAATAATAATAATAATAATCATGATAATAATAACAATAATAATAATAATAATTAAACATACATATAAGTTGGCCCAAGAAGTTGAATACATAATTCATGTAATTTAGATTCAGCACCTTCATCAGCCAATTGTTGAGCATATGCTAATAATAGTTGTTTATACTCCGAAGGGGAATTAACTAATTCAGCAGCTAAAAGTTGATTTTGTAAAAATCCCAATAAATTATTTGGTGATTGAGCTGATACATTACTTATACCCGGTCTTCTTAAATATGCTAATGATCCAATATTTGCTCCACGTTGTCTCGCCATATTTTCTAATGACGATAATATGTAATTTCCTGTCACATCCCCAATAGATTCTTGTCTGGATGGATTAGGAAGTGTATACCTTGGATCATATACGCATGTCCAACATCGCATTCCAGTGTGATAACACCAAGCATCTGATGTACTCGTTATTAATAATGGAATCCCATTTGAACGAACACATGCTGTCACAATTGAAACTGTATGTTGAAGACTATCTGATNTAAAATAATTAAAATAATTTAATAATAATAATAATAATAATAATAATAATAAAAATAATAAAAATAAAAATAATAATAATAATAATAATAATAATAATAATAATAATAATAATAATAATAATAATAATAATAATAATAATAATAATAATAATAATAACAATAATAATAATAATAATAATAATCATGATAATAATAACAATAATAATAATAATAATTAAACATACATATAAGTTGGCCCAAGAAGTTGAATACATAATTCATGTAATTTAGATTCAGCACCTTCATCAGCCAATTGTTGAGCATATGCTAATAATAGTTGTTTATACTCCGAAGGGGAATTAACTAATTCAGCAGCTAAAAGTTGATTTTGTAAAAATCCCAATAAATTATTTGGTGATTGAGCTGATACATTACTTATACCCGGTCTTCTTAAATATGCTAATGATCCAATATTTGCTCCACGTTGTCTCGCCATATTTTCTAATGACGATAATATGTAATTTCCTGTCACATCCCCAATAGATTCTTGTCTGGATGGATTAGGAAGTGTATACCTTGGATCATATACGCATGTCCAACATCGCATTCCAGTGTGATAACACCAAGCATCTGATGTACTCGTTATTAATAATGGAATCCCATTTGAACGAACACATGCTGTCACAATTGAAACTGTATGTTGAAGACTATCTGATGATAATGATGCTGATGATAATATAGGTGCAATTGATACGGAATCTATCTTAGCCTGTCGATTTCGTAAATCCCTAGATATTTATTATTATTAAAATTTATTTATTAATCAAATTTATTAATCAAATTAATATATTTACAAATTAATATATTTACAAATTAATATATTTATTAAATTAATATATTTAATATATTTATAAAATTAATATATTTATAAAATTAATATATTTATTAAATAATCAACCTACCAGACTGATAATAAACCAACTTGAGTCAAGCACAACAAATAATCGCGACAAATTTCTAGAAAGGAAGCCGTAGACTCAAGTCTAATATTCGGTATTATTCTAAATTGAATCATGATTAATTAATATAAATATATATATAACATAGAGATCGAAAATATATATATATATATATATCAAATTGCTTATTACTTGTTTCCTGCGTTAGAATATGTATAAATACTTCCATCTTCGCAGGCCACAGCAGAATATTGTGCATTTCCTGTCATGAGAATAATAGCACTTGGCAAAAAGTCAAACCATATAGAAATTTTGCCTCGACTGCATATTAGTTTAGTTGGGACTGGAAAAAATAAAATATTAATAATATGCAAATAATAGTATAAATAATATAAATAAATAATATATAAATAAATAAATAAATAAATAATAATATAAATATAATATATATAAATAAATAAATAATAATTTACTTACGATTATTGAGATAATTAAAACATTCTAATTTCAACGTGGCTCCATCCAATCGATCTTTAGCTAAATAATCTCGAACTTTATGAGAAGCCAATCGAATTTGTGACATTAAAACTGATGGACTAACTATAGAAGGTCTTAAAACGTGTGACTCAATTTCTGATTGCGTTGATTTTTCTAAAGAAGTTGTTGTATTTTGTCGTTTATTTGATGTAGTTGTTCCACTTCCACCTCCGCCACCTCCACCACTTATACCACCTCCACCACTACCACCTGTAGCACTGTCTGAAGTATCTGAATCTTTACGTTTATTTCCAATCATTAATACATTAACTCCTCCCAGTGGAAGTGCTCGTGATGGTGCTTCCATTTCTCCACTCGCTCCTTCTTCAGAAGCTGTTGTTGCTGCTGTTGTTGTTATTGAATGAATTGATGTTGATGATGATGATGATGATGAAATATTCTAAAATAAATATAATTTATTTATCAATATAAAAATATTTATATAAATGATATATAAATAATATATAAATGAGATATAAATAATATATAATGTTCAAACCATTTGATTAGTGCCATCCTGTCGTGTTGATTGTAGAGTAGAAGTAAGACTATAAACAAAACAAAAATATATATATATAAATAAAAATGTAAACAAAAATGCAAACAAAAAAAAATATAAACAAAAAAAATGTAAACAAAAAAATGTAAACAAAAATATAAACAAAAAAGAATTCTTGAAGATTTAAAAATTTAAATTCTCACCTTCCTAAACCTAAATGACGAGGTTGAATACGTTTTTTACCATCTTGCCTAATTGAGATTATCGGTTGACTATTTTCAACATTAGCAACATTAGTAGTAATATTAGTAAAAGAAGAGGAATCAAAATTATTTGTTGAAATTGTTGAAATTGTTGAAATTGATCCATTTTGAGCATTTTGAGAATTCTGAGCATTTTGAGCATTCTGGGTATTCTGGGAATTCTGAATTTTCTGAATATTTTGGTCATTTCTAGCATCTTGATCATTTTTTTCATTTTTTTTATCACTTTTATCACTATTATCCCTTTTATCACTTTTATCACTTTTATCACTTTTATCACTTTTATCATTTTTATCATTTTTATCATTTTGTTGCAGCTTCTCATTTGACGACGATTCAGGTGGAATACTAGTTGAAGTAGGTGAGGATGGTGATTTCATTCTCGGAGGAACATATATTATGGGTTCCAATTCCGTTTCTGAAATTGAAGTTTCCATAGGTATAACTGCGGATGACGTATTATTATCGGAAGAAGGTATTTCATTACTATTACCATTTCTAGCAATGGCATATTCACTTTCGAAACTAAGTTGGGTTTGATTTTCGATTAAAATTGGATCTTTCGATCTGAATCCGTATTTCATTAAAAGTTTTTCCTAATAAAAATATTAATTAAATATATATAATAATAATAATAATAATAATAATAATAATAATAATAATAATAATAATTATAATAATTACAATTTCTTCATTTGCAACTCGTTCACCAAATTCATTATTAAGGAACTGAAGAACAACCACAGTTCCATCATAAGAACATGCGTAAAGGTGTGTTCCATCCGGTGACCTATAAAAAAATAAATAAAGTAAAATAAAAAGTAAAAATAAAGCTTAAATTAAGTATAATGAAGTTTAATGAAATATAAATATAAATACCACGCCAAATCCAAAACACTATGTTCAAAGGGTTTTTGACATACGAAAAGTGGCCTGGCATTTCTTGTTACCCATACTGAAATACTATGATCCTGACTTCCGACTGCACAAATGCTACCCAATGTTGCAGAACTTGGATCCGCATCATCGCTTTCGGGGATCATAAACAAAACTGGGTTGAAAGACTTAATAAATTAAAGATTAAAATAAATGTGATATAAATGATTAAATAATTTAAAGATTAAAATACAATATATTACAATAATACTTCAAAATAAAATTATTATTTAATCATTTACCACAACTTCTATCGCAGATTCATGTCCTACTAAAGATACATCTGTTTGCCATTTACCACGATTAAATATAGCCGCGATGGGTATTGGACCTTGAGCTCCATTTGCTGTTGCAACGTGAGACCCATCGGGTGACCAACTAATTAATATGAAATGAATTAATGAAATCAAAAATAATAATAATAATAATAATAATAATAATAATAATAATAATAAAAATAATAAAAATAAAAATAATAATAATAATAATAATAATAATAATAATAATAATAATAATAATAATAATAATAATGATAATGATAATGATAATAATAATAATAATTATTATTACAATTATTATTATAAATACCTTAATCTACGATAAAACGTTGTTGTTGGAGAACTTGTATAAGGATCAGAAATAGTAGCTTGAACAGTCCAACTGGTGGTTTCCCAAATCCTTACCGTTTTATCATCCGACTACGAAATTATTTAAAAATGATTATTATCAATATTTATATAAAATTACCGAAATTATCAAAATTACCTCAGTAGCAAGATATTCTCCTACAGGATCCCAGGTGACTCCTTTAACGAAACCTGCATGTTTATCTAATTTATGTAGTTTTTCTGAAATTGTAACGATAGGGAACGAACGATAAATAACCACCTCGGATAACTTACATAACAAAAAAATTATAAAAAAATTATGAATGATCAAATATAATCGAACGTGACCGATATTTCTTACCGAAAGTTTTACCGTCCCATATAAACACTAAACTGTCTAAACCACATGAAGCCAAATAAGTATTATCTTTCGACCAACTCAGGTCAACAACATCTAATAAATGAAATTAATGAAATATTAGCGCGTACAATTTAATACAATTTAATACAATTCAATACAATTTAATAGAATTTAATACAATTAATTCAATTTAATTCAACTTAATTCAATTTAATTTAATTTAATTCAATTTAATATAATTCAATAAATTTAATATAATCTAATATTTAATAACTCTCGCCAATTACCTGATTGATGTCCAGTGAGTCGTTTTACGGGTTTCCAATTTTCAATGTTTTGTTCAGCACTCCCAAAAACACTTCCACCTGCCCACCCTTCGCTAGATCTAAAAAAAAAATAATAATTTTGATTTTTTTTTAAAAAATAAAATTTATCATTATTAATTAATTAACAAACCAAATTTCCATTAAAAAAAAAAAATTATTCTAAATTCTATAACTCATAAATATATACTTGTCCCATTGCCAGATTAATACGAGTTGATCATCAGAACCCGAAGCTAAATATATTCCTTCATTATTTGACCATCTAACACAAAGAACTGGTCCTAATGGAAAATGAAATATTGGAATTATGTGAATTATGTGAATTACATAAAATCATGAAAATTTAAAATTTTAAATAAAAACGCGATTTTAAAATTTATAAAAATTAAATAATACTTACCATTATGTAAACCGAGTGTACATAACAAATATTGTAAGTTTTGATCGGACGAATTCATATTTACTATACTCGCGGTACTCCATATTTTTATTTTATTATCTAATTGTTTTAATTGTTTTTGATTTTTATTTCGTTTTTTTTTTTTGTTATGGATATGAATATAGAGCAAATATATGAGAATATGGATCAAATATAAATGAATATAGATCGACATAGATCAAATATAGATCAAATGAATACAAATTAGTTAACTTTTTAAGATCTAAAAANAAAAAAAAAAAAATAATTTTGATTTTTTTTTAAAAAATAAAATTTATCATTATTAATTAATTAACAAACCAAATTTCCATTAAAAAAAAAAAATTATTCTAAATTCTATAACTCATAAATATATACTTGTCCCATTGCCAGATTAATACGAGTTGATCATCAGAACCCGAAGCTAAATATATTCCTTCATTATTTGACCATCTAACACAAAGAACTGGTCCTAATGGAAAATGAAATATTGGAATTATGTGAATTATGTGAATTACATAAAATCATGAAAATTTAAAATTTTAAATAAAAACGCGATTTTAAAATTTATAAAAATTAAATAATACTTACCATTATGTAAACCGAGTGTACATAACAAATATTGTAAGTTTTGATCGGACGAATTCATATTTACTATACTCGCGGTACTCCATATTTTTATTTTATTATCTAATTGTTTTAATTGTTTTTGATTTTTATTTCGTTTTTTTTTTTTGTTATGGATATGAATATAGAGCAAATATATGAGAATATGGATCAAATATAAATGAATATAGATCGACATAGATCAAATATAGATCAAATGAATACAAATTAGTTAACTTTTTAAGATCTAAAAACTTCTTCAAGAATAAATCAACGCGCAACAATAATAACTAGTTCTTAACTATTTAAAGTATCAATGAAAAAATTAAGTTAAACTCTTCTAAAAATATAAACACGTACCTAGTCCACCAGTTGCCAATCGTGTACCGTCAGGGTGAACGTGGATCGAGAAAATTGAGGTCCTTTGATTTTTATCGTCTGAAACAAAATGAGAACGACGAATCCTGGATATATTCGGGATATACTTTAAAGGATTAAAAAGGAAGAAAATATGAAATACCAACCCGAATGAGCAAGCCAACTGGGTTTTGCGAGATGCATTTATTACTGTATATGTTTTATTAAGTTAAAAAAAAAAAAACGCGGGGACGATAAATTATATAGTTTATTAAAAAGTTTATCACGTGTGAATATATGACAATCTTAAATCACGTATAAATCATTTTTCCCTTAATGACAATATAATATAAATTTAATAAAATCTAAAATTATCTAATGAAATGCTTTAAAAGTAAAGAAACTAATTTATACCCTGACTGACTTTATGCATATATTGTAACACAAAAATTTCTATTTGTCAAAATGTATTCCATTCAATTCAATTATTCCAAGTTATAATTGTAATATGTATGTGAAGTTGAGGCCTTCTGTAATAGTAGTTTTGTGCTCTATTTCTGGGTCGAAAGATGAAATGCATATAAAATTACAGAGCGTTTAATTTTTTTTTCCTTATATTTGTTTCCTCTTTTTTTTATTTTGGATTATATATAAATTATTTCCTTTTTTTATGTATAACTTGGTTAAATAAAATAATGTCAGAAATAAGTCGTCAATCAGCTTTTTCTTACCCTTCACCAGCTACCAAAATACCAAGAAGCGATATATCTCTTCGTGAGATATTGGAAAATTATCGTGACGATAATGATCTATTGAAGCAAATTCTCGCTGCAAAGGCCGAAGAAGACAAGGTTAGGAATTTAGAATTTTATAAATTTAAATACTTTAAGTTTATTAACATTTTAAACATTTTAGTTTTTAAAAAAAATTTCTTGAATTTGCATTAGGTCAATTCCCACCTTTTCTTCTTTCTCCATTTTTCTTTTTTTTTCCCATTTTCTCCCTCTGTTCTTTTTTGTTCCTTTTTTTATCTTTTTTACCTTTTTTACCTTTTTTACACGTTTATAAAAAAATTAGATCTATAGTTTCTATAAATACTATAGTTTATACTTAAATTTTTAACCACAACCTTATGTTTTTTTTTTTTTAATAATATAGAGACATGCCGAAGAAGAAAAATATAAAGCAGAAACCGTTCGTTTGCAATGTAAACAAGTGGAATTAGAGATGTTAAAAGAACAAAAGAAACCTCATACCATTTTTACTGGAGTACCACGTAAGTAACATAAATTTTACTTATTACTTTATTATGTATCTCTCTCTCGACTTTTCTACATATATCTATCCATTTTTATACATATATTTATCTCTATATATCTATTTATTTTCTGTATTCAAATGTATAGCGATGAACACCTCTTCTAGTTTTAATGTGTAAGAATCGAGATATGCAAGATTGTTTTAGTTGTATTATAAAATAATATGTATATTAAAAAAAATTTATTTTTTTTAGAAAATCTCCTTCGGATATTCATAGTCCATATTTATCAATACCGCCACCAATTGGTTTGTAGCATCTCTTTGATATTTAAATAAAAAATGATATTAATGATAGAGTGTTATTGCTAATCTTCACCGGGGAGAAAGATCACCGGTAGGCAAAATTACATAATTCCCTATTCAATTCCTCCTAATCATAACCTTTAATCACCTTTAATCACCTTAATCACAACTCTAAACCGTGGATAATTTTAAATGATAATAACTTTAAATTATAAACATTTAATCACTTGACTCCTTATGCGGTAATTTTTCCCCCCGGTTAAGTTTAGTAATTCGGATAATGATAAGCAATACATGTATATATATATATATATTTATTTATATATATATGTATAAAAATAATATAAATATTAAGTTTTAATTAAGTTAATTAAGTTTATCACGTTAACTTATCATTATCTTTAAATTATAGATTCACATTTTCCAGCTACTACACCAACAAGCGCAACACGATTATCACCTCCGTCATCTGCTAATAATAACAATAACAGTAGTGGACAACATGAAAATGTATCCTATAATAATAATGGGATTTCTTCACAACCCCATTCTTATAATCAAAGGCCTTCTCTAACACTCTCTATCCCATCTTTCCCAATTATAACGGCTTCCCCCACTGCCATTCATAATCAACATCCATTTTCTACTCCCACAAGTAGCGTACAAGAGCATCATCCACCACATTCTGCATCATCAACAACTCATTCACATCATCATTATTCTCAAAGTCCCACAAATATAAATAGTAATAATAAACGAACTAAACTTAATTCTGAATCGGAAGTTAATCATGAATATGTAATGGAAGCTTTGAGACAAAAGGTGCAAAGGAATCAGGAAAATCCAGCAAAGAAATTTATGACTGTATTGAAACCAAGAAGTGCGAGTGTGCCAGTAGTTCCTCATAATTCATCACCATCTTCTACTACTTCTTCTAGTCAACATCATCACCATAATCATCATCATCATCATCATCAAAATCGTGAACAACTAAAACATCAAGCTGCTCCCTCTTCTTCTCCTTCGTCACATCAACGTCAATCACAAATCGCTTCACCTATTGACCAACCTTTGGCACGGTCTCCCATTCCTGCATTACCTCCATTACCTCCTATGAATGTCCATTCCCCCGTATTGAATCAAGAGCAAGTAGCAAAAAGCTGAATTATCTTCCTTCCTTCCTTTACTTCCTTTACTTCCTTTACTTTTTTTACTTCCTTTACTTACTTCCTTTACTTACTTCCTTTACTTCCTTCCTTTACTTCCTTCCTTTACTTCCTTCCTTTACTTCCTTCCTTTACTTCCTTCCTTTACTTCCTTCCTTTACTTCCTTCCTTTACTTCCTTCCTTTACTTCCTTCCTTTACTTC
>PQFF01000246.1:31962-72417 GCA_003547095.1 Diversispora epigaea | reverse complement strand
CTTCCTTTCCTTCCTTCCTTTACTTCCTTCCTTTACTTCCTTCCCCCCTCCTTTCTTCCTTTCTTCCCTCCTTCCTTCCTTTCTTCCCTCCTTCCTTCCTTCCTTCCTGTCTCTCCTTTCTCTCATTTTTCTAATTTGCTTATTTTTTTTTTTTTGCATTACTAGCAGTAATAATTTATATTTAAAATGATTCATATGAAGAGAATTGCAAATGAAAATTTTATTCAAAAGATAACTACTATTCAATTTTTATTCATAACTATTCCAAATTCTTATTCAATTCTTATTCACCGATTTTTATTCAAATATTCAAATTTATTTGAGATTATGTATGAAGATTATTTTATGAAAAGATTGTGAAGATCATTGAAGATTTAAACAAAAAAATATTATTTAACTTTTGGAATTTTTTTTTTATTGTCTGGAACAATGAAGAATTTCCATTAAGATTTTTATTGTTTATTTGTACTTATTTTTTTGCGCGTATTGTAACTATATGTCGATTAAAATTCTCAAATAATATAATAAAATTTTCATCTGTAGTGAAATTGTAAATTTATGTATATTTTGTATATTACAGTATATTAAATAAATTATTAAATTGAAAATGGTTTAATTGATATTACAGAATTTGTGTAAATTAAATTAAATGAATCATTAGATAAATAAAATATAAATAAATATATTTTAGACATCGAGTCTTGAAGTCTTAACTGACTATTTCTCTCATCTCCACGCAAATCGGGATTTCTCTTCATGTGTTGTGACAAAGATCTTTACCATAGACGTAATACAATGTACTCTAACTTTTTGAGTTAATAATCAGAATTTTTTTAATTTTCGGTATCTATAAAAGTAGTATATATCAAAGCACTACAGATTAGGTTTAAATTTGGGAGGTGACCAATATTCCGCATAATTCTCCTAAAGGTTTTCGTTCAGTGCGTACAATTATCTTATTATCGGCACAATTTGTCCAAGCCGCAGTATAATTATTTTCATTCTTTTCTAATTGGCGACGGATAGCATTTATAGAATTTTATCAGAATTACTAATAAAATTTATGGGTAAGCATAAATGATTTATTTCATTTGAGTTGCAGTTAAAGGGGTAAAGTGTTAAAGCGATTTCATTCTTTATTATAATAATACAATAATATTTCCATTCCTCTCTCGAAATTTCGGAAAGTTATCGTTTACTACAATTAATAATTGGGTGTAATACCATTTTGAATTTACAAGGTTCTAAAACAGATAAATTTACAATTTTGCTACATATCCAATTTATTATTATTTTCGATATTATTTATTCCCTAAAGTTGACAATGGTATCAAACCTTTAACAAATAGATTATCAGATTTATTAGTGTGGACGCTGATAATACTTCACATAATTCTCCTAAAGGCTTTCGTTCAATGCATGCAATTAACGCATTAAATATTATGGCATTCAGATACTATAAAATTTCTTCCAATGTAAACAGAATCAGATGTATAAAGAGTGAAATTTCAATCCTTTACGGAACAGCTGGTTACATTTATTCAGCCCATTTTCTCTCGCGACATTTACAATGGTTGTGTGGAATTACAACTTTTATAAAAACAATATTGCATCAAGATAACTCTAATTTGGAGTTATAAAATTTTTATTATTTAGAATTTTAGGGTTGCATTACATATCTCCCTTTGATGTTGCCTTTATTTCTTTTTAACAATGATATGTTGTGAAATATTACAACCTTGCGTGCATCAGAATAATTTTACCATTTTTACGAATGTTTTGCAGTATCGAGTTTTATTCCTTCAGTCGTTTCTGTGGTCGCAGTCCTTATAATAATGTTTTATAGACTAACCCATGAAAATGATAAATTAATTACTATCTAAACCAAAATTAATGCCAATATCAAGGATGGATCTTGCTGGTGACGTACCGCTATACCGTTTTCTAAAATCGGTGAGTATTTTCCAAAGATAACTTCATCATACATTGCTTGCTGAAAAAATGAGGTCCAATGTGCCGCAACATATGGGCATATGAGTGTAAGAACACAAGTTTTTACTGAACAGTAACTCGTAGGCAAATAACCTTGGCTATAATCACGTGGGAAAGAAGTATTTCTCATTTACTGCTATACTATTTGACAATGACCCTTGAAAATCAAGAGCAATAGCCAGGAAAAACACTCACACACTCAACTTAAAACTTTTATAGCAATATGCTCGTGCTCAGTTTCATTTGTAAAATTGATCCAACTTTTCCAATGCATAAAGAAAAAATCATTATTATTTTGATAAAACGAAAATGTTAAGAAAATATTAGGCGAATAGTCTGTTAAAAAAAATACCGTCTATGGTAAAGATCTTTGTTACATGCAACACGGGAAAAAAATTGATTTGCGTAAAATAAATAATTAAATTAGCTCTTTTAAAATTAGAACCTATATATATTTTAAATAAAGTGGGATCGCTTTCTTTAAATAATATTTCAGATATTGTAAGGTAAACAGAATGTTTATGCAGTAACATTTTCGAAGGATGAACACTTCCTAGATCATCTAAATTGTCATTAAAAAATCACTTAAAGAACAAGAAATAAATCTAATCGACTAAGATTAAAAATCCATTCCACTAAATTCTGTATATTTGATGTAATTAAAATATACCCGAGAAGAACACGCTTAGTTGACACCACAGAATTTAATCTCAAAATTCATTTAGTCTCTTAATTGCTAATCCGCCGATCAATCGGAGCAGTAAATTTTATAATAAAATTTTTTTTTTTACTAAATAATATGAAAATAAATAATGTAAACATATTCAGCATACATGATTTAAGGGCGGGGCAGGTGCTTTAGATTTTTAAATGTTGTTTCTGTGGAGTTATCTAACTTTAAAAAACGAAAAAAAGATAAAATTAAGTGATTTTTGCAGATTTTACAAATAGTTTGTCAATTTAACAAATATTCTACATTTTTTAAAATAATTTTTTTATGAGAATATGTTAATATATGTTTAGACATATATGTAGATAGATTTTGAGACTTTATCTGGCAATTTTACCAAGCAAAAAATTTAGGGGCGATTTTGCTAAAATTTGGCTAATTGAAAATGTTTATAGTTATTTTGTGGAAATTTGAGTTTAAAAAATTTATATTAAAATAGTTTAAAAATTGATAGACATTACTATGTAGGAAACACAGATTCGGGGTGGTGCTCCGATTCATCGGCGGATTAGTAATTAATCGTTATTTTTGCATCTTGGTAAATAGATGAAACAACAAAAATTAATAGTTATGATTCCCAAAACTCCTGTGGTAATATTATCTTATTATTAGCATAATTCGGCCAGCTCATATTTATTTCTAATTGAATACAAATAGCATTTGTAGTATTATCAGTAAAAGTATAATGAATTATTTCAGTTGCAATTAAAGCAATAAAGTGGTAATATAATATCGAATTTTGGAAGGTTATCGTGATATTTACAATGGTTGTGTGTAATACCATTTTTTTTAATCTTTAATTCACAAGGTTCTTCAAACACATCAACAAGCAATTTATACCAGTCGACTTCTTAATTATTCAAATATTCCAAAACCCAGGGAGTTATGTATAAAAGAAATTCACTAATCATCAAATATAAACATAAAGTTTATTGTAATTTAACTAAAATATTTATTTTTATTGTATTTGTATTCTTTTATTATTTATATCACCGAAAATAAATTAAATAAATTTAATCCGAAAGTTGACAATGGTTTAACACCTGGTACTATTCTACAGCAATCTAAAAATTTATTTTTGATCCGTTAAAGAAAAGGCATATCTCTTTATTTTATAGATGTTGTAATTTGAAACTAAAAATGTGTTTAGATTATATTAATGAAGAAAGTGACTTTTATAAGACATTTCTTGTGATATTTTTATTCCGGAACGAAATTATGGCTCTTATATGCGGATGAATCAATAATTTATATTTTAAATAATGAATATGATAGAAAAAAACTAATATCATTTTAATCAATAATAATTATTTTACGGTTTATGAGTGGGAGTTAGGTATTATGGGCGATCTCCGGCGATTCTTATAGTACTTGCTTTTTGATATTTTCGAAAATAGTAAAAAGTGGAAACTGCAAAAGTGAAAGCTATTATTCCCAAAACTACCGTACTACTGATTAATCCATATGTCAAAACATTATTTGGAGTGGGGGTAATGGTTTGAGTTTGTGTGGGCACTGATAATGCTCCACATAATTCTCCTAAAGGCTTTCGTTCAATGCGTGCAATTAACGCATTATCAGTCCAATTTGTCCAGCTACAGTTATATGCATTTTGAAATAAATCGCCGCATGTCAATTGAGCAATAGTTCCGTTAGGTAATGAAGATTCGTTACATGAAGTGAAATCAATTCCATTATCGCAAACTGATATTACTTTGGAATCAATTACAGAACTTCTATTAACAATCCATTTAACCGCTTCTGGTAGACGGTAATAGTTTGTATCTTTTGTAGTTCTGGAAGTGCTCGACATACAAAAAAAGGAATTTGGTACACCACCACAAACTTTAGTTGCATCATGATCAGTTCGTTGGCAAGGGTCATATGCGGTAGTATTATAGCATTTAGATATTTCAAAATCACTGCCAATGCAAACAGAGTCAGACGTATAAAGGGTGCAACTCTTATCTTTTATGGAACAGCAGTATAATTTTCCAGCTTCAATTTTATTTTCATCCTTTTCTATTTGACTACAGATAGCACTTGTATTATTATCATAATTACTAATAAATTTATGGGTAAGCATAATGAATTGCAATTAAAGCGATAGAGTTAAAGAAATAAAGTGTTAAATAAAGTGTCAAAGCGATTTCATTATTTATATTTATATAGAAAGAGCTCTAATTCGGAGTTACAAAATTTATTTTACCTTATAATGATATGCTGTGTAACTTCAATATTTAAAATAGAATATTTTCCAAACTCGCGCCGATAATGAAAAATGCTAATATCAAAGAAGGAACAAATAACCTTATTTGATTTATTTGATTTATTTGATTATAAATTGGTTCACTTTTCCAAATGGAACTGAGAACAGTAATATTGTTATAAAGGTTATAAATTGTGAGCGGTAGAGAAAATACTGTAGTTCAAAGAATTCCACGTGATTGATTATTAATATTACGAAACTTAATAGGTAATAAAAAAATAATTCCACGGTTGCAATTAAAGAGATTTCATTATATTAATATAATATTTTCTGGTTAGCCCATTTTCTCTCTCGCAAAGTCATCATGACATTTACTACAATTAATAATTTTTGTGTGTAATCATTTTTAAAGAGATAAATTAAAATATTTTAATTTTGGTACATATTTTTATCATTTTATTATTATTCATATCACCGAAAATAAATTTCTAGTATCTATGTTAAACTTTTGGGAATAAAAAAAATAAAAATAAAGAAAAATTCATTTTAATAATAATTATTTTATATATTTATAGTATATCCGCGAAAATGATATTAATAAGCATAACGATTGAGATAGAAACTGTTGTTAAAATATACAGAGTTCTAATTATTTATTTACACATAATATTCTTAAAAGTATAACTAATAGAATATATTAAAATATCCACGTAAATTTGGATTGAGTTATTTGCTGCCGGGGACTAGTATAAAATTTCTGGATTTTCGGTTTTTGATAAAATAGTAAATTAATAAAACTACAAAAATAAGACTCAAAAAGTATTAAAAAATTTGGATACTTCCCAATGCAAACGGAATAAGATGTATAAAGAGTGCAATTCCTGTTCTCTACGGAACAACAGTTTAATTTTTCAGCTTAAACCCCATCGTTTCTAATTGTTTGCAGATTGAACTTTAGTTTCATTATGATCATTAGAATTAGTAATAAATCTATGCATATCGGTGATAAGTGATAAAGCTATAAAGTGTTAAAGTATTAAAGCGATAAAATGGCATCAAATAACATTGTCTGATTACATTTATTCAGCCCAATTTTTATCGGAGACCACTTTTATAAAACAGATAGAATTGGAGTATATTATTTATAATTTTAGAGTTGCGTTACGTATCTTCCTTTAATGAAGCCTTCATTTCTTTTTAACAATGATATGTTGTGAAATATACAACCTTCAATGCATCAAAATAATCTTACTATTTTTTCGAATGTTTTACTGTATCGTTCTAAGGAGTATTGTGTAAACTCGCTCCGAGTTCTATTCCTCAATCATTTAAGGCCTTATTTGGTCGCTGGCGATAATCTTTTTACAAACAAACTCAGGTTGTGGAACTTGATAATGAAAATGATAAATTAATTACTACCTAAACCAAAATTAATGCTAATATCAAGAATGGATCTTGCCGCTATACCATTTTCTAAGATTGGTGAGTATTTATCCACCAAACCAAAAGATAACTTCATCATACATTGCCTACTAAAAAAACGAGTCCAATGTGCCGCAAAATATAATTATATGAGTGTAAGAACCCAAGTTTTCAATGAACAATAACTCGTAAATAAATAAATTTATTAGTTTTGAAGTCTTGGCTTCAAAATTTGTTCGCTTTACAAATGGAACTGAGAACGAGTACATTGTTATAAAAGTAATAAGTTGTGAGTGTTTTTTCTGGTTATTGTTCTTGATTTCCAAAGGTCATTGTCAAATAGTGTTGCAGTAAATGAGTTTGTATCGATAATTTTTCCCACGTGGTTGATAGCTTCTAACTCTTTTACTTTTCCAACGNTTTTTTCGAATGTTTTACTGTATCGTTCTAAGGAGTATTGTGTAAACTCGCTCCGAGTTCTATTCCTCAATCATTTAAGGCCTTATTTGGTCGCTGGCGATAATCTTTTTACAAACAAACTCAGGTTGTGGAACTTGATAATGAAAATGATAAATTAATTACTACCTAAACCAAAATTAATGCTAATATCAAGAATGGATCTTGCCGCTATACCATTTTCTAAGATTGGTGAGTATTTATCCACCAAACCAAAAGATAACTTCATCATACATTGCCTACTAAAAAAACGAGTCCAATGTGCCGCAAAATATAATTATATGAGTGTAAGAACCCAAGTTTTCAATGAACAATAACTCGTAAATAAATAAATTTATTAGTTTTGAAGTCTTGGCTTCAAAATTTGTTCGCTTTACAAATGGAACTGAGAACGAGTACATTGTTATAAAAGTAATAAGTTGTGAGTGTTTTTTCTGGTTATTGTTCTTGATTTCCAAAGGTCATTGTCAAATAGTGTTGCAGTAAATGAGTTTGTATCGATAATTTTTCCCACGTGGTTGATAGCTTCTAACTCTTTTACTTTTCCAACGCCTCAATTATAAAGAAGAATTGAAAGAAGGTATCAAAAATACAGAGTACAATTGTATTACGTATATGGTAAAGATCTTATTTCCCGATATATTTGATTTTTAAAATTGATCGCTTTTTTAAAAATAATATTTCAGATATTGTAAAGTAAACAGAATGTTTATATAGTACTATTCTCATTAAAATGATTATATTAAGTATTAATTAATTGCCGATCCATTATCAAATTGATTCAAAGTTTATAATTTTCACCTGTCAATTTTTAACTAATTGAAATTTTCATTAAAAGAACTAAAGATTGAGTCTTATTGGTCCAAGTATTCAATGTAACTTCTACAAAACTTAAAATTGTACAATTAGTCTTTAAACATTGTCAATTTACAAAGTGTTTGTTTTCAAATTATTATATAGAAAAAGATTTTCATAAAATGAGTTTTCTTTGTTATTATTTATAATATCATTTCTATTTTCAAAAGATAAAATACATCTTACATATCTCACATTGTTTTTGCATTGAACGAGAAAGCCTTAAAGCCTTTAGGAGAATTCACACAAGCTGTAATTGAATAATGCACTGCTTAGTATAGGAGTTTAAAAAATAATAGCTATTGCTTTTGCAGTATTTAATATTTTTAGGGTTGTTATTTTATAACCAACTTTCGTTTTCTTTAGAGTAATATTTCAATCAGAATGCTTATTAATACCATTTTACTCAACAAACACTTCCATTGATGCGGATATATACAAAATAAATATTTTTTTTAAAATGAGTTTCGTTTATCATTATCTATTTCCCATACTATAAACAAGAAAATAACAAAGACATTAATAAATTAATTCTGATTGTTTTTTATTGATAAGAATATTTTGAGAGGCATAAGTAGTACCAGGTGTTAGGGTTTTGGTACCATTGTCGACTTTGGGATTAAATTTATTTTCGGTGATATAGATCACATTAATGTGTAGATATCGGATATAATAAGAATAAATATGCCATATCTTTAATTTTGGTCCAATACTTCCTGGATCTGGATAAATATTTCATTAAAAAATCACTTAAGTTGACGCTACGGAATTTAATCTCCAAATTCATTTAGTCTCTTAATTGTTCTTTTTACATCTTAGTAAGTAAATAAAACTACAAAAATTATAGCTATTGTTCTTTTTACATCTTAGTAAGTAAATAAAACTACAAAAATTATAGCTATTGTTCTTTTTACATCTTAGTAAGTAAATAAAACTACAAAAATTATAGCTATAGTTCTTTTTACATCTTAGTAAGTAAATAAAACTACAAAAATTATAGCTATTGTCCTCAAAACTACTAACTAATCCATATGTCAAAGGATTATTCGGCTCGATTACAGTTTATGTGGTAGGATTATCTTATTATTAGTATAATTTGTCCGGTTCAACTTTATTTCTAATTGACTACAGATAGCACTTGTAGTATCAGAAAAAGTACAATAAATTATTTAGTTGCAATTAAGCCTATTCTCTCTCGAATTTCGGAGTTGTCGCGACATTTACAATGGTTGTGTGTAATACCTGGTTATATTCAAGCATCCTTTTCTAGTCAAAGATCTTTTTCTCTTTCCCGGCTTTTTTTTATTATTCTTTTTAACTCTTCTCACAAATTCTGTTAATTTAAAATTATTTTCCTCTTCCTTATTAATAATAAACAAAACCACGAAATACTCGATTATTACCAATTTTTTTAATCTTTAATTTGCAAATGTCACTACTTCATTTTAACCAACAAATATAAACATAAAGTCTAACTAAAATATTTAATTATTTATAATTTAATCAATTTATTCTTTTTACATCCGATATCCAACATATTCTTCTATTTATTTATATTATTTATATCACGGAAAATAAATTTAATCCTAAAGTTGACAATGGCATCGAATACCTGGTACTTATACTCTTATCAACCAAAAACCTAATTCTACAGCAATCAGAATTAAGAAATATTTAATTTATTAATGTTTTCTGTTTAAAATATATATGTAATTTATCTTTGAAAATAAGAATAATATTATAAATAATAAAAATTATAAAAAAAAATAATAAAACCATTTAAATTAATAATAATTATTTTACGGTACGGTATCATGGGTGTTATGAGTGGGTGGGTGGGCTGCTACGGGTGTTGTGGGTGTTGTGGGTGTTGTCGGTGTTGTGGGTGTTGCGGGCGTGGGCGTTAAGTATATCTTGACAACGAGTTTTTTCTTTTTTGTATTTTCGACAATAGTAAAAAGTAAAAACTGCAAAAGTAATAGCTATTATTCCCGAAACTGCTATACTGCTGATTAATCCATATATCAAACCATTGGGTGTAGTGGTTTGAGTTTGTGTGGGCTCTGCTACTACTCCACATAATTCTCCTAAAGGCTTTCGTTCAATGCGTGCAATTAACACATTATTAGTCCAATTTGTCCAACTACAGTTATATGTATTTTGAAATAAATCGCCGCATGTCATATGAGCAATAGTTCCGTTAGGTAATGAAGATTCATTACATGAAGTGAAATCAATTCCATTATCGCAAACTGATATTTCTTTGGAATCAATTACAGAACTTCTATTGACGATCCATTTAACCGCTTCTGGTAGGCGGTAATAGTTTGTATCTTTTAATGCTCTGGAAGTGCTCGACATACAAAAAAAAGAATTTGGTACACCACCACAAACTTTAGTTGCATCATAATCAGTTCGTTGGCAAGGGTCATATGTAGTAGTATTATAGCATTTAGATATTTCAAAATCACTGCCAATGCAAACAGAGTCAGATGTATAAAGGGTGCAATTCTTATCTTTTATGGAACAGCAGTATAACTTTCCAGCTTCAATTTTACTTTCATCCTTTTCTAATTGACTACAGATAGCACTTGTAGTATTGTCATAATTACTAACAAATTTATGGATAAGCATAATGAGTTGCAATTAAAGCGATAGAGTTGAAGCGATAGAGTTAAAGCGATAAAGCGTTAAATGTTAAAGTGTCAAAGCGATTTCATGTTAATATAATATTGCTGGTTACATTTATTTAGCCTATTTTCTCTCTCAAAATTTCTCAATGGTTATGTGTAATACCACATTTATAAAACAAACTCTATATTATGTACAGTCGCGTCAGAAAGTAATGCCCGATTTTCTAGTGTTACAATATGCATATTTTCACCCCTTTTTTTGATTTTTTATGACGCAGAGAATGTTAAAAATGACATCCAAAACTGATGTTTCGACAGGATAATTCACCAATCCGTACCACAAAAAAAACCGTAAAATGGTTTGAGACAAAAAAAAATTAAAACGATGGACTGGCCAGCAAATTCTCCCGACCTTAACCCTATAGAAATTATTAAAGGACAATATTCTGAAACAAAAAAAATTTCCAAAAACTGTAGATGAGCTCAAGACTGCTTTAAGTGAGGAGTGATCAAATTTTGATGTATCAATTCTTAGGAAGGTTGTGACATGTCACAAAGAATTGAAGCAGCATTGGATGCAAAGGAAGGACAACAAAGAATTAGTTAATTATAAAAAAAAAACTTTATGTACATAATGTAAAATCATTGGAATTTTTAAAAAACTTTCGGAGTTATAAAATTTTTTTATTATTTATAATTTTAGGGTTGCGTTACATCTCCCTTTGATGCTGCCCTCATTTCTTTTAATAATAATATGCTGTGAAATATACAACCTTCCATGCATCAAAATAATCTTACCATTTTTTCGAATGTTTTACTGTATCGTTCTAAGGAGTATTGTGCAAACTCGCTTCGAGTTCTATTCCTCGGTCGCTGGCAATAATGTTTTGCAAACAAACTCAGGTTGTGGAACTTGATAATGAAAATGATAAATTAAGTACTACCTAAACCAAAATTAATGCTAATATCAAGAATGGATCTTGCCGGTGAAGTACCGCTATCCTTTTTCTAAGATTGGTGAGTATTTATCCACCAAACCAAAAGATAACTTCATCATACATTGCCTACTAAAAAAACGAGTCCAATGTGCCGCAACATATAATTATATGAGTGTAAGAACACAAGTTTTCAATGAACAGTAACTCGTAAATAAATAACTTTATTAGTTTTGAAGTCTTGGCTTCAAAATTTGTTCACTTTTACAAATGGAACTGAGAACGAGTACATTGTTATAAAAGTAATAAGTTGTGTGAACGTTTTTTCTGGTTATTGTTCTTGATTTCCAAAGGTCATTGTCAAATAGTGTTGCAGTAAATGAGTTTGTATCGATAATTTTTCCCACGTGGTTGATAGCTTCTAACTCTTTTACTTTTCCAACGTCAAATACAGAGTACGTATATGGTAAAGATCTTTGTTATAAAATATTTGATTTCTTAACTTATATGCATGTTCTTTTAAAATTGATCGCTTTTTTAAAAATAATATTTCAGATATTGTAAAGTAAACAGAATATAGTACCATTTTCAGAGGAAGTTAATATCGCTTTACGAGTTCTCTTACTTTTACAACAGAGTGCAATTTTANTTTTCTAAGATTGGTGAGTATTTATCCACCAAACCAAAAGATAACTTCATCATACATTGCCTACTAAAAAAACGAGTCCAATGTGCCGCAACATATAATTATATGAGTGTAAGAACACAAGTTTTCAATGAACAGTAACTCGTAAATAAATAACTTTATTAGTTTTGAAGTCTTGGCTTCAAAATTTGTTCACTTTTACAAATGGAACTGAGAACGAGTACATTGTTATAAAAGTAATAAGTTGTGTGAACGTTTTTTCTGGTTATTGTTCTTGATTTCCAAAGGTCATTGTCAAATAGTGTTGCAGTAAATGAGTTTGTATCGATAATTTTTCCCACGTGGTTGATAGCTTCTAACTCTTTTACTTTTCCAACGTCAAATACAGAGTACGTATATGGTAAAGATCTTTGTTATAAAATATTTGATTTCTTAACTTATATGCATGTTCTTTTAAAATTGATCGCTTTTTTAAAAATAATATTTCAGATATTGTAAAGTAAACAGAATATAGTACCATTTTCAGAGGAAGTTAATATCGCTTTACGAGTTCTCTTACTTTTACAACAGAGTGCAATTTTAGGCATTTCTTCTCAACAAGTACGTTAAAATGATTATATTAAGTATTAATTAATTGCCGATCCATTATCAAATTGAAATCTGCAGTTTCAAAGTTTATAATCACCTGTCAATTTTAGTCTTATTGGTCCAAGTATTCAATGTAACTTCTACAAAACTTAAAATTGTACAATTAGTCTTTAAACATTGTCAATTTACAAAGTGTTTGTTTTCAAATTATTATATAGATGAGTTTTCTTTATGGTGCCGGAAGTCCAATTTTTTTAGTAGATCATGTGTCATGTGAAAATTAATTGTCCAATAAGAATTAAATAAGAGTTTTGAAAATTGAATTTTTGATTAAAAAAAAAATTATTGATTAAAATTTTCATATTAAAAAAAAACAAAAAATTTAAACAAAAATTGAAAGAAAAAAATAGTTAAAAATACTAATATTAAATAAAAGGTTGAGAATTTTATATGTTCTGACTAGTAAAATATCTTCATGTGATTAAATATATTGTTTATTAGTGTTAAACATATAAAAATCATGTAATTTTAAATGCTTATAACTTTTGATATAGGCTTTTAATTAAAAATCCGACCAGTAATTTAATAGAACATGTCTTGAAGAATAAAGTTACCAGTTTACTTTTTTGGATTTATATATTTTTTAAGATGTTGGTAGGTTTTATAGTGGTACAATTTTATTGTTGAGTATAAACTTCCGGCACCATATAATATCATTTCTATTTTCAAAAGATAAAATACATCTTACATATCTCACATTGTTTTTGCATTGAACGAGAAAGCCTTTAAAGCCTTTAGGAGAATTAAAGCTCCGAATGGTTCAAATTGAACCGGATTTGAACGGTTGGTTCTGGTTCTAAAAAAATCTGAACTATTAATTTCAGTTCAGTTCCAGTTCAGTTTCGGATTGGGTATCTGAACTGAACTGAAAAACTGAAACCAAACCGGTTTCATATTTGGTTCATATTTTATAGGTTTTTGAAAAATTTTAATTAAGTTTTTTTTTTTGAACTGGTTTGAACTGGTGCAGTTTGGTTCGGTTCTAGTTTGATTCAATTCAAAATTTTTGTAATCCAGTTCTGAACCATTTGGATTTAAAATTTTGGTTCGCAGTCAGAACCGAATCAAACCGAACTGTTAGGAACTTTAATAATAATTAAGCAAAAATCCTGGCGAAAAACCTTTTGAAATATTTTGAACCAGTTCAAATTGGTTCAGTTCAGTTCGGTTTTGGTTCAGTTTCGGATTAATATTTTTAATTTCAGCTCCAAACCGAATGGTTACATTAGGAACTTTAGTTTTGGTACCATTGTCGACTTTGGGATTAAATTTATTTTCGGTGATATAGATCGCATAAATGTGTAGATATCGGATATAATAAGAATAAATATATCTTTAATTTTGGTCCAATCTGGATCTGGATCTGGATAAATACTTCATTAAAAAATCACCTAAAGAACAAGTAATAAATCTAATTGACTTAAATTTGTGTATTTGATATAATTAAAATATATCTTATTATTAGTATAATTTGTTCGGTTCAACTTTATTTCTAATTGACTACAGATAGCACTTATAGTATCAGAAAAGGTATAATAAATTATTTAGTTGCAATTAAGCCTATTCTCTCTCTCGAATTTCGGAGTTGTCGCGGCATTTACAATGGTTGTGTGTAATACTTGATTATATTCAAGCATCCTTCTCTAGTCAAAAATCTTTTTCTCTTTCCCGGCTTTTTTTTTATTATTCTTTTTTAACTCTTCTCACAAATTCTGTTAATTTAAAATTATTTTCCTCTTCCTTACTCATTAATAATAAACAAAACCATGAAATACTCGATTATTACCATTTTTTTAATCTTTAATTTACAAATGTCATTACTTCATTTTAACCAACAAATATAAACATAAAGTCTAACTAAAATATTTAATTATTTATAGTTTAATCAATTTATTCTTATTACATACATATTCTTCTATTTATTTATATTATTTATATCACAGAAAATAAATTTAATTCTAAAGTTGACAATGGCATCGAACACCTGGTACTTATACTCTTATCAACCAAAAACCTAATTCTACAGCAATCAAAATTAAAAAATATTTAATGTTTTCTGTTTAAAATATATAAGTAATTTATCTTCGAAAATAAGAATAATATTATAAATAATAAAAATTATAAAAAAAATAATAAAACCATTTAAATTAATAATAATTATTTTACGGTTCGGTATCATGGGTGTTATGAGTGGGTGGGTGGGCTGCTACGGGTGTTGTGGATGTTGCGGGTGTAGGCGTTAAGTATATCTTGACAACGAGTTTTTTCTTTTTTGTATTTTCGACAATAGTAAAAAGTAAAAACTGCAAAAGTAATAGCTATTATTCCCGAAACTGCTATACTGCTGATTAATCCATATATCAAACCATTGGGTGTAGTGGTTTGAGTTTGTGTGGTAATAGCAGTTTGTGTGGTAATAGCAGTTTGTGTGGTAATAGCAGTTTGTAAGGGCTCTGCTACTACTCCACATAATTCTCCTAAAGGCTTTCGTTCAATGCGTGCAATTAACACATTATTAGTCCAATTTGTCCAACTACAGTTATATGTATTTTGAAATAAATCGCCGCATGTCAATTGAGCAATAGTTCCGTTAGGTAATGAAGATTCATTACATGAAGTGAAATCAATTCCATTATCGCAAACTGATATTTCTTTGGAATCAATTACAGAACTTCTATTGACGATCCATCTAACCGCTTCTGGTAGGCGGTAATAGTTTGTATCTTTTAATACTCTGGAAGTGCTCGACATACAAAAAAAAGAATTTGGTACACCACCACAAACTTTAATTGCATCATAATCAGTTCGTTGGCAAGGGTCATATGTAGTAATATTATAGCATTTAGATATTTCAAAATCACTGCCAATGCAAACAGAGTCAGATGTATAAAGGGTGCAATTCTTATCTTTTATGGAACAGCAGTATAACTTTCCAGCTTCAATTTTACTTTCATCCTTTTCTAATTGACTACAGATAGCACTTGTACTTGTAGTATTGTCATAATTACTAACAAATTTATGGATAAACATAATGAGTTGCAATTAAAGCGATAGAGTTAAAGCGATAAAGTGTTAAATATTAAAGTCTTAAATGTTAAAGTGTCAAAGCGATTTCATGTTAATATAATATTGCTGGTTACATTTATTTAGCCTATGTTCTCTCTCAAAATTTCTCAATGGTTGTGTGTGTAATACCACATTTATAAAACAAATTCTATATTACGTACAGAAGTACCGTAATTCGCTGGCCAAAAGCCCTGGGTATCTTACACCCCACCCTCCAAAAAACTTGAGTTGTACCCGGGGGATATTTTGTTTGGGGGAGGGTATTTTGCTCAGTATGGGTTTTTGTTCGGAGGATACAAAATAAGGGGATACAAATCATAGTTTCGTTATTTGCATTGTATGCGCCAAGGTGCATTAAAATTTTTTTAAATAAAATGACCCGAAACCAGAACCTTTTAAAACGAGCAAAAATTACAAATTAAGAAAAGAGAGTAACAATAATAATCCAAATATTTTTTTTTATTTTTTTATTGAGTTCGATTGTTAAATATAATACCATATATACCCGGGTACAACTTATGAGATATACCCGGGTATATTTCATAGGGGGTACTTTGTCCTTTGGCCAGCGAATTACGGTAATGCCCGATTTTCTAGTGTTACAACTGATTCCCCTTTTTTTTTCTTTTTTTGATTTTTTATGACTGATGTTTCGACAGGATAATTCACCACACCAATCCATACCACAAAAAAAACCGTAAAATGGTTTGAGAAAAAAAAAATTAAAACGATGGACTGGCCAGCAAATTCTCCCGACCTTAACCCTATAGAGATATCTAGAAATTATTAAAGGACAATATTCTGAAACAAAAAAAATTTCCAAAAACTGTAGATGAGCTCAAGACTGCTTTAAGTGAGGAGTGGTCAAATTTTGATGTATCAATTCTTAGGAAGGTTGTGACATGTCACAAAGAATTGAAGCAGCATTGGATGCAAAGGAAGGACAACAAAGAATTAGTTAATTATAAAAAAAAAACTTTATGTACATAATGTAAAATCATCGGAATTTTTAAAAATCGGACGTCACTTTCCGACGCGACTGTACAACTTTCGGAGTTATAAAATTTTTTTATTATTTATAATTTTAGGGTTGCGTTACATCTCCCTTTGATGCTGCCCTCATTTCTTTTAACAATAATATGCTGTGAAATATACAACCTTCCATGCATCAAAATAATCTTACCATTTTTTCGGATGTTTTACTGTATCGTTCTAAGGAGTATTGTGCAAACTCTATTCCTCGGTCATTTAAGGCCTTATTTGGTCGCTGGCAATAAAAGTTTTGCAAACAAACTCAGGTTATGGAACTTGATAATGAAAAATGATAAATTAATCACTACCAAAACTAATGCTAATATCAAGAATGGATCTTGCTGGTGAAGTACTGCTATACCATTTTTTAAGATTGGTGAGTATTTATCCACCAAACCAAAAGATAACTTCATCATACATTGCCTACTAAAAAAACGAGTCCAATGTGCCGCAACATATGAGTATATGAGTGTGAGAATGCAAGTTTTCAATGAACAGTAACTCGTAAATAAATAACCTTATTAGCTTTGAAGTCTTGGCTTCAAAATTTGTTCACTTTTACAAATGGAACTGAGAACGAGCACATTGTTATAAAGGTAAAAAGTCGTGTGAGTGCTTTTTTTGGTTATTGTTCTTGATTTCCAAAGGTCATTGTCAAATAGTAAATGAGAAAATACTACGGTTTGTATTGATAATTTTCCAGAACCATTTTCACCCCCACATGATGTGCTTCAGGGGTTAGGGTTAGGGTTTATCAGGGGTAGTGTATTTATCACCGTGTATCACACCCTTCGAATATCGATTTTTATTAAACATTCTGGGAACTTAGAATTTTTTTACTTGTGGAAATCATATTTGTCACCCCACATTTGTCACCTGTGAAAAATAACACGTGAAATATTTCTGGTCACCATCCAAACTATGGTCCAATCAAAATTTGCCCTTATGTAAAATATCACGTGGGAGTGAAAATGGTTCTGGTGATACTGGGTTAGCTCTTCTTTTCCAATGCCTCAATTATTATTATTTTGATAAACGAATAAATTAGGCCTCTAAGTAAAATCACATAGTAGCGGACGTTTAAGTTAGCCACCAGATACGCCTTTAACTACTCCATACTATGGTTTATTGTACCAGCTTTACAATTAAATGCTGAAAGTAAAATCAACATTCAAAATCAGAGTACCATTGTCTTACGTACATGGTAAAGATCCTCGTTATACGAAAAAATTTCCCGATATATTTGATTTCTCATTTTTAAAATTGGTTTCTGGACTTGCCTTTTTTAAAATAATATTTCAATGTTTATGTAAGTACTATTTTCAGAGGAAGTTAATATTCCACTGGCGCTAAAATGATTATTATTAATTAATTGCCGATCCATTATCAACAAATTGAAATCTGCAGTTTCAAAAACTTCGTTTTATTCAAATATTTTTATTAAACTCAAAGTTTATAATTTTCACCCATCAATTTTTAATTGAAATTTTTATTAAAAGAACTTTGAGATTAATTCAAGTATTCAATATAACTTCTACAAAACTTAAATTATACAATTAGTCTTTAAACATTGTCTAATAGCAAACTGTCAGCTAAAATTCTCTAAATTTATATAAATATACTTTTATTTTTTATTTTAGATTAATAGTTCTAAAACCAAAATCCATCCAATTTTAAGAAATTTTCTTTTTTTCAAGCTAAATAACTGAAAATAAATTTTGAGATTTTAAAACATCAGCGCTACCCCCTAAAACATGTTATTCTGAATATTTACAAAGTGTTTGTTTTCAAATTATTATATAGAAAAAGATTTTCCTAAAATGAGTTTTCTTTGTTATTATTTATAATATCATTTCTATTTTCAAAAGATAAATTACATCTTATATATCTACATTGAACAAAAGCCTTTAGAAGAATTATATACACGCTGTGATTAATATGAATAATGTAATGCTTAGTATAGGAGTTTTGGAAATTATTTTGTAAACAACTTTCGTTTTTTTTAGAATAATATTTCAATCCGAATGCTTATTAATACCATTTTACTCGACAAACACTTCCATTGATGCGGATACAAAATAAATATTTTTTTTATTAAAATGAGTTTCGTTTATCATTATCTATTTTCCATACTATAAACAAGAAAATAACAAAGACACTAATAAATTAATTCTGATAGAGGTTTTTTATTGATAAAGTATTTTGAGAGTAGGTGTTAGGGGTTTGGTGACATTGTCAATTTTAGGATTAAATTTATTTTCGGTGATATAAATCACATAAATAAAAAATAAATGAATATGTCCTGGATCACCTAAATATTTCATTAAAAAATCACTTAAAGAACAATAAATCCAAATGACTAAGTCCACTCCACTAAATTTTGTGTATTTTGTATATCTGTGAAGATAGAACACGATTAGTTGACACTACAGAATTTAATCTCCAAGTTCTTAATTGTTCTTTTTACATCCTGGTAAATAAATGAAACTACAAAAATTATATCTATTATTCCCAAAACTACTAACTAATAAGGATTATTCAGCTTAATTACAATTTATGCGTGGTGAGATTATCTTATTAGTATAATTTGACTTTATTTCTAATTGACTACAGATTGCATTTGTAGTATTATCAGAATAATTATAATGAATTATTTCAGTTTCAATTAAAGCAATAAAATATTAATATAATATTGCTTGCATTTATTTAGCCTATTCTCTCTCGAATTTTGAAAATTGTCGTGACATTTACAATGGTTGATCTTTAATTCACAAAACAGATAAATTTAATATTATATAATATTACGTTGGGAATAATCAACAAATATAAACATTAAGTTTATTGTAATTTAACTAAAATATTTTAATTATGTATAATTTAATCTAATTACATCCGATATCCACTATTGTTATTTATATTATTTATACCAAAACCTAATTCTACCACAATCGGAATTAAGGAATATTTTATTTAATTTATTAATATTTCTGTTTAAATATATAAGTTATTTATCTTTTGGAAATAAGAATAATATTATAAATAATAAAAATGATAAAAAAAATAATAAACCATTTTTAATAATAATTATTTTACGGTGTTGTGGGTTTTATGGGCGTTATGGGTTTTATGGGCGTTGTGGGTGTTATGGGCGTTGTGGGTGTTATGGGCGTTGTGGGTGTTATGGGTGGGGCGTTATGGTTAGGTATTATGGGTATTATAGGTTCTATGGGTATTATGGCTTGACCTTGATCTTGATTTTGACCTTGACCTTGATTTTGACCTTGACCTTGACCTTTGCCTCGATCTTGAACTTGAACTTGAACTTGACCTTGACCTTGACCTCCATCGGCGATTCTTATAGGTTGTGCTTTCTTGTATTTTCGAAAAATGAAAACTGCAAAAACAATAGCTATTATTCCTATTATTCCCAAAACTACTACACTACTGATTAATACATGTGTCAAAACATTATTTGGAGTGATTGTTTGTGTGGTGATTTCAGTTTGTGTGATAATAGCAGTTGTTGTGGGCTCTGCTACTACTCCACATAATTCTCCTAAAGGCTTTCGTTCAATGCGTGCAATTAACGCATTATCGGTCCAATTTGTCCAGCTACAGTTATACGTATTTTGAAATAAATCGCCGCATATCATATGAGCAATAGTTCCGTTAGGTAATAAAGATTCATTACATGAAGTGAAATTAATTCCATTATCGCAAACTGATATTACTTTGGAATCAATTACAGAACTTCTATTGACTACCCATTTAACCGCTTCTGGTAGGCGGTAATAGTTTGTATCTTTTAATGCTCTGGAAGTGCTCGACATACAAAAAAAAGAATTTTGTATACCACCACAAACTTTAGTTGCATTATAATCAGTTCGTTGGCAAGGATCATATGTAGTAGTATTATAGCATTTAGATATTTCAAAATCACTGCCAATGCAAACAGAGTCAGATGTATAAAGGGTGCAATTCTTATCTTTTATGGAACAGCAGTATAATTTTCCAACTTCAATTTTATTTTCTCCTAATTGACTACAGATAGTACTTGTGGTATTTTCATAATTACTAATAAATTTATGGATAAGCATAATGAATTATTTTAGTTACTATTAAAGCATCAAAGTGTATTTATATTAATATAACATTGTCCGGTCTGGTTACATTTATTTAGCCCAATTTTCTCTCTTGGAGTCGTTTACTACAAACGCGTGTAACAAAAATATAATTAATACTGTATAAGTTAATAGTACAACCATATGAAAATACAATGTAATTTATCTTTGAAAATGAATAAAGAAAACCCATTTATTTTATGGTACATCCGCACCAATAGAATACCTGTTGAGGAAAATGAATTAATATATTTTTAGAGGCTAACTTATTAATACATAATATTTTTAAAAAAATTATATTAATTATTATGTGTACCGCCGATTTGTATAATTTTAGATTTGCGAAAATAGTAACTGCAAAGGAAAAGTTATTATTCCTGAAGTCCAGCTGCAGTTATAGATGGTCTAAAATCGAGTCAAAAAAATAACAATTTGTCATAATGGACTTCATGTAATGCATTGCCCCAGTTTAGAAAGTGTTAAAAAACAAAAAAAAAGAATTTTGTATACCATCTCAAACTGGGGTTGCATTATAATCAGTTTGTTTGCAAAATAATATCATAGAATTAAGATATTCTAAAACAAACAGAGTTAGATGCGGAACAGTAGTAAAATTTTCCAACTTCAACTAATTGACTAAAGATTCATTTTATGGATAAACATAATGAATTATTTCAGTTGTAATTAAAGCTATAAAGTGTTAAAGTGTTAAAGCGATTTCATAATTTATATTATTTATATAAAATTTTCTTGTTATATTTAGTTAGTCCAAGATTTGTGTGTAATACCATTTTAATTCAAAGGTTTATAATTTTGGTGCACATTCAATTTATTCTTATCTTTATTAATATTTATATCACCGAAAATATTTCAATCGGCACCAAACCTTTAGAAATAAAAATATCAATAAAGAAAACTCATTTTAATTAATAATAATTATTTTACGATATATCGCACCAATTGTTGTTGTGGAAAATGGTATTAATAATTATTAATAATAAGCATTCTGGTTGAAGTATTATTTAAAGAAAACGAATTTGATTTTCAGTATTTGTGAATATAATAAATACAGAAAACTGCAAAAGTAATAGCTATTATTTCCTGCTTAATTACAGTTCGTGTAATAGTTTACGTGGTGACCAACAATATTCCAGTTAAGTTATACCCTATAAAGCGACAATGTGATAAAGCGATAAAGTTACATATATTTAGCCCATTTTTTCTCACGACATTTACAATGGTTGTGTAATATTCAATATTATGTACAAACTTTAATCGAAGTTATAAATTTTTTATTATTTATAATTTCAGGTTTGAGTTAAATATCTCTTTGATGTTGCCTTTATTTCTTTTAACAATGATGTGTTGTGATCGCATCAGGGTAATTTTTGTAGTGTCGTTCTTAGGAGTATTGCAAACTTGCTCCGAGTTCTATTCCTTTAGTCATTTCAAGGCCTTATGCGAAAATCCCAATGACAATGTTTTACCAACTAAGTTGTGGGAATTCACCTTGATCAAAATTAATGCTAATTTCAAGGATGGATCTTGCCGCTATACCGTTTTCGAAGATTGTTGAATAATTTTTCACCAAACCCAAAGATAACATCATACACTGTCTGCGAAAAAAAAATGAGGTCCAATGTCCCGCAACATATGAGTATATGAATGTAAGAACGCGAGCTTTCAATAAACAAAAACTCGTAGACAAATAACCTTATTATCTTTGAAGTCTTGACGGTTCACTTTTCCAAATGAAACTGAGAACGAGCATATTTCTATAAAAGTTATTAGTTGTGAGTGTATTAGTGTTTTTCTTGGATATTGCTCTCGATTTCCAAGAGTCATTGCAGTTCGAAGAGTGCATGTCGATAATTTTTCCCGCGTGATTAATGACTTCTAACCCTTTTACTTTTCCGATGCATAAGAATAAATCATTATTATTTTGATAAAACGAATATGTTGAGAAAATATTAGGCCTCTAAGTAAAATAACAAAGTAGCGGACGTTTAAAAAAAATCACGCCAACCCTTTCACTATTCTATATTATCTAACTAGACACTAGTTTTACAGTCATTTGTAATATCTCAGAACAAACGACAGATGCCATGTGTTTATATTACCATTTTCAAAGGAAGTTAATATCGCTTTATAAGTTCCACTGGTGCGAAAATGATTATTATTAATTAAAATGAGCTTTCTTTTACTATTATTATATCATTTCTATTGTCAAAAGATAAATTACATCTTATATATTTTATATTGTTGTTGCAATTAAGTGTTAATATAATATTGCTGGCATTATTATAAATAATGATAAAATAATAAAAAAATAAAAACTTATTTTAATTACTTTCAGAGGTGATAAAGAAAACTACGAAAGTGATAGCTATTATTCCCAAAACTCCTGATTAATCCATATATTAAAGCATTATTTGGAGTGTGTGTAGTAATTTGAGTTTTGGACACTGATAATACTCCTAAAGGCTTTCGTCGTCCAATGCGTGTAATTAACACATTATCAATCCAATTTGTCCATACATAAATCGCCGTACATTCCGTTAGGTAGTGAAGATTCGCAAAAACTGTTATATTTTTGGACTCGATTACAGAACTTCTATTTATTATCCATTTAACTGTTTGGATCTTTGTTAGTTCTAGTAAGTGACAACATACAAAAAAAGAATTTTGTATACTACACAAGCTTGAGATGCAATATAGTCAGTTCATTTATATATAGTAATATCAAAGCACTTGGATAACTTCAAAATTATCACCAATGTAGTGCAAATAATAATAATTGTGTGTGATACCAACTTTATGTTATTATTATTTATAATTTGTCCCATCTTTTGCAATGACACATATTTAAAACAGATCGCACGATTACAAATGTTTTACAGTATCGTTTGTTATGCGATCCAGGCCTTATTTGGTCGCAGGTGAAACATGTTTTTACAGACAAAGGAATAATGGAAATGTTTTTACAGGCAAAGCTCAAGTTGTGGAATAATGAAAATGATAAATTAATCAAGTAGTAACTCATGGGCAAATAACTACAGTGCGGAACCTCTATAATAGGAACTTAGAAAATCATAAATAAAATTTGATCCAATGATCAAATTTCTTTTATATTACAGCATTTAAATGTATACATTTAGAGATCTTCTGGTTTATGTAAGTAACATGATGTGAGTTTAGCCAATCAAAATTCAAGAAAGTATATTCACGTGTTTACATAGAATTATAAATTTCATTTTTTACTCTTAAAACTTTTTATTAATGGCATTTTTAACAGATACAAAATATTAGAAATTTACTATTTTTAGTATATTCTCAAATTTGATAGGTATAATTAAATACATATGATTTCAACTCCAGTAAAACTTGATCAATTTAAATCAGATCAAAATTTCAACCGATGATTTTGAAGCTTAAGTTCTGGCTACCGATTTCTACGGTTAGAATTTTATAGTAAGTAAAGTTTTAATGCAAAAAGGCTGAGCAATTTTTACTATAACCAAGTTCCTATTATAGAGGTGCGAATTTTGTTAAGTAAATTCTTTCTTAAACAATCTTGAATTTTTTCTACCAAAGTTTCTAGTTTTTTTTTTGTTCGCACTAGAGCTTTGAAGTCTTGGCTTCAAAATTTATTCACCTTGCCAAATGGAACTGAGAACGAGGAGCATATTGTTATAAAGTAATAAATTGTGAGTGTGGGAGTATTTTTCCTGGCTATTAATCTTGATTCTCAAAGGTCATTGTCAAATAGTGTAGAGAAAAAACTGCAGTTCGAAAAGCATGTCTCGCGTAATTGATAGTTTTACCCATCAAAAAAAATAATAGGTCAGTTCAACCGTTGATACGCCTTCTAATATCGCGGAATAAATGACAGAATCGATGTCATGGAATTTAAAATAAAATACTTTATAACACTTTATAACATCAATAGAATATCGTAACTTTGTCGTTTCCTTTAAATAATATATGATTATTATTAATACCATTTTTTCAACGAACACTTTCATTAGTGCAAATATACCATAAAATAATTATCGTTAAGCAAAATGAGCTTTCTATTGTTATTTTTATTATTTCTATTTCAAAAGATAAATTACATTATTATTCACATTGTTGGTGGTTATACTATACTAGTAAATAAGAAAATAACAAAGACACTAGTAAATAAAATACTGATGGTAATCTGGTTGCTGCGGAATTAGATTTTTGATTGGTAAAAGTATTTTGAGAGCTAAAAGTAGTATCAGGTGTAAAAGGTCCGATGCCATTGAATTCGTTAGAATCAAATTTATTCTTGGTGATTGTAACATTTGGTCGATATGGATTTGGATTTTCGGGACTTGCGTATCTAAATAATAAAAATAATAATAATAAATGAATATGTCGAATATCGAATATAATAAGAATAAATATATTTACCCCAATGTTTCAAGTAATAACTTTAATTTTGGTCCAATGGGAGATTGAGATTTATGATCACTTAATAAAGTATTCATATCTATTCCTCGATCAGCTAAATATTTCATTAAAAAATCGCTAGTAGAATTATAAGTTATAAGATCTAAATGACTAACACTTGATCCAGATTGATAAGGATTTAAAGAAGTTTCTAATATTATAAGATCACTAAAATTAGATCCACCTCTTGGTAAAAATCCTAAAGAATAAAAGTTGACAGCATTTTTCATCATATCCACGGCTAAACTATATTGTGGGGATGATTTAAATTTTGTTATAAAATCATCGCTATCGGAAAATTTTGAACCTTTTCCATTAGAAAATAAATTTAATTGATCAGTTATTGAAGAAATTCTTTTTCCTGATGGAATTTGTATAAGATATTTATCAAATGCAGATTCCAAAAATCCATTAAATGTTATTAAATCATCTTCAACTGCTAAAGATATCTGAGGGGTCAATGCTTCAGGAGTATCGTTAATATAATCATCCCAATTAGAAGCCAAACCTAAACCATGTATCATTTCATGTAAAACTACATAAAGAAAATCTTGTTGTTCAGGTTTAATTTTAGGATCACCGTGAAACCAAAAATTGGTTCCCGCTGAATTAAATAAAGCAGTGATATCAAATGGTCCAAATTGTGGATGTTGCTTAAATTGAAATTGTTTAACTAATGATTGTGGATATAATCTAACAAGACCATCATTGTCCTGAAGAGGTATTGAACGAGTTGGTGCTGCTCCTCCTAAATAATTGAATTATTTGAGATTAAGATTGAGATTGATATAATCATTTGGGATTAAATTTGAGATTGAATTAAATTTGAGATTGAGATTGAGATATAATTAATATAATTATTTGGGATTAAATTTGAGATTGAGATTGAGATTGAGATATAATTAATATAATTATTTGGGATTAAATTTGAGATTGAAATATTTATAAATACTGAATTTGATATATTTGAGATTAAAAATTACCTAATGTTAATAATCCCGGGCCTTCACATTGTCCCCAGGCTGTACAAAAATCCAAAAAACTAGCATTTACATTTATTGGTGTATTTAACGATAATACTGATGTTATTATTGTTCCCGCTATATCAAAAACATTTTTGACTTTCGAACATAATGTTTTATTTTTTGCATCACAAGTGAAAGTGACTACAAACATATTTGTAGAATTTTCTGAATTAGAAGTTAAATGATTTATAGGCGATTGTTTTGTTATTGGACATTCAACCGGTACTTTATAAGTCCGATCAATAGGATTTGGATATTCATAACATTGTATATAACTATTACTAGTGGATGAAGTAGATGAATATGTAGTAAAAATGAATAATGTTGAGAATGGAAGAAAGAAGTTTATTAATAAAGAGAATAATGTTGTTAATGATATAGGTTTCATTATATGATAAAATATGTTAAAGAATGTAAAGAATGTGAAATATTGGAAATATCTATTAATAAAGAAAGTAAGTAAGTCTTATTGTTATAGATGTTGGGTTGTGATTAAAAGAATGTGAAAATAATGAAAATGATATAAGAAAAAAAAAAATGAAGAAAGAATTGTTATTTCGATTTCTAATTTGACATTACGTTTATTTAGCAAATCAGCAACGAGAATTTCCCAATGGAAATCCCCATTAATTAAAAACTTCTATAATTGGTATTTATTTATGCATATGAAATCCAAAAATATAAACAGAACAAAAAAAAATATAACAGAACAAATCAATTGACACGACATTGACTCCACGCATTTTTTTTTTTATTTTCTCATTCTTAAATGTGAATACAAATAATGCAAATGTGCATGTGAATTTTTGGTATGTAATGCAATAAGTAAGCCAAAATACAAACTATTATTTTTAAATAATTTGCCATAAAATGATAACAACAAGAACACCTATTGTATTATAAGAGAATGAATATTTTATGCTGCGACTAGAATTATCTTTTTGAATATTATTAGGTTGATTATTACTTTGACCATTTATAGAATATCTTATACATAATAAATAAATAATGATAGAAGAATTAATAAATAATAAATAATGAATGATAATAATTGAATTGAATTAAAGAATAATGATTTAAAGAATAATTAATTAAAGAATTTACTCACCCTAATGTCCCTAAAACTTTAATTAGATTTGGTCCCAAAGCCGAAGTACCATGGTTTTTGGCGACTAAATCATCCAAAGATATACCAGGGATCGCCGAAAATCCCATTAAGAAATCAGATCCATTTCCATAAGACGTATCTACATGACAAATACTTGATCCTGGGGCATAAGGGTTTATTTTTGTTTCAAGAAGAACACTAGTATTATCACTTGTAACAAAGCTCATTGTATTTGGAGTAATGGCGTCTTTTAATAATTGTTCGGAAAGACCAAATACTTGAGAATTTTGATATTTACTATAAAAATCACTAACTTTTAAAGTTGTTCCGATTGGCACAATACTATTGAATTCACCAACAAATTGCGTCATCTTTTGAGAAGCTTTACCAGGTTCAGTTAATACCATGTATCTATCAAAAACTGTTTCAACAAATCCCGTAAAAGTAATTTCTTGATTCACACTAGTAACTCCAGCAAGAAAATCAGGATAAGGTGTCAATAAATTTTTACCATAATCGTTCCAATAAGGAAAGAATCCCAAACCGTGAATATATTCATGAGTGACAACGTATTCGAAATCATACTGTTCGTTTCCAATTGGTAAGTCACCTTTAAAATACAAATTGGCTTGAGAATTAAAAGCTGCTAAAATATCATAATCGTTATATTGTGCATTATTTGGATTTCCCAATTGTTTAACTAAGGCTTGAGGATAATATCTAACTATTCTATCTGAATCTTTCATTGGTATGAATTGAGCAGCTGATGCTTCCCCTATTGATTTGATCGAGAAATATAAATTTATGCCGATTGAAGGAGAGAGTAAATATTAAAAAAAAACCTATACAATTTATATATACAATACATTTGATTAATCTCTCTCATCTTGGAAGGTTCACTTTACCTATAAGAAATTGGTTGTCATATGGGCATTGATTAAATTCTTTACAAAAATCAGTAAAAGTAGCATTTACTTTTACAGGAGTATTAAATTTTATTACAGAAGCAATTCTATTCCCAGCTGATTTAAATACGTCATGAGCTTTTTGACATAAATTTGCATCACTAATTCCACAATGAAAGTCAACTGTAAATACATTATTGGATTCCAAAGAAACTGACAAATCCAATGGTGGTTCAAGAACTAATGGATCACATTTAACATTTTTTGTGTTTTTAAGGCCAGATGGATAAGAATATTGATGACAATAATTATTGGCAGAAATTTTTTCGGGAATAATCAAATTTATAGTGAGAATAAAAATTGGTAATAATGATAAAGATTTCATGATGATTTTTTAAATTATTGTCAAAATATTATTATTCTAATTATTTAGGACTTGCCAGAAGTCCTAATCAAAAATTAGGAAGAAAAAGTAATTTTTTATAAGAAATCAAAAAAAAGAAAAGAAAATATCCTGGTAAATTTCTATGGAAACCTTCATAGGATCGCAAATAGGGTAGGGTTAATTATAAAGATATTTTCTTTTATAAAAAAGGATTAGCCTTTATTATTATGATAAATTTATTCATGCCGAGATGTACAGTTTAGTTTGTAACCATTTAAAAAAAAAATAGAATCTTCATAATGAACTGCCAAATTCTTTTTTCATTTTTAATTAAAAAATTTCGAACTAAAATTCTCTTTATTAAGAATAAATAATTCTTTTAGGATTATTTAATATGAATCTCTTAATTGATAAATAAAGCGATACAATAAAAATAACATACAACAATAAAATTAACAAGACATTAAATATAAAAAACATAGGAAAAATAACGAATTTAGTACTTAAAACGAATGATAATTATGCTACACATCAAATGTTTGAAAGACAAAGTTTAAATTGTTCTTTGTGTTGTGTTGTGTGATGTGTTGTAAGTGCAGGTCCTAAGTGTATAGTAAACACAATGCGAATGATAATGACAATTGAATCATGTAAAATAATTTACTAACACCCTTATTATTATTATATTATTTTTCATCATTTTATTATTATTATATTATTTTTCATCATTTTATTATTATTATATTATTTTTCATCATTTATTATATTATTTTTCATTAATTAATTAAAAACTAATAAAATTTATCAAATAATATAAAAAATACTAAAAAGATTCAAAATTCCAACAATTCCCATCAACGTACTTAAAACAACCAGAGGAGAAAAAACACCCCAAATAAACCAACAACTAATTATAAATCCTGATATACCAATAACACCTGTTAAAGTTGCAATAGGTATAAATTTTTTTAATGTTTCATCTTGATTCCAAACTTTATAATTTGGCTTTGAGGTATGTCTTATAAGAGGAAGAAATACTTGCAAATATATGAAAACTAAAAAGGTAAAAGATAAAGACATGGCTGAAAAATAAAAAAGATTTCTATACGAAATATATATTATATTAAAATTAATAATATAAATCGTTACTTTTGCAATGTTAAATAAATAAAAAAAAATATATATTTATATTTATTTATAATTACCTATTCCACCCTTTTGATGACAAAACTCGCCGTACGTTTGAAGATACATCAAAGAACCAATATATTACCCATGATACAACAATCCATCTAAGTGAAGTTAATATACGTGAAAGGCGAGATTGTTTTTTCCCTTTATCACGTATAGTTGCATCAGATAAATCAACCGAAGAATCTGAAGAATTATCTTCTATAGAAATATCAACTGTTCGTTTACGCAAATAATCTTCATTCATTATTAAGTGTCATTTAGTGCAAAAAAAAGGGAAACTAGTTTTTAACTGATACTTTACTGGCATCTCATTAAATTCGGTTACACCACTATCAAGTGGGTCCAGATTAAATGTTTCATGATACATGTGATATATTAGTCACATGTAAGGTTGTGAGAATTTTAATTACTTATATTTAACTTATTAAAATTACTTATTATAAACTAGTTTTGGATTTTTTTTATTAAATGAAAAAGGTTAAAAAACATGGCTTTCATAATTAGCCCCTATCCTATAAATTATTTCTTTTTCAAAAAACGTAATTAAAATTCACCAGATATTTATAGCATTTAATAACTTTATTAGTAAATTCTAAAATTCTCGTCAAAGTATATTAATCACCCAAATGCATTTGAATCAAAAATTTAATATTATTAATTCATTATTTATTTATTAATTCGCTATTTATTTATTAATTCGATTATTTATTAATTCAATTATTATTTTATATTATGATAATTCTAGTCATAGCATAAAGTATTCTTTCTTTTATAATACAATAGTAATAGAAGTTCTTGTTACTATCAAATTAAAACAAATTAAAGATATGAAGCTTCTCGTTTGGCTGATCGCTGGGTCGTATGCGGTGTATTTTGTATTAAAATATCCCACGAGGTTGATGCGATCCAATTGATCTTCCCCAGTAGCAAAAGTATCGTTTTTGATATACCCGTGGTTATTTTTGATAGACCTATAGCTTTAATTTCTTTTTTTCAACTGCTTTTTGAATACTTCAGAATTCATAAATTTTAAAGAAAACCCACTTAACATGTTCTACAATTTTTAATATCGTTCAAAAAAAAATCATCATTTTAATAATTAAAATATAGTGTATATATTTTTGAACTTTGATTCGGTGATCAAACTGAGCATTATTTGATAATTTATGGAAATTCAGCTATGAATCGATGTATAGGCAATTATCTTTTCGGAATTGCTATTATTATTATTATTTTGTAGGCTAAGAAATAAGGCATTTGTCCTTGCTATATTTATGTTTTTAGTGTTTGTAATATAGTTCGTTTGAAATGGTGTTATTTGCGATAATGTTTTTATTGCCAGGATATATTCGAGTTTTTAGAGGGTAATTATAATGAGATGGGTGTGCGAAAAATAGGTGAATGGATAGAAAAAATTCTCTGCCGAATACGACGAATAAATGGTGGTTTCATCGATCGACATGATCTGCACTAAAATTTTAGAACAAACCATAAGTTTAAAAATAGATATACCACGGGAACTAATATTCATAATTTTTAGACTATGACAAAAATGGGTCAATGAACGACAATTCAGGCGATTCATCCTGTTTATACTTTCCAAGAAATTGAATCAATAACTATTGATTTACACAATAGCAAAAAAAAAGATAGCAAAGATAATTGATCAAGGATCGATAGTAGTCTATTTTTTATTTTTTAATCTTCGAGACCTGACATGGCTCGAGAAAGGTTTGAAGGTTCTTCTCTACAAAATGCATTTGCTTTGACTGTGCACAAAACGCAAGGATTAACATTACCTCATGAATCTATGTTTGCTGCCGGTCACACTTATGTTGCCTTGTGAATAGAGAACAGAACTCATGAATAATATTAAAATTACCTAAACGTAAACACAAAATTATAATTGTATTAATTGTTCTATAATAGTAATATATATTTTATGTCATCAATCACATCGATCAGTAAAGAATAGATATATTTATTTAAATTTAAATAATAAATAAAAGAAAAAAAAATAAATCCAAAACAGTATTTGACATGCTGATATGTTATTAAAAATAATGGTTTAATGAATTTTTATATGTCTTATCTTACTTATTACATTACATTCAAAAAAAGTCACATATAACAATATAACTATAATTGGATTCACGTTTAAAAGATAAAGTTAAGAAAAAATGTATCGAGTAATTGTTGCGTCAATTTTGCGTCAATAATTTTATTGGATAATTAATTGTTATATCTATATTTTTGGGTTCATATAGAAAAATATACAGTATATTTCATTTGATAAAAGATATCGTAATACTGCCTAATGAAAAATATATTGTTTTTAATTATAACCTAAAGTCTGAGATAACCTGTCAAAAAATTTAATTACCATTTTTATAATAATATAAACTTTAACTTTAGTAGTATTACTGTCTGATATTAAAATATTTACCAAACAAACCGAACCTGATCGGGTGTCTTACAACACTACACGAGACCCTGAGTATGCAACCCAAATTTGGGAAAGAGGCCACTTCATCCAAAAAAAGAATATGAGGATGCGATGCATGCTCGATATGTAACTAGCAAAAATGTTCGTTCGGATCTATGCCCGTTCGTTATCTTATCTTTAGTTGGTATAACGCTAGAAATTTATTATAAAATTACTTTTTTTATATTCCTGATGTTCCCTGCGTATTTTTTTAAGGAACATTTATTTATCTCGATAAATACTTGCTATTTCTATATATATAAGAGAGTGCACTTTAACATTTATCACAAATGTATCACATGCAGTGTCACTTGATATCTCTTATCTTATCAACAAAAAAAATGTCGCCACTAATAGAAAGATAAAGAATATTATATACGTTATCTTTGAATGTTGTTCTTTTTGGGTTTAGCATGGTAAAATGTATTGATTTTTATTTAAATAATGGATTTCTAAAAATAAAAGAAGGACCCTTTTTTTTGAATCCTCTCTTTTTTTTCTACGCAATTCGCTTAACATTCTATGTATTAGAAATTCTCTAAAAAATAATTTCGAATTCTCTACAATTTTTTGGAATCCAAAAATTATTTTTAAAAAAAATATATTTTTAAAAAACAATAATTACTGCACGTTTACTGTTATTGTTATGTTTAAAATAATTTTTGCAAATAGATGAAAAAGGAAAAACGCAAGGTGATCTTGTTACAAACATTATCTTAGTCCCTATTATTTATATCGTGCCATATTTATGAATTGTTTATATCGTGCAACAGCCATATTTATGAATTGTTTAGATATTTAATAAAGATTTAATTAACTTTTTTTTTATTGCATGCAAAAATTGTTTCAAAAAATTCTCTAATAAATATTTGTTTATATTAGCATATTTTCCGTTATCGCAGATAAATATTAACGGTTAAAATCGAGAATTACAGTGATTACACGCGTGGAAGATATCATTGATCTCTTTTCATCATCTTTTCGTTAATTTCCATTATCATTGAATTCTTTTTCTCTTCCTAATCATGATTAGTTATCAACGTTTTATCAACATTTTATCAAATATCTCAATCGACTTAATTGTTTTTTCTTAATTAATTAATTTTTTATTTAACATTAATTGTACAATTTTAATTATTTTATTCAATTTTACTCTATTTATTCAATTTTAATTTACAAATTTATCGAAATTATTTTTTTTTCTTTGGACAATTATATTTTATGAAGAATTACTATTAACTGACATTCTTTCTTTCTCTCTTTATATTAATGTGTATATATGATCAACTAATAATCTTCTTTTAATCCTCTTAATCCTTTTAACCCCTACCCTATTATCCCTATTAATCCCCTTTATTAATTATTAAATGATTTTTTTAATGGATCCTTAATAATTCTAGTTATTTATTAAAGATTCTTAATATTTCAATAAATAACAATAACAAAAAAAAAAAGACAAAACACCATTCATACCCATCAAAACACCATTCATATTCATCAAAACACAATCCACAACCAAAATAACCAATCTGATAACAGAAATTAAATGGAAACGTTGTTACTATTCGCGTGTATTATAATCTGTATTCTATGTTTTCAAAATATCTACGTTCAACTAAAAAGACCTGGATCACTTTTAATCTGGTATAGCATTTCCAATTCACTAATAGCTCTCTCATTTGTGATAGCTGGAATTACTTTACCTAATGATTTTACAGTAAATAATGCTTCGACATCTCAACATATTTGGTGTGGTTTAAGTGGCTTATTATTCTCTTTAACTTCGATTTCAAATGCTGGTGTAGCTTTAGCACTTTCAATTGAATTATATGTTTCTTTAAGATTAACGAACCTAGCAGTTAGACAAAATATCTGGATAAAAAGATTAAATTGTTCATTAATTTTTTTTATACCGGTAATGGCTATTTTATCAAGTGTTATAATATTAACAACAAGTCATGATCGAATTTTCGAAACTGCTGATACTGGAGGGATTTGTCAAGTTTCTACACATGGATCAGATGGAATCGCTTTACTTTGCTTAAGAGTTTTACCAGAATATTTACCTATTTATCCTTCTGGCGTTTTATCAGGTAAATTATCATATTTAAATTAAATTAATACTTAATTATAATTTATAACTTCCATAATTTAATTCATAATTTAATTCATAATTTAATTCATAATTTAATTTATATGTTAAATAATTTAGTCCTTGCAATAATCCCCGTAGCAAAAAAAGTATTTACATCAGCTCAATTAAGAGAAAGCATTTCAATACAATTATCAGTCAGAAAAACAAAATCTCCTCCTCCCGCTCTTCCTACGCGTGCTGGTCCACCACCAAATCCAACTCCCAATTCGAAATTACTTCCTCGTAATGTATTATTACGAATGGGACTTTGGAGTTGTTTATTAGTTTTATCAAATATTCCCGTAGCTACCGTGATATTGGTTTATCATTTAAAATATATAATAGATGATAATACACAATATCAAAAAACACATTGGCCAGCATCAGATCATTTCTTTTCAAGAAACGGAAGCACGATACATATGTGTTTGAATATGGGATTGTTTTTGTTATGTTTTGGAACGGGTGAATTTGCGAATGAACAATACCAAAAACTATGGACAAAGATATTTGGATTCATTTTTTGTAGGTAATGTATCCCCGTACTTAATAATAATAATATCTTTTAAATAAGTTATAATATTTAATATTTTTAATAAGTTTTAATATTTACTCATTTATTCATTCATTCATATCTTTCTTTATAGCAAAAACAAAGAACCTAAAAGACGTCCCGCAGATTTCCCAATCCCTTCACCGACTCACAATCGAATAAGTCCCACTATTTCCGATACCGCCACTATAAACACATCAATATCTTCTCCCACTCGAGTTGTTTTTGAGAATTCTAACAAATATATATCAACTTCAAGTTATTATTATAATCATCCACAGCAACAACAAAATCAATATAGTCATTATTATCCATATCCACCTGGAATATCAATAATAACATTAGATCCTCGATATCGACAAACCACTCGAAAAACATCATTAGCCACATCAATTAAAAATGATTTTCCTATAGAATATGTTATGACAAAAAATAAAAGAAATAGGAAAAGTCATAATAGTCATAATACTACGACGAATATTTCGAGTATATATGAAAATAATGATGATAATGAAAACATTGATGATAATAAAAATGTTGATGATAATGAAAATGTTGATGATAATGAAAATAATGAAAATTATGATGATCGGATAAATGAAGAATTTAATGAAAATGAAAATTCATCTGATCTTTTGATTAAGCCTGAAAAAGCAAGATCAAAATCATGACATTAACAAAAAATTCACGTGTAAATTGAAATTGTTATTTATATTCAGGTAAATGTATATTTTTAGATATAATTTATATTTATATGCATACTTGTATAACTACAAATAGATTCAAATAATTTAATAAATTTTAAAATGTAATTATTATTTTAAATAACAATAAATCACTTGTGAAATATTCAGGCTTTTTATTTTTATGCTCAAATTGATTTTTAATACTTTCAAAGGCACGTCATGTATAGATTTATACTTAAACACCTTAAACTATTTGATTTTTTGATAAATTAGGATTACAATATGATCATTAAGCGAAATTGAGTAATTCTGGCCAAAATCGGAATAGCTACACTTGTCAATCATTTTTGCACATCACTATATCTATAGATAAATTAAAAATTGACCTTGCCGGAATAAATCATCGCAAGGAGAAACAAAAAGAATTCTGTCATCATCGTGAGACAAAATCTATTCTCTTCGTTGAAATTATTCAAATAGGTAAATGTACCTGTACTTTAATGTACATTCGAAACAATTATTTAATTGTTAATACAATACAATTATTTAATTGTTAAATACAATACAATTATTTAATTGTTAATACAATACAATTATTTAATATGTTATGTATTATTATTTAAAAATAAATAAATTATTAAACAAAACAAGTATAAAAAGAGATGAATTTTCATCTTAGCTCAGTCAACAAAAAATGTTTCTATCCGCTCATAAAGTAAGATAGAATTCAAAACATCGGAATCAGGAATGATATTGTATAAGTTTCAAAATACTTTCCTGAAGAACATACCTCCACCACCATCCTTACCATCAAAAAGAATTATTTGTGCACAGCTAGAAACAAAAACAGGATCTCGAATGACAAAAAGAAGTCTTACTCAACTTTAAATGCAAAGGACTGCAAACCTTACTGGAATAATCATGCAAAGGTCTTGTCAGAGAGATTGTGGTTACCCACCATGATCAATTATGCAGGTTTACCTATGAATTCCTCAAATATGTGTTCTTGCTCAACTCTAAAAAACTCATGGTTCTCTTTGATGATTTGGTAACTGACAAACATGAATTGTCCAAAGATATCTTTGCTATCAACACCACCTTCATTTGCAGATTGTAAGAAAAAAGAGTAGCCAAGCACAGAAGGAAAAGAAAAGAAAGAAAATATTAATAGTGAGAAAAAGCATGAAGATGAAAATGTGAACAGAATTTTGAATGTGAAATTGTATTCAAATCTTGCATAAAAACACTTGCTGAGATTGATTTATAACATTATTATTAACTATCTGCAAAGTAGACAATTTTTAATTGTGCATCTAGATAAAAATGAAAATAAATATAAGGAAATAATAAACTTTCCAAAAATACAATTTCTGAGAACAATTGCATACTTAAAATTGAAAAGTAAGAAAGTTTACACTGGTCAAATGAAAAAAACAAGACAGTTTTATCATGAATAGGATTCTGATTAATGACTAAATTTGCTAAGATTTATTAAATATAGGCAATCAATTGTTTTCAATTTATAAATAGAAATTTCCAATTTATGAATTTTCACAAATAGTATATCCAATTTATGCATATTTGCACCATCAATAGGATTTTGATTTTTGTTTATTTAACCAGTGTTATAATGATATATCAAATAATATAATTGACGAAACTGTAGATGATAATCTCTTCAGTAATATACATAGAAATCTTGGAGGTCCCATTGTATTTTTATCTTATAAAAGGGCATTTGAAATAGCAAATAAAATCATTGTGATTATTGAAAAATTGAAAAGTATTTCAAGGAAAAGATGAAGTCATTAAAAATTTCAATTTGAAAGATAACAAAACCAGATTAAAGTTTAAGATCAAGAAAGACCTAAAATATACTATTATTATATATACTGTTGACTTATTTCTATCATTTTTCTTATTCTTATATTATTATTTATCTATTTCTATTATTTACTTACTATTATATTATATAGTATTACAGTAGATCAATTTCTCAATATGTAATACAAATTAACTTTTATTTCTTAAATAAGTATATTATTAAATTCTTGTAAATCTGTAACACAAATTAGAGTATTAGTTATAACACGAGTTAATATTTTAGTTAAAGTACTAGTTAAAGTATTAGAAAAAGTACTAGTTAAGATATCAGTCAAGGTACCAGCATAATTACTAGTCAGATTACAAGTTAACTTTACAGTTAAATTAATAATATATATAAAGGCTGAGTNCCCATTGTATTTTTATCTTATAAAAGGGCATTTGAAATAGCAAATAAAATCATTGTGATTATTGAAAAATTGAAAAGTATTTCAAGGAAAAGATGAAGTCATTAAAAATTTCAATTTGAAAGATAACAAAACCAGATTAAAGTTTAAGATCAAGAAAGACCTAAAATATACTATTATTATATATACTGTTGACTTATTTCTATCATTTTTCTTATTCTTATATTATTATTTATCTATTTCTATTATTTACTTACTATTATATTATATAGTATTACAGTAGATCAATTTCTCAATATGTAATACAAATTAACTTTTATTTCTTAAATAAGTATATTATTAAATTCTTGTAAATCTGTAACACAAATTAGAGTATTAGTTATAACACGAGTTAATATTTTAGTTAAAGTACTAGTTAAAGTATTAGAAAAAGTACTAGTTAAGATATCAGTCAAGGTACCAGCATAATTACTAGTCAGATTACAAGTTAACTTTACAGTTAAATTAATAATATATATAAAGGCTGAGTTTTCCCTCAACCTCGGTCTTTAGTTCAATACAAAGTTTTATGCAATTAATATAATTAATAAACAGTATTTAACTTGCAATAAGTAATAAATTGATAATAAAGTCTTGATGACATTGAATATTATAATTTATGTACTTTGATATTATTATTCTTGGTGAATAATAACTCTTTTCATTTGTTGAAAACCCTTAGTTAAAGAATTGGTTTCTTTATAAATTGTCTTTGTAACGATAGAGATTTGTTCTCTATAACCCCTTTTAAAACTTCACCCTTGCCTCTTTCGAATAAAACCACATATCTAAATCCTTCATTATTGTATTTACTTACAAACCTTTCAACTATATCATATTACATATAACTGCTGTGTGATCTTTTATATTTAGTTTTTCCTTGCTTTAGTTGTCGTTCCCTTATTTTCTTTGAAGGTATAAATAGGCTAACAATTAAATAGTGACTGTAAGATCTGATCGTTGTAACACCTTTGAGTTAGTAAATTAAAATAACATTTAATTTTTAGTAATTAGTTAATATTTAACTTTATAAATAGTATCGAGTCTTTAAATAGTTTAATTAGTAAATTTGCCCTTGAATATAGTAATCGAGTTAGAGAACTAGTTCAGCAAACAGAAGTAAGTAGTTATCCCCCTACCTTTAATAGTCAACAACTTGAAGAGTTGAAACTATACTTGCACGCAAAATTATTTTGGGACCCTGAAATTGCAATTTTGGGGAAAAAAGTTGAAATAGTTTTTCATAGAAGACGAAATTATTTTACTTAAAACCCAAAATTTTTTGACCATCCAGATTTATTCTTTGATTAAAGATACACATAACTGAGTACTTTTTTTACTTCCATATATAGAATGGATTCTGCATAAATCTCAAAAAGTCGAAATACCTCAAAAATCCAAAATCAATTTTGGGAACATATATAATTGAAACAAATTAGATCACAACTTCATATTCTTTTTAACACTAAAAATAATTGTTTAGTCCTTTTTAAACAAATTGAATCTTCTTGAACTCCATTCTTAAGTTTAAATTTATAAGAGCAAAAGCAAGAAACATTTGTGTTGAAAAAGCCATTAAAATTAAGAACGAAACTATTAATGAAATTGTCAATAGAGAAATTGCTAAATCTGAACAAGACCCAGAACACGAAAGCTTCTATACTATACGTGTTGCCCAAATCCCAAATAATTTGGGATTTGGGACGCCAAAATGCACAAATTACTAGTATTTGGGATTTGGGATTTAGGATTTGGGATTTGGGATTTGGGATTTGGGATTTCAGCAAAAAATACTAATTATAATTTGGGATTTGGGATTTCGGCATTTGGGATTTTGGCATTTGGATTTTGAATTTGGATGGCAGGTATACTTCTATACATTAAAAGACCTAAACAGAGTAAAAGATTGTCTTGATCAAATTGAACATCATAAATGAATTAGAGATACCATCCTAATTAATAATGGTCAAAATTTCTTCAACAGACCTAAAAAGCCAATTCTTACTTGGAAAGTTTTTAATTAATAAACACTAGCTCATCACCAACAAAATCAATCATTGCCAATTGTAAATATATCCAGAAGAAGATACCGTGTTTACCAATAACAACAGCAAACACCTCGCACAGGTCAAAATCCAAATATCGGGCAGCTATTGGGCACCTATCGGGCACCTATCGGGTATCTATCGAGTGCGAATAATATTTTTATATATATCGGGCACCCGATATCTAGGATTTTTTTTTGTAAATTTTATAATGCGCCCGATATGACAGCGATATTAATTATTATTATTTCAGGCACCTGATATTACCTTCAATATCGGGTACATGATAATAAATAGTAATATCAGGTATATATCGGACACCTGATTTATTAAAAATTTTATTCAGGTTTTTCCTTTGGCTTATCTATCAGATGCATATACTTAAAATTCAAGTTTTCTTGCATAAAATCAGATATACTTTAAAGTTTAGTTATTGTTTGATAT
>PQFF01000245.1:37744-55539 GCA_003547095.1 Diversispora epigaea | reverse complement strand
GTGACATCATCATCAACGCCAGTTTCAACTACAAAATCTGCTTCGGTATCCGCTCTCTTATCAAAATCAGCATCAAGATCCATAGCAACAACAAAATCAACTTCAACTTCAAAATTGAAATCAAACTCAACCTCAACAAAATCAACTTGTTCCGCTTCAACTCTTACCGCGTTAACTCCTACTGCATCAACTCAATCCGCATCTTCTCTAATCCCCACAAGAAGATTCCAAGAATCATTTTCATTGGATGTTGAAGCAAACAAAAAAAAGAAAACCAATAAATTTGAAGGTAATAAACGTTATATATCGGTTTAAAAGATAATTAAATATATTATAATATAATTAATGTTGAATTTCTTTAATTTAGATGAAAAAACAAATCAAAAAATAATGAATACACTATTGGAAATAAAAAAAGACATTACTGGAATAAAAAAAGAAATCTCTGAAATACACAAAAGTGTAGATAATTCCAAAGAAAAAAATAAGGAAGTGGAAGAATCATATTTAAATGTAAGAATAATGTTATACTTTATTTTTCTTTATGTATATAAATAAAAATTAATTTTAAATATTTTTACAGAAAATAGCCCAAACTGTATCGAAACCTTTTATTGAAACAGATATGTATCCGGATATTGAAAAACTAAAAGAAGAAACAAAGAACTACTTAAATTCAAACGATCCTGAATTTCTTGCAAAATGTTCAGAGAAAAAATGGAATCATTTGTTTGAAAAAAAAATTCATGGAAAGGTAAATAATTTAATTAATAATTTATTATATATCAAATGACATTTAGTAAAATATAACATTAGATAACGTTTTATAATATAGATGCTATTGAAACTTCGATCAATGAGAGGTAATATGGTTGCCAAAATTAAATCAGCAATATTTTCTACCTTTGATGAAGATTCGCTACCAAATATTAATAACAACGCTATGCAAAAAGATATAATGGATTGGAAGGAAAAAAAAGAAGTTAGAAAAGCATTTGAAAAATTACATAAAAAAATAAATAATGACAATGACGAAGAAACACCAACATGATATAATAAAATATTGCAGAAAGCATTTTCAAATCCTGATAAGGTAGGAAAACCTCTCCTCACGTTCGTCGTAGGAGTAATTGAAATAATTCTTGATCCTGATAATGGAGGTATAAAAGTAAAAGATGAAATAATGAAATCAAAAATAAGAAAAAATATAGTAAGTTTAATTTAAATATTATTAATTTATTGAAGACTCCGGAAAAAATAAAAAAAAAAGGGTTAAATATCGTTATAATTTAGGATAAAATCGAATCCCAAATGCCGAAATCCCAAATCCCAAATTATAATTAGTATTTTTTGCCAAAATCCCAAATCCCAAATCCCAAATACTAGTGAAAATGAAAATATCTATATTTCATCATCATCCTCGGAATCATCCTCAGAATTAGAAAAGGATAACAATGACAATACGAATGAAGACAACGAAGATGTTAGCATAATTTATATTGACTCTAATAAAGAAAACGATATAAATTTATTTCAAATGGACGATGAAAGCGAAATGGAATAAAAAAATTAAGTATGTTTATTACTTTAATATTTTAAAAAATTTGTAACGAATTAATATTTATTAATATATTTCTTTATTATACATGTAATAAAATAATATGTAATTATAATAAATGTAATATAATAATTAATAAAAGAAAATAATAAAGATTGAAAATCAAATTTTAAATTCAAAAAAAATATAATATTTTGAAAAAATAAAAATAAATTAAATATAAAAAACGTTATTTAACGCTAAACACTATTAAATGATGTTTAAATATTATTATATATCGCCGTTTTATAGTGTAAAATGAATATTTCGTACTTTTAACGTTATTAAACGCTTCTGACTAACGATATACGAATGCCGATATACAACGTTATTAATACGAAACGTTCATAATATGTTATAAAACGGCGATATATAATATTATATATACACTGTTCATAAACGTAGTACGAACAGCACATATTTATAGTATACTAGAACGTTATGTTCTAGTACGTAGGTATTGTTCTAGAACGTAATACGAATGTTCCGTTCCGATAACGTTATTAAATGTTATATAAAAATTACTGATGTATTATTAAGATCATTATAAAATAATAACTGAATTATTTAACTCAAAAAAAAACAATTAACCAAATAATCTTTTTTTTTTAATAAATTTGTTAGCATTTTCTCGGATATAGCATTCTACTAAACGAGACTGAAAAGTTACAGCCTTATTTCGTGGGTGATATGCAAATATATTATACTTCAACATGTTGTTTGGTTCCACTTTGGTCAATTCTCGAAGCATACTAACATGAAGGGTATTATTGGAATTTAACAAAGTTCCTATAATAATTTTTGCTGCCTCGTGATTTTCTTGACCTGGATTCATCTCTGCCTTTTCGAGACTATCATAGGTTGTACCAAAGAATAACTCTTTGATATCTGTAGAAAAAGAGCAAATCAATTAATCCAAAGTAAATTCATTACTAAATGATAAAACTAATTCTTACTTTCAAAAGAAAACCCTTTCAGGGATTTATCTGCTACGGACTTCAGATTCAAAATGCGTCCACCAACTAAATCATATAGTTTTTCCGCCTCCTCAGGTTTAATTTTACGAATGCTAATCAGATATTCCATTGATTCTTCTTTGCTAAGGTCACCAATTTCTATTACTGGTATATCTGCTCGTGACCAAGCACTGCGACCTAAAAGAAGAATACTAGTCTGTAATTTCTTTAAAGAATACCAAAAAATTGCAAATACTTACGCTCCATTCTCCAGGGAACTGAACCTTCACTGCTGACAAATACAGCAATATATTTTCTTTTATCAGCATTTTCCTTGGCATGATCCTGAAGGTAGTCAAGGACGTTTGAATATTCAGGAATTAATAGACTAATATTATCATAAATAATAACTGGAGGTTTGCCATATTTTTCTTTGTATAATACACCAATGCGTTTAAAGGTTTTATAAGCTCTTTTCCACTTCGGTTGATTTGATTTTTCTATAAAAGAAAAAGTAGGATAAAAGCTTTGTTATCAAGAATAATGACAATATTAATTAACTTACCATTGTTATTACCCAACATTTTCTTCATAAATTGTGCTGTAAAAGAGATATATTCCTCAAATTTAAAGTTAAGAGCTTCTCCAAATGCTACACCAAAATCTTCGAGAACATCAGATTTTTTTTTTCGAGAACCTTGATCTATATCTGTAGGGATATTAACGTATATGACACCTTGCCCAGCTTCTCTTGCCGCAATCTCTGCCAATGTTGTTTTTCCGGTCCCATATTCACCACAGATTATGTGATAAAATGATTGATGTTTATTTGGCGTAAAAATTTTTTTAAGATTATTTACAACTAAAGATCGAGGAACAAACTCGTCGGTCGGAACCTCAGTTTTGGGTCTAGTGCCCTTTTCCATAGTTTCGTTGAGAAGAAGCTCATTGCAACTGTTTCGGTACCAAGCGTATACAAGATCTATTGGTATAAAAAGACCGAGGAAAGTTACAATTAAGTTTGCAATTAAGGAGGCCTACAATAATGAAAATTTGCTGAGAATTTGACCGAATAATGAACAATCAACAGTAATAATCCCATACCGGAAGCTGTTTTATATTGTATTTTATGATTCTACTCGGGATGGAGAGCGAAGTAGACTCTTCGGGAGATGTGCGGTGGGAAGGTGAAGAATTTGCATAAGGCAATGATTGAAATAAGTCGGGTCTGAAATTTCTCAATGTAAAATTCGGAGACTGAAGGAGTAGTACTCGACGGGTAGCAAAGTGAGATGGAAAAATGTTCTTAAACAAGACCCGAGTGGTTTTAGAGGAAAACATTTTCAAATCACGATCATTAGTCAGACAAATGTACGTAACAGTTATAATTAATAATAACTAGCCAATATTTTTTTTTCTTAATATGATGCGAAAATGTCAATTAGTATCACGTTGTACATTTTTTAATTTTTAAGAAAAAATAAAAATGAATATTGAGATTTTATTTTATAAAGTTTAAGAAAATATATGAAGATTTAATCTTGAGATTTCAGTTAGTCTTTAATATTCCAGAATTACATTTTGATCAGTCATAAATGCTGACTGATCTAGATGAGATATTTCAATATTGTTCCAAGTGGAACATCAACTAAAAGCAACATATGCTTGTCTCGATAAAAAAATATTTCCATCTAATACAAGAGATACCTTAGGTAAGATTAAACCTTGTGTTTTGTAAATTGTTAAAGTAAAACAGTTTTGTAAAGGATATTTGTTTTGTAATATTTATATCAGTTATAGATTCTCTAATAGAGAATGCAACTTGAATTAACTGTTTTGAGGAATTTATATCTGTTATAATTCCTATAGTATCATTGCATATTCTGTATTCAATAAGGGAATTGTTGAGATATATAACTCTTGCACCTAGTTGTAATTGAATATTGGAAGGTAAATTAATTTTTGTTTTGAATATTTGATTTGCAAATGAAGTATGCCAAGATACTGAATTTACAATGTTAATTGCTTGTAAAATTAAAAATTTGCCATCAAGTACTGGTAACATATTACAGATCATGTAATTGATTTGTTGTGTATTTTCTTTAAATCCTACAATATGTGTTGTATCAAGTAATGTATTAATAGTAGAATATGTTAAAAATTCTGAATAACGTTGTTGTAATATATACCATGTTTCTTCAGAAATATTTCCTATTCATATTTCTTCTAATAAATTAAAAAATTGTTTATTTTGCTGTTGAGAAATATTTAAAAAAAGTGAATAAAATGACTTCCAAGCTGTTGCATAGAATACAAGTTTAGGGCTTGGAACCATATTCCAATAAGTTATCCAGATATTCAAATGACCTTAAAATTAAATATCTGGATGAACCTGGATGATTTTTTAAAAATTTTTTTTCATCTGATTTCACCTGGTTTCATCTGGTTTGAAATATAAACCGGGTGAAATAGATTTGATCATCAAAATTTACGATCGAAAATAATTATTGATTGTTGCTACATATAAAACATTTTCATCAGGAAACTTTTTACGCCCCGAAAAGTTTCCTGATGTAATCTATAAATAAATATTAAAAACTATAATAAGCAAACTTAAAGATGAGAATAATATACATGTTCAGTAGAAAGGACAAACTTATATCATTAAAATTAAGGGAATAATTAGTAATTAAAGTTCAAACAAATAAAAAATCTGTTCAAACTTTAATTGCTAATTATTCTCTTAATTTTAATGATATAAGTTTGTCCTTTCTACTGAATATGCACATCATTCTTATCTTTAAGTTTTCTTATTACAGTTTTTAATATTTACTTATAGATTAAAAAGTTTTATATATCTAATTTGATTCAGATTTACAAATTAAATTGATAAACTGGATCAAATTATAATAAATATAAATATCACGTAGATGATCTGATTTCAAAAGTTTCAACTGGATCACCCACGATATCCGGGTGAAACCGGATTATATAAACTTGGTTCTAAGCTCTATACAGGTTGACTTTAATTGAAGGTAATTAAGCAAAATTACCAATAACTATAATATTAATATCTCCAAATACAAGTGTATTATTATGAAGACTTGTAAAGAGATTAGAAATAAAATCAAATAAGTCATTTGAGACCATTGATATTTCATCAATAATTAAAGTTTCAATAGTCTTTAATTTATTTTTTAATTCATTGTCTATAAAAACTTTTATTTAAAAACCTCTATATATTGATATAATTCTTAATTTTGAATAAATAGTTTGACAATCAATATTTTGAGCTGCTATTCCAGTAAAAGCTAATACAATATACTTGGATTGTTTTTGATCAAGCATATTTTTTATTATATTTATAATATATGATTTATCAGTTTCTGCTGAACCAGTTATAAAATAATATAGCCATTTTTATTAATATTTTTTTCCATATATGTTGAAATAGTAGATAATACATAATATTGATCTTGTAATAATTCTAACATTGCTGTTTCAGGATAAATGTTTGGAAGAATTTTTAAATTCTCTAATTGATTTTGTATTATTTGAGAAATATTTGTTAAAAGTTAATTATTTAAAGATTGTAATAATCAATTAAGCATTTCAATAAATTAATTATTAAAATGTATTATTTGTGATTGATGTGTATTTATAATTTGATTTTGTAATTCTGTTAAATAATTAGAAAAGAGTGATAAAAATTTTTCATGATATGTTTGATTTGATTCATCTTTATAATTAGATTTATTTCTTGCTAATATTTTTAGTAATAGTTGTTGATAAAAATATAATTCACCATCTTCAATTTTAAGAAATTGGATTCTAATTATTATATTTTTTGATCTTTTAACAATATAATTATTTAAATTATCTTGATAAATTTGTCTAAAAGTTGATGATAAAGATGATAGTGTTATAGAATATTTTTCAAAATATTGTAGATATATTAAATTTTTAAATTCAGATAAATAAGGTCAAGCCATATATTTCATTATTGCATCATCATAATATGGATTTTCATCATCTTTATCAATCATGTAAATTGGTGATGTTGATTGTATTCATATAGTTAGTGGTTCAATATTTAAAAATTTTATAATAATTGAGAAATTACAAATTGTATATTTTAAAAGTAAAAACATTAATTCTATACACTGGTTAAAAATTTATAAAACCTATACCTATTGGGTACCAGATAGGTGTAGTATTTGTGCTTAATATCGTACATATATTGGATACCTAATAGGTATAAGAAAATATTTTTTACACTTATCGGGTACTCAATATATATATAAAAATATTTTTTACACCTATGTACCTGATATATGCACAATATTAGGCACAGATACTACACTTATCTGGTATCCGATAGGTGTAGGTTTTATAAATTTTCGACTAGTGATAGGTCCTAATTGTCTAGTTTATACTTGCACGCTAAATTATTTTGAGGTCCCGAAATTGTAATTTTGAAGAAAAAAGTCAAAATAGTTTTTCATAGAAGATGAAATTATTTTACTTAAAATCCAAAATTTTTTGACCACCCAGATAAATTCCTTGATTAAAGATACATATAACTGGATACTTTTTTTACTTTCATATATAGAATAGATTTTGCATAAATCTCAAAAAGACGAAATATCTCAAAAATCTAAAATCAATTTTGGGAACATGTTGTTAACTTGGTTTTCTTATTTTATTATCAATTATATAGTTATATTTCTTATCTGTATTTCTTATCATTTTATTATTATATTTTATATTTTATATTATCTTATCTCTATTATAGTTATTATATTATGTAAATCAATTTAGTCATGTATTACGAATTATCATTTGTTACCTAAATTAGTATATCTAGATTAATAATTATTAATTAGTAACGCGATGGTATAAGTAATGATAAAAGCCATGGCATAGATGGTGGCATGCAGTGTTGTACACGGGACATGTCCCAGGCCTTTTTTAACTTGTCCCATCTTTGTACTACCTTTGTCACAAACATGTTTCTACTTATACTTAATTTTTAAAGATATATATTTATATATAAAATTAGATTCTAAGCATTTTTATTTAGAACATTAAGGTAAGTTTTTATAATAAAATTTTAAATTATTATTATTTTTTTCATTGTCCCAACTGTCCCAATTTTGTCACAAACATGTCCCTTGACAACACTGGTGACATGTATAATGACTATAGGTGCAAACTTATGCATTCTTCAAAGTTACGTTATTTTGTTACGTCATATAAAATTATATGACTTAACTAGTTACGTCATGTAATTTGTGATCTACGTTTTACATGACTTAACTAGTTATGTCTATACTTGCATGCAAAATTATTTTGGGGCCCCGAAATTACAATTTCGAGAAAAAAAGTCGAAATAGTTTTTCATAGAAGACGAAATTATTTTACTTAAAACTCGAAATTTTTTGACCATCCAGATTTATTCTTTGATTGAAGATATACATAACTGGGTACTTTTTTTACTTTCATATATAGAATGGATTCTGTATAAATCTCAAAAAGTCGAAATATTTCAAAAATTTAAAATCAATTTTGGGAACATGTATAGTTACGTCAGTAAAGTCTGCACTTATAATAATGACACGCATGATGACATATTTGATGCATCTGGAAATTTTTTATATCGGAGGTTATTGTAATAATTTTGTTTTCAAAGGTTATTGAAGGTTATCGGACCAATAACCTTTGTAAATATTACGTTTATTATGATAAAATGAAGGTTATTGAAGGTTATCAATATCAATAACCTCTGGAGCATTATGTTTTATTAATAAAAATGAAGGTTTTCAGTACCAATAACCTTCATAAATATTACGTTTATGTTGGAGGTATTCGAAGGTTATCGGAGTGAAGGACTTCGAAGGCTTACCATCAGGAAATTTTTCGGAGCGTAAATTTACAGAAAATTTACGGGACCTACAGAAATTTACGCCTAACAAAATCAATTTTTTTGACTTTGATCACTATTTATAAGACAGGGAGCGATTTTTTACTAATATATTCATATGACAAATCGAAAGATCTGGTTTTTAGCTACAAGATGATATGTGTTTCATTTCTGTAACATTAATATTCGCGAAGATATTCACGTTTAAAGTTTCACTTTTGTGAAAAAATTTCCGCGTAAATTTTTTGAAAATTTCTGTAATTCTGCCGGAAATTCACGTGACGTCATAGAAATTTCCGGCAGAATTACGAAAATTTTCGGAAAATTTACGCAGAAATTTTTTCACAGATGTGAAACTTTAAACGTAAATATCTTCGTGAATATTGATGTTACAGAAATAAAACACATATTATCTTATAGCTAAGAACCAGATCTTTCGATCTGTCATAGGAATATCTTAGTAAAAAATCGCTCCCTGTCTTATAAATAATGATCAAAGTCAAAAAAATTGATTTTGTTAGGCGTAAATTTCTGTAGGTCCCGTAAATTTTCTGTAAATTTACACCTTGAAAAGTTTCCTGATGACGTTTAAAAAAATTTACTGATGTGGCATACGTGACAACATAGATGATGGCAAGAATTATTAGTTATAAATAAGTTGAGTTTTTCCTTAATTTCAGTCTTTAGTTAAATACAAATCAATATAAGTTTCAATACACTTTAATACAAACTTATTAAATGTATTTGGCTCATAATGAATAATAAATTGATAATAAAATCTTGGTGACATTAAAATATTATAATTTATATACTTTGATATTATTATTCTTGGTGAATAATAATCCTTTTCATTTGTTGAAAACTCTGTAGATAAAGAATTAGTTTCTTTATAAATTGTCTTTGTGACAATAGAGATTTGTTCTCTATAAACCTCTTTAAAACCTCACCCTTACCTCTTTTGAATAAAATCACATATTTAAATCTTTCATTATTGTATTTATTTACAAACCTTTCAACTATAGCATATTACATATAACTGCTGTGTGATCCTTTATATTTAATTTTTTTCTGCTTTAGTTGTCGTTCCCTATTTTTCTTTGAAGGTATAAATAGGCTAACAATGTATAATCTAGTTATTACATGTTCTTGTAATTTATCATGTTTATGAATATTAAAAACATCTGGAAATTTTTTATATCGGAGGTTATTGTAATAATTTCATTTTCAAAGGTTATTGAAGGTTATCGGACCAATAACTTTCGTAAATATTACATTTATTATGATAAAATGAAGGTTATCAATATCAATAACCTCCGGAGTATTACGTTTTATTAATAAAAATGAAGGTTTTCGGTACCAATAACCTTTGTAAATATTACGTTTATGTTAGAAGTATTTGAAGGTTATCGGAGTGAAGGACTTTGAAGGCTTATGTATACGTGTTGCCCAAATCTCAAATAATTTGGGATTTGGGACGCCAAAATGCACAAATTACTAGTATTTGGGATTTCGGCAAAAAATACTAATTATAATTTGGGATTTGAAATTTGGAATTTTGACATTTAGGATTTCGGCATTTGGATTTTGAATTTGGGCGGCAGGTATAGGCTTACATTTAAAAAAATTTACTGATTAACATGTAAAGGTTCTCATTTTGTAATATATTTTATCATATATCTTGTAAATCCTTTGTTTGTTATATATTGAATATTTATATGTACATTCTATATTAATAGTATCTCTTAAACCGTACATTTTAGCAGGCAAATTTGTTCGCTTAAATAATTTCGAAAAATTATCCCTTACAAAAAATTTTTTATATAAACGAAATAATTTAAATTGACTAGAGTGATTTCCAGAAATGTAGGTCACATGATGACTTCGCAGTCACATCGTGACATTTGCTACGTGATTTAAAAAAAGTGCACAAATTTGAATTATGTAAAATTTGATACGTTTCGGCCATGAAGCATTCCGAACGACCAATCTTATAAAATTCTTGGCAATTCAGTTCTATATACTTCATATAATAACAAACAAAAATTACTATATAATATAGGTACTTATCTATAATAAAATTTTGAATTATCATGATAGTTAGGTCGGTTAAATTAATATTTTTATTTAAAGATTAATTTAGGGTATTTTCAATCAATAAACTAATATATGAATAAATAAATTTTTTTTAAAAAAAAATTTTAAAAATTATTTATTTATAAATACATACAATTAAATTTTTTTTTTGTTTATTTTTTGCAAAATTTTAAATTATTCATTATTTCAAGAAATTCATAAAAATATGTACACAATTTTAATTAAAAAAAAAAGTCTACCATTAAATCTTTTTTTGTTATAAAGTATGAAAACCAATAAACAATTCTGATTATTATTACAACAGAAAAGCTCTATAAGAAGTGCGCATACTTAATTTGTACTTGAAATATACTTAAAACATCATTAGTATACTTAAAATATACTTAAAATATTATTAATATTTAAAACTTAGCAAAAATTGTTTATTCAAATTACATATCATAATACTTAAAATATTATTAAAATATTATTAAAATATACTTAAAAATTTTTTTATAATTAAAAACATGTACTTAAAATATATTCGAATATACTTATTATATACTTAAAATATGTTTTTATTTTTAATAAGTATATTTTAAGTATATTTTACTAATATGAATTTAAACATTCAAATAATTGAATTTTATGTACACCTTTAAAATATACATATATTTTTTTAATAATAATATTTTAAGTATTTTTTAAGGTAAATAGAATACTTAAAATATTATTATGATTTACTTAAAACAGAACCTAAGTTATCAATAGTATTGAGCCACTGCATAGCGGTTATCATTTTTATTATAGTCACAATTAGAATAATTAGAATGTATAGAAAATATTATTTTTGTAATCTGGAATATCAGAATTTTTTAAAAAAAATTAAAAAAATCAATAAAATTTAATATTGAATTTTTTAAGTTTTTTGGTTAGTAAAGGGTCCATTATCATAGTGTCAAGTCATTGTATCAAGCTTAAAAGTTACGAGATGCACTTCGTGGTATGATCAATTTTGTTCTTTTGACAATCACCATCTATTGTATAACCTTAAAAAATATATGTAATATTTATAAAAATATAAAAATTGGAAATAATTCACAATTGTTACCACACATAAAACTTTTTATTTTAATAAGGAAATAACAAAAATGTAATTAATAACCAAAAATTCTGAGAATGTAATCTATCGACACAAAAAATTTCAGACCAAGAACTTTAAAATTGACGGAATAATAAACGTCTAAACTCAAACGTTTAAAATTTAAAACGTTTGAGTTTAGACGTCTATTATTTCGTCAATTTTAAAGTTCTTGGTCTGAAATTTTTTGTGTCGATAGATTACATTCTCAGCATTTTGGTTATTAATTACATTTTTGTCATTTACTTATTAAAATAAAAAGTTTTATATGTGGTAACGATTGTGAATTATTTCCGATTTTTTTTTTTATAAATATAAAATAAATAATAAATATTATATCGTATAACATTAAAAATATTGCGCAACATTATATCGCATAACGTTACAAAATGATTATCTAAATATTTTTTATATTTGATTTTATATCAATAAAAATATTTTAATTATTATAACAAATATTTTAAAAATTTTAAATGTCAATAACCTTAAAATATTCTTAAAATATACTTTTATATAATTGAATATTATTGGTTAATTTTTGCAGATCTATTTTTTTTTGATGATATATATATGATTTTGTTTACTTGTTATATAATCTTGAGTTTTATTTTTTTTAAAGTTTTTTTAAACTTTAAAATAATCTTTAAACTTTATTTATTTTAAAGTAATCTCAAGTTTTATTTATTATTTAAACTTTATTTTAAGGTAATCTCAAGTTTTATTTATTTTATTTACTTTGTTTATTTTTTTATTATAATATAATTATAAGTTATGTTCAAAGTTTTCTTGACTTTAGTAGAATCTTAAGTTTTTAATTAATTATAACTATTTATTTAAGGTAATTTGAAATTTTTTTTTAAAACTTTATTTATTTTAAGATTAATAATATTTACATGAGTTTATTTTTTAGAATATATAACTTAATGTCATAAGTTTTAATTTATTTCATAAGCTTTTATTTATTTTTTGAACTTTAATTTTATAGTACATAATTTTTTATTTGATTTCGCTCACGATTTACGCAACGGGGAGTGATTTTTTACTATGATATTTCCTAATACAGATAAAAAGCCCCGGTTTTTGGCTACGATGTAGTATATTTTTTAATTTTTTAACATTAATATTCATCAAGTTATTACGATTTAAAGTCTCACATCTATATTTTTTAAGCTTTAACTTTATTTCTTGAGTTTTAATTTGTTTTATTTAAAATAGATATGAATATATATGTTACTTGAATGTAATTATTTCATGACTTTAATTTAATTTAATTTATTTCTTGAGTTTTAATTATTAACAATTATTAACTTTATTTTTATTTTATTTAATAAGTTTTAACTTTATTTTATTTATTTCTCTCTATTTCAGAATATATAAATATTATTTGAGATAATTATTTTATAAATTTTAATTTATTTCATGAGTTTTAATTTATTTCTTAAGTTTTTAATTTATTTCTCTTTATTTTAGAATATATAAACATTATTTAAGGTAATTTATTTCTTGAGTTTTAACTTGTTTTATATATATCTTTTGAACTTTAATTTATTTATTTTATTATAATATTAAAAAAATATGTATTAAATATTAATAAATACTTAATAAATACTTTAAAATATACTTAAAAATAACCTGATAAATACTTAAAAATAATTAAATTATACTTAACTTGTTCTTATTTGACTAGTAATATATACTTAAAATATTATAGTTTTACTCTTATTTGACTAGTAACATGTACTTGGAATATACTTAAAATATACTTAAAACATCATAGTTTTACTATTATCTATAAATTTGAATAAAAATTGTTACATACTTAAAATATATTTAAAATATACTTACTATTACCTGTTTTGAGTAGATTTTAAGTAGATTTTAAGTATATTTTAAGAGATTTTAAGTATATTTTAAGAAATTTTAAATGTGTTTTAAGAAATTTTAAGTGTATTTTAAGTGTNAATTTACGGGACCTACAGAAATTTACGCCTAACAAAATCAATTTTTTTGACTTTGATCATTATTTATAAGACAGGGAGCGATTTTTTACTAATATATTCATATGACAAATCGAAAGATCTGGTTTTTAGCTACAAGATGATATGTGTTTCATTTCTGTAACATTAATATTCGCGAAGATATTCACGTTTAAAGTTTCACTTTTGTGAAAAAATTTCCGCGTAAATTTTTTGAAAATTTCTGTAATTCTGCCGGAAATTCACGTGACGTCATAGAAATTTCCGGCAGAATTACGAAAATTTTCGGAAAATTTACGCAGAAATTTTTTCACAGATGTGAAACTTTAAACGTAAATATCTTCGTGAATATTGATGTTACAGAAATAAAACACATATTATCTTATAGCTAAGAACCAGATCTTTCGATCTGTCATAGGAATATCTTAGTAAAAAATCGCTCCCTGTCTTATAAATAATGATCAAAGTCAAAAAAATTGATTTTGTTAGGCGTAAATTTCTGTAGGTCCCGTAAATTTTCTGTAAATTTACACCTTGAAAAGTTTCCTGATGACGTTTAAAAAAATTTACTGATGTGGCATACGTGACAACATAGATGATGGCAAGAATTATTAGTTATAAATAAGTTGAGTTTTTCCTTAATTTCAGTCTTTAGTTAAATACAAATCAATATAAGTTTCAATACACTTTAATACAAACTTATTAAATGTATTTGGCTCATAATGAATAATAAATTGATAATAAAATCTTGGTGACATTAAAATATTATAATTTATATACTTTGATATTATTATTCTTGGTGAATAATAATCCTTTTCATTTGTTGAAAACTCTGTAGATAAAGAATTAGTTTCTTTATAAATTGTCTTTGTGACAATAGAGATTTGTTCTCTATAAACCTCTTTAAAACCTCACCCTTACCTCTTTTGAATAAAATCACATATTTAAATCTTTCATTATTGTATTTATTTACAAACCTTTCAACTATAGCATATTACATATAACTGCTGTGTGATCCTTTATATTTAATTTTTTTCTGCTTTAGTTGTCGTTCCCTATTTTTCTTTGAAGGTATAAATAGGCTAACAATGTATAATCTAGTTATTACATGTTCTTGTAATTTATCATGTTTATGAATATTAAAAACATCTGGAAATTTTTTATATCGGAGGTTATTGTAATAATTTCATTTTCAAAGGTTATTGAAGGTTATCGGACCAATAACTTTCGTAAATATTACATTTATTATGATAAAATGAAGGTTATCAATATCAATAACCTCCGGAGTATTACGTTTTATTAATAAAAATGAAGGTTTTCGGTACCAATAACCTTTGTAAATATTACGTTTATGTTAGAAGTATTTGAAGGTTATCGGAGTGAAGGACTTTGAAGGCTTATGTATACGTGTTGCCCAAATCTCAAATAATTTGGGATTTGGGACGCCAAAATGCACAAATTACTAGTATTTGGGATTTCGGCAAAAAATACTAATTATAATTTGGGATTTGAAATTTGGAATTTTGACATTTAGGATTTCGGCATTTGGATTTTGAATTTGGGCGGCAGGTATAGGCTTACATTTAAAAAAATTTACTGATTAACATGTAAAGGTTCTCATTTTGTAATATATTTTATCATATATCTTGTAAATCCTTTGTTTGTTATATATTGAATATTTATATGTACATTCTATATTAATAGTATCTCTTAAACCGTACATTTTAGCAGGCAAATTTGTTCGCTTAAATAATTTCGAAAAATTATCCCTTACAAAAAATTTTTTATATAAACGAAATAATTTAAATTGACTAGAGTGATTTCCAGAAATGTAGGTCACATGATGACTTCGCAGTCACATCGTGACATTTGCTACGTGATTTAAAAAAAGTGCACAAATTTGAATTATGTAAAATTTGATACGTTTCGGCCATGAAGCATTCCGAACGACCAATCTTATAAAATTCTTGGCAATTCAGTTCTATATACTTCATATAATAACAAACAAAAATTACTATATAATATAGGTACTTATCTATAATAAAATTTTGAATTATCATGATAGTTAGGTCGGTTAAATTAATATTTTTATTTAAAGATTAATTTAGGGTATTTTCAATCAATAAACTAATATATGAATAAATAAATTTTTTTTAAAAAAAAATTTTAAAAATTATTTATTTATAAATACATACAATTAAATTTTTTTTTTGTTTATTTTTTGCAAAATTTTAAATTATTCATTATTTCAAGAAATTCATAAAAATATGTACACAATTTTAATTAAAAAAAAAAGTCTACCATTAAATCTTTTTTTGTTATAAAGTATGAAAACCAATAAACAATTCTGATTATTATTACAACAGAAAAGCTCTATAAGAAGTGCGCATACTTAATTTGTACTTGAAATATACTTAAAACATCATTAGTATACTTAAAATATACTTAAAATATTATTAATATTTAAAACTTAGCAAAAATTGTTTATTCAAATTACATATCATAATACTTAAAATATTATTAAAATATTATTAAAATATACTTAAAAATTTTTTTATAATTAAAAACATGTACTTAAAATATATTCGAATATACTTATTATATACTTAAAATATGTTTTTATTTTTAATAAGTATATTTTAAGTATATTTTACTAATATGAATTTAAACATTCAAATAATTGAATTTTATGTACACCTTTAAAATATACATATATTTTTTTAATAATAATATTTTAAGTATTTTTTAAGGTAAATAGAATACTTAAAATATTATTATGATTTACTTAAAACAGAACCTAAGTTATCAATAGTATTGAGCCACTGCATAGCGGTTATCATTTTTATTATAGTCACAATTAGAATAATTAGAATGTATAGAAAATATTATTTTTGTAATCTGGAATATCAGAATTTTTTAAAAAAAATTAAAAAAATCAATAAAATTTAATATTGAATTTTTTAAGTTTTTTGGTTAGTAAAGGGTCCATTATCATAGTGTCAAGTCATTGTATCAAGCTTAAAAGTTACGAGATGCACTTCGTGGTATGATCAATTTTGTTCTTTTGACAATCACCATCTATTGTATAACCTTAAAAAATATATGTAATATTTATAAAAATATAAAAATTGGAAATAATTCACAATTGTTACCACACATAAAACTTTTTATTTTAATAAGGAAATAACAAAAATGTAATTAATAACCAAAAATTCTGAGAATGTAATCTATCGACACAAAAAATTTCAGACCAAGAACTTTAAAATTGACGGAATAATAAACGTCTAAACTCAAACGTTTAAAATTTAAAACGTTTGAGTTTAGACGTCTATTATTTCGTCAATTTTAAAGTTCTTGGTCTGAAATTTTTTGTGTCGATAGATTACATTCTCAGCATTTTGGTTATTAATTACATTTTTGTCATTTACTTATTAAAATAAAAAGTTTTATATGTGGTAACGATTGTGAATTATTTCCGATTTTTTTTTTTATAAATATAAAATAAATAATAAATATTATATCGTATAACATTAAAAATATTGCGCAACATTATATCGCATAACGTTACAAAATGATTATCTAAATATTTTTTATATTTGATTTTATATCAATAAAAATATTTTAATTATTATAACAAATATTTTAAAAATTTTAAATGTCAATAACCTTAAAATATTCTTAAAATATACTTTTATATAATTGAATATTATTGGTTAATTTTTGCAGATCTATTTTTTTTTGATGATATATATATGATTTTGTTTACTTGTTATATAATCTTGAGTTTTATTTTTTTTAAAGTTTTTTTAAACTTTAAAATAATCTTTAAACTTTATTTATTTTAAAGTAATCTCAAGTTTTATTTATTATTTAAACTTTATTTTAAGGTAATCTCAAGTTTTATTTATTTTATTTACTTTGTTTATTTTTTTATTATAATATAATTATAAGTTATGTTCAAAGTTTTCTTGACTTTAGTAGAATCTTAAGTTTTTAATTAATTATAACTATTTATTTAAGGTAATTTGAAATTTTTTTTTAAAACTTTATTTATTTTAAGATTAATAATATTTACATGAGTTTATTTTTTAGAATATATAACTTAATGTCATAAGTTTTAATTTATTTT
>PQFF01000244.1:321853-360265 GCA_003547095.1 Diversispora epigaea | reverse complement strand
TATATACTAAAATTTTACATGTGACTTCGTACTATTTCTAAGTAATAGTATATTAATTTTTATTATTATCGAATAAAAATTAAGCAACTTTTATTAGAAATATATTTTTATAAAGTAAAAAATTATTAAACTTTCAATATATTTTTAATACAAAAAATATTATTTCATCATGGTTTGTAACACTATACTTTGTGAAAGAATGAGATAAAAAAGGGGTATTTTTATCTTTGCGCAAATAAAAAAAAATTGTTAATAACTTGCATCTCTACTTTCAATTTTGCTATATTTTTAATAATTTGAAAAAATTATAAAATGTTAGAACAAAGTTCACTTCCATTTTTCTCATATTCTATATATTCAACTGATGAAAATTATAATAATGAAATAAATAGTGACAAGGAGTTTTTTAATTTTGAACATGGGAAAGAAGCTTTTAATGAAATATTAACTTGGACCGATGATGATACTAGCGATACTAGTAGTATTAGTAGTATAAATTTTGAAGATTTGGAAAATTTTGAAAATGAAATAATAAATTATGAAAGTAATAATGAGATTTTTGAACAAGAAATTGAAGATGAAATAATAGATGATTTAAAATTTACACCATGTGTAATTATTGATTTTATTAACGGCAAAATGCAACGATGTAACGAAATACAAAAATTAAGGCAATTGCACAATTTATTTGGAATATGGCAGATTGATAGAGATGCAGTTAAAGAAGTTAATAGCGTTTTGTCAAAATTAGGAGTATGCAATTCACATTTTCAATTTGATAACAAATATTTACATAAACAAAACAAACAATTAAAGGATTTTAAAAAAGGAGTTATTCAATGGCGTAGATGTATTTCCTGTGATAAATATATCACTTTTTTTTCTCGGGGTATAACATCAGGAAATTTTTTATGTCGGAGGTTATTGTAATAATTTCGTTTTCAAAGGTTATTGAAGGTTATCAGACCAATAACTTTCGCAAATATTACGTTTATTATAATAAAGTGAAGGTTATTAAAGGTTATCGATATCAATAACCTCCGGAGTATTACGTTTTATTAATAAAAATGAAGGTTTTCGGTACCAATAACCTTTGTAAATATTACGTTTATATTGGAGGTATTCGAAGGTTATTGGAGTGAAGGACTTCGAAGGCTTACGTTTAAAAAAATTTACTGATGAAGTTGTAACAAACATTCATGGCAGTTAAATAAACAAAATATTCAAGTGCCATGTATCGGACAATATATATGTAAGGCATTACGATCATATCCACCTTATTGTAAATAAGCCTTTAATGATATTAAAAAACCTTTATGTATTTGCTATTCATGTTATGAAAATTTGGGTGGCCATATTTATCATCGTCCTGGCAAAGGAAAAAGTGCAATAACATGCATTACTGAAAATTTACATGACGATAATACAAACAAAGGACTTGAGTTTTTCGGAAATTGGCTAATTAACATTGCACAAACAGATAATGATGAAATTAAAAAAAATATATTAGTAGAAACTTTCAAAACTTTTCTTCCTTTTGCTTCTCCGCTTAATCAAAAATTTACTAATAATATTTCTATTTCAACTAAAGAAAAAAGTTTTTATAATGAACTTCCTAGTTTATTTATAATAAAAGTTCTTTTTATGGAAACTTTTAAAAAAAATAAAAAAAAAGATTTTAAAGTAGACGATTTTGAAGAATTTGGGCACATGTTTAGTCAAAAACTATGGGATTTACGTTCAGATGTGAATTTAAAAAAATCGGCATTAGAATCTCCACAAACAATTCAAGAATATTATAATTCCTTTCCTGAATTTTTAAATCGCTTTTTTTATGGAGTTATTGATGAACTATATCAGAAAAAACTAATGGTGTGTAACTGGCAACGAAAAAGACATGAAAAATCACTAAAGACCACAAATTTTGAAGAAATAATAAAAATAGTAACATTTATTACCTCAATACTATTAGGTCTAGTTTTTCCTTACTTGAAGATTTGGTTACCACNTAATTATTGATTTTATTAACGGCAAAATGCAACGATGTAACGAAATACAAAAATTAAGGCAATTGCACAATTTATTTGGAATATGGCAGATTGATAGAGATGCAGTTAAAGAAGTTAATAGCGTTTTGTCAAAATTAGGAGTATGCAATTCACATTTTCAATTTGATAACAAATATTTACATAAACAAAACAAACAATTAAAGGATTTTAAAAAAGGAGTTATTCAATGGCGTAGATGTATTTCCTGTGATAAATATATCACTTTTTTTTCTCGGGGTATAACATCAGGAAATTTTTTATGTCGGAGGTTATTGTAATAATTTCGTTTTCAAAGGTTATTGAAGGTTATCAGACCAATAACTTTCGCAAATATTACGTTTATTATAATAAAGTGAAGGTTATTAAAGGTTATCGATATCAATAACCTCCGGAGTATTACGTTTTATTAATAAAAATGAAGGTTTTCGGTACCAATAACCTTTGTAAATATTACGTTTATATTGGAGGTATTCGAAGGTTATTGGAGTGAAGGACTTCGAAGGCTTACGTTTAAAAAAATTTACTGATGAAGTTGTAACAAACATTCATGGCAGTTAAATAAACAAAATATTCAAGTGCCATGTATCGGACAATATATATGTAAGGCATTACGATCATATCCACCTTATTGTAAATAAGCCTTTAATGATATTAAAAAACCTTTATGTATTTGCTATTCATGTTATGAAAATTTGGGTGGCCATATTTATCATCGTCCTGGCAAAGGAAAAAGTGCAATAACATGCATTACTGAAAATTTACATGACGATAATACAAACAAAGGACTTGAGTTTTTCGGAAATTGGCTAATTAACATTGCACAAACAGATAATGATGAAATTAAAAAAAATATATTAGTAGAAACTTTCAAAACTTTTCTTCCTTTTGCTTCTCCGCTTAATCAAAAATTTACTAATAATATTTCTATTTCAACTAAAGAAAAAAGTTTTTATAATGAACTTCCTAGTTTATTTATAATAAAAGTTCTTTTTATGGAAACTTTTAAAAAAAATAAAAAAAAAGATTTTAAAGTAGACGATTTTGAAGAATTTGGGCACATGTTTAGTCAAAAACTATGGGATTTACGTTCAGATGTGAATTTAAAAAAATCGGCATTAGAATCTCCACAAACAATTCAAGAATATTATAATTCCTTTCCTGAATTTTTAAATCGCTTTTTTTATGGAGTTATTGATGAACTATATCAGAAAAAACTAATGGTGTGTAACTGGCAACGAAAAAGACATGAAAAATCACTAAAGACCACAAATTTTGAAGAAATAATAAAAATAGTAACATTTATTACCTCAATACTATTAGGTCTAGTTTTTCCTTACTTGAAGATTTGGTTACCACGAGTATTGACTAGTCTTAGCCGTATACCACGATTACTAGGATCTTTTCGGCAAATATTAACAGTGTGTCACGTAACATCTCATACGGATCGATATAAAAAAAAACTTGCAAAAACTCGAATGGAAAATTCAGATCCAACAAAACGTTTAATTCAAGACAAAAATATTTGGAATTTGGCTGTTATTGATAATATTGATTTCAAGGAAAAAAGCTTTAAATTTGGAAATATATACGACATTACCCGTGGTAATTCACATGCGACCTTAAGGATAGTCTTTCAAGCGCAATTACCATTCGAAATAGAAACTGGTCCAGAACCAGTTATAGAATTAACAGCTGAAACTCCACTATTCAGGATGAATTCGGGTATTAATGAAACATTATCATTGTTTCAAAATATTATATATGAGTTATTAGATTTCAAGAAAATTAATAATGAGCTAATTTATAAAACAAATTTTGATGCCGAAGTTATTAAGAACGCTATACTTAGCAGAATTGATTATGGCTGCCTTGGTCCGACTCCTAATATTGTAATTTTAGAACCAGGAGCCAATCCGAATTCTGACGAAGAAATTTTACGTGTTGTCACAATGTATAAGAAAGATTTTACATTAGAAAATCATTCTTTCTTGGATATTGTAGGGGACGAAGCACTCCATCGTCGATTGATAAAGTGTCGGGAAGAATGGCCAGGTTTAAGACCTCTCCTTGGACAATGGCACACATCGAAGGATCTTTGTTCAGTATTATTGGTCCTATTTTCTAGCTATAGGTTATTTAGTTTGGCATCACGTCTTGGCATTCGTTTTTTAGATAAATTTGAGGCTGGAGTTGATTATCGTTCAACATTACGAGTTTTAGATCTTATATGGGTTGCAGTAGGAGTAGCGATCAATATTTATATTGCTGAAAAAGAAATATTACTTGATGAAATAATGGAAGAAGAAAATAATATACATATTTGTCTTAAGGCAAATAATATTTATTTATTTTTTTTTTTTACAAGCCATTTTTTTCTATTTATTTATTTATTTTAATAAAAAATACAAATTATAAAAAATTATATACAATTTTACATTATGATAATTTTTTTTTTTAAATAAAATTTATTTTAATTATTAGGTCTGGTATATGTATTATAAATGGGCTGGGATATGGAAAGCGCATCGAACGGGAATGCGTGTTGGTAATTTCGATTTGCAGCGAAACTCTTTATCTGCTGCAGGACCCCTCTTTGCAAGTGTAGTCAAATCTAATTATACAACAGCAATAGCCCATTTCCTTTCTACTATAGTAGCCTATCCTCGATTGAAAGAAAAATTACGTTATTGTGGTGCTTTTAAAATTTCTAATAAGGATCGCCATATTTGTTTCGACTTTAATGAAGCACTTGAAATATTTGGCGTGAGATTTATTAAACAAAATATAAGTGGGAATGTAATTGATGAGACAAATCTTAATAACCAAATTAAAGCTTTCCAGGATGAAAGAGAAAGAATAGATTTATTGTTAAGTGAATATCTTGATGATCGTTCGGTGTCACATTGTGAACGGACTATTAATTCACGTAAAGAGTTTTTGTGGGAACTCATAGATGACCTTGTAACAGTATTTGGAATGACCGAACCTTTATTCCATAAATTATTTCAGGAGTATACACCCACGCAGATGCATCCAGAAGGACTTAAACGTCTAATCGCTTGTTACCCGGATGGTTTAAAACGAATCAAAGAAGTATATCGACAAGATGTTTTAAGAATTGAGCAGAGAAATACAAAAGGTAGAAGAGCAGTAGGAGTCGTTAGAATGAAACTAAAAGATTACAATGATCAGAAAAAAACAAAACGCAAGAGAACTGTAAATCAACTTTTAACAAACCCTATTGAATCTGAACAAGTTGAGAATTTAAACCAAGTGCAACCAGTGAACGAACCACTTATAGAATACTTGCCTGAGCCACAATCGAAACGGAAAAAGGTAGCAGGTACCAAATACCGAACCACTGAGAACGAAATGGCAATACTTTCTATATTGAAAGTATATAAAAACAAACTTCCAGTTAATGTCATCGCTTCTGTTCGTAAACAATTGTCAGAAGTTTGGACAATAAAGAAGGTGCGAGATTGGTGGAATTATCATAAAGATAAATAGTAAAAGTAAAATAGTTGTGAAATTGTTATAAAAAAAATAGTAGAAGCAAAATAGTTTTTACAATGTAATTTTCAAAATTAATAAAATAAAATTGCTCATTTGTTGTAAATTCTACTAATCTAGTTACTTTTTTCACACTAAGTATTCCAATTGCGTATAAAAAATATGTATATTTGGATATTTGAGACGATATTTTGTTTTCATATAAACTTGCATCTCGGAGTTATAGTCGAAAACGATAGGAAAAGTGTTTAATACAAAAGTTTTTTATACAAGTGTTGTATTATAAAGAAAGGACTTGAAAGTGTAGATAGAAACTCAGAAAACAAAGTTCATTAAGGTTTGCGGGTATGTATGTTTAGAAAAAAAATCAGTTCTATTAGTGTCGAATTTCTTATAATTTATGGTTACACCAAATTTTTAATTAATAGCCATCACCTGATCTGAAATGATCACTGATTGTTATTTGTTGCAAATTTTACTAATCTAGCAGCTTTTTTCAAATTAAGTATTTTGATTGCATGTATAAAAATACGTATATTCGGGTATTTGAGACGATATTTTGGTTTCATATAAACTTGTATCTGGGAGTTAGGATCAAAAACGATAGAAAAAGTGTCTAATATAAAAGTTTTTCATACAAGTGTTGTATTGTAAAGAAAAATGTCTGAAAGTGTAGATAAAAATCTAGAAAGTAAAAGTTCATTAAGATTTGCAGATATGTTTGTTAGAAAAAAATTGTTTCCGTTAGTGCTGGTTTTTTATTATTTATGGTTACACCAAATTTTTAATTAATAATCATCATCTGATCTGAAATGATCACTGATTGATAAGCAAATAAAAAAAAGTTTTATAAATTCCGTTGAAAAATAATAAAAAATTACAAGAAGAATGTATACATTTAAACATTTGACTAAATATCTTTGAAAAAAAAAAGAAAACAAAAGAATATTAAAAGTCATTGATGAAAATGACTGTATTGATTTTAAAAAAGTGAGATTTGTTTCAAGTGTTATTAATATCTCTTATAGTATAGATACTAACTCTATAACTATTCAGAAAAGAAGTATATTAGTTGATAATTTAAAGAAATGCGAATTTGAAAAAAAGTTACAAAAAAAATTACAAACAAATAAAAAATAGAAAAAGTACATGANATAACAGATTAATTTTCTTGATGTTAATTTATTGTATTTTTTAAATTTTATAATACAAAATATTTTCTTGTTTACAATTCGTCAATCCAATTAAACACTATTTCATGGTTAACATAAATTAAATTTATCTGATTTATTAATATCTTTTAAAGTTAAAGTGAGGAATTACAATGTATATACAATTACCCAATCAAATGGAAGATAAAATAATGAAAAATTACAAAAGTTCTCAATATTAGTATTGAAAATAATTGTATGTCTAAGTGAGTTTTGAAAAAATATTAATATCTGTTTTTACAATAACAATAATAATAATTAAAAATAATTCAAATTTTTTTTATATTATTAATAGGAGAAAGAATATGAACAGTTAGTAAAAATAAAACAAAAATTGAATTTTAAAATTATAGAAAGATGAATTTCAACAATGAATAAAATATATAAAGATAATGAAGTTGATTATTAAATTAAAAAAAAAATTAAAACTTGAGAAATTAACAGATTTTACTTTAAATATAATTACATCCGGAATTATATAGAGGCGTTCTAGGACGCTATATATACGAAACGTCCGGAGAACGCACTAAAACGGTGCGTTCTAGTACGCTATATATACGAAATGTTCGGAGAACGCACTAGAACGGTACGTTCTGGTACGCTATATATACGAAACGTTCGGAGAACGCACTAGAACGGTGCGTTCTAGTACGCTATATATACGAAGCGTTCGAAGAACGCACTAGAACGGCATATTTAATACGCTATATGAACGTAGGTGGTGTTCGTAGGACGCTATAGATCGGTGTATTTTGGACGCACTAGAACGTTTATATTTAATTCCTGATGTAATAAATTAGAATCTTTGAACAAAGAGTAGTTAAACTATATTATACAAATGGCAATATTCAAGAATAAATTGTTATTAAATATATAAAAAAGTATAGATGTAGAAAAAGATGAAAATAATAAAATAAAAAAGTTTATTAAATTAATAAATGTACAATTTGAAATAATAAATTTTTCAATAATATTTCTCGAGTAATTAATATAATTTACAACTAACTATTCACTTTATACCTTACATAAAGGATTTAAAACCTAAAAAATGTATTATAAAATATTAAAATTATCCATAAATGATTCATTAATTTAAAAATTACTTAGTTATTAAAACACTTAAACATATATTTTATGTAATTAATTAACGTATTTTAAAAAAAGAAAACTTAAACTAAACTTCAAATAAAAGTAAAAGGCTCAATTGATATTAAGGTTATACTTATATCTAGTATTCCGATCCTTAATTCTATAAATTCAGATAAATCCTATAATCCGAATAAATCCTATAATCCGGATTTGTTATTTTAAAAAGGATTTTATTCGAAATAAAAACAGATTAAGGATACGGATCATCTGGATTATAATTCAGATTATAATCTGGATTATATATATATTATTTTTAATTATTCTGTAAATCAATTTTGCGTAACTTGATAATCAGTTTATTTAATATTTCTTTTTCTTTTTTTTTTAATAAAAAAAAAACTTTTTTAAAATAAAAATAATAAAAAAACCTATATTTACTATGTCTCTTGCTTTAATAATTTTAATAATACACTTCACTGGTTCGTGGGACATTTATAAAAGTCAAAATCAGCATCTTTGACATTCGTGAAATCGAGATATAAGATTTTTTATTTTTTTATTTATTTTTTTATTTATTTTATTTTTTTAAATAATAAAAAACCTATGCTTACCTTATTCCTTGCCGTAATAATATACTTCTTCTTATTTTCACTGAGTCGTGAGTATACTTGCACGCAAAATTATTTTGGGGTCCCGAAATTGGTATTTTGGGGAAAAAAGTCGAAATAGTTTTTCATAGAAGACGAAATTATTTTACTTAAAACCCGAAATTTTTTGACCACCCAGATTTATTCTTTGATTAAAGATACACATAACTAGGTACTTTTTTTACTTCCATATATAGAATAGATTCTGCATAAATTTCAAAAAGTCGAAATACCTCAAAAATCCAAAATCAATTTTGGGAACATGTATAGTTACAATATCTACTATTTTCTTATGAATTTCATCTAAAGATTTAGTTTCTAGAATTCGATTTACAAAAAAATGACAAATTCGAACAAAATATGTAAGAATCTTCNAACTTTTTTAAAATAAAAATAATAAAAAAACCTATATTTACTATGTCTCTTGCTTTAATAATTTTAATAATACACTTCACTGGTTCGTGGGACATTTATAAAAGTCAAAATCAGCATCTTTGACATTCGTGAAATCGAGATATAAGATTTTTTATTTTTTTATTTATTTTTTTATTTATTTTATTTTTTTAAATAATAAAAAACCTATGCTTACCTTATTCCTTGCCGTAATAATATACTTCTTCTTATTTTCACTGAGTCGTGAGTATACTTGCACGCAAAATTATTTTGGGGTCCCGAAATTGGTATTTTGGGGAAAAAAGTCGAAATAGTTTTTCATAGAAGACGAAATTATTTTACTTAAAACCCGAAATTTTTTGACCACCCAGATTTATTCTTTGATTAAAGATACACATAACTAGGTACTTTTTTTACTTCCATATATAGAATAGATTCTGCATAAATTTCAAAAAGTCGAAATACCTCAAAAATCCAAAATCAATTTTGGGAACATGTATAGTTGTGAGACTTGTAAAAATTGAAATCGGCATCTTGACATTCGCGAATTCGAAATGGATTTTCTTATTTTATTTTTTTTAAATAATAAAAAAACCTATACTTATTTTATTCCTTGCCTTAATAATATACTTCTTCTTACGTTCAATAGGTCATAGAACTTGTAGAGATTGAAATCGGCATCTCGACATTCACAAATTCGAGATGGGTTTTTTTATTTTATTTTTATTTTTTTTTATTTATTTTTTTAAAATAATAAAAAAACCTATGCTTACCTTATTCCTTGCCTTAATAATACACTTCTTCTTATTTTCTTTAGGTCGTGAGAACATCAAAATCAGCATCTCGACATTCGCGAATTCGAGATGTGAATTTTTTTTATTTATTTTATTTTATTTTATTTATTTTATTTTATTTATTTTATTTTATTTTATTTATTTTATTTTATTTTATTTATTTTATTTTATTTTTTTTATTTTATTTTATTTTTTTTAAATAATAATAAAAACCTATACTTACTTTATCTCTTGACTTAATAATATACTTGCTTTTTTCTCTTCCCATCTTCTTTGGTTTATAAAAAAGAGTTTTAGGAATAATGCAATTTCAGTATTTAATTGACACATCCCAATCACTTAATTAATCATCACCCCTACCATAGTAAATTTCATTTAACACCCCGTGATGAATAAACGTCGAATTGTAATTAATTAATTAATAAATATAATTATTAATAATTGAGGAAGTGTATAATTAATTAATAATAAATATAATTATTAACAAGTATTTTAAAAGAAATAATAATAAAAACAATTTGTTTTGTAATTAGAATAATTAAAGGGTAAACAAAATAAGAGGAAAATAATTAAAGGAAAATTCTTTTCTGTAATAAGTTTGTCGTTTATTCGTCATAGTCCTGTATTATGAAAACGACAATGTAGATGTGATAATCTACTAATAAATCTAGGTGTGATAAATTAACGTTTGCTGCTATAATAAAAAAGATTTCATGTGATTTTTAATAAATAATTGATTATCTATTAACTATTTTTTTTTTACATTTTTTCCATCTATCTATTTATGAATCTATACATTTCACTTAATGATGGCAGATAACTTTGATCAATTTGAAGATTGTTTTCAAATAGAATTAAAAAAAACCAAGATAATCCAACTACTGAAGATTAAGATAATATAATTAATACAATTGATAGTAATGTTTAATAATATTATTTTCATGAATTGANATCCCAATCACTTAATTAATCATCACCCCTACCATAGTAAATTTCATTTAACACCCCGTGATGAATAAACGTCGAATTGTAATTAATTAATTAATAAATATAATTATTAATAATTGAGGAAGTGTATAATTAATTAATAATAAATATAATTATTAACAAGTATTTTAAAAGAAATAATAATAAAAACAATTTGTTTTGTAATTAGAATAATTAAAGGGTAAACAAAATAAGAGGAAAATAATTAAAGGAAAATTCTTTTCTGTAATAAGTTTGTCGTTTATTCGTCATAGTCCTGTATTATGAAAACGACAATGTAGATGTGATAATCTACTAATAAATCTAGGTGTGATAAATTAACGTTTGCTGCTATAATAAAAAAGATTTCATGTGATTTTTAATAAATAATTGATTATCTATTAACTATTTTTTTTTTACATTTTTTCCATCTATCTATTTATGAATCTATACATTTCACTTAATGATGGCAGATAACTTTGATCAATTTGAAGATTGTTTTCAAATAGAATTAAAAAAAACCAAGATAATCCAACTACTGAAGATTAAGATAATATAATTAATACAATTGATAGTAATGTTTAATAATATTATTTTCATGAATTGATATTTAATTTTTGAATAAAAAATAATATTTTTTGATTTGTGCAGATACAAAACATTCTATAATTACAACTAAAAAATATAAAAAAAAGAAACCATTATTTACAAGACAGCATTTTGAAAAGGGACTTAATTCGAAAGGTGAAGAGATTTAAATTTGTAAGTTTTTAGATAAAAGTGGTAATAGATGTAATTAAACATATCGAAATGCTGGAGGTTCAACTGGAAATTTAATTGCACATTTGCGAGATGCTCATTCTATTATTAATGATGATAAAAATAGAACTTCTAAAAAGATATAAAGTTAGATTTTTGAAATTTTTTATATATTATATTATAATTTTTTTATTGATTTAATAATTAATTGATTTAATAATTAATTTTTTAATTACAAAATATTAAAATTACTGATTTTGTTAAATCTCATTGTCCTTATCTTAAACATATTCAAAAACAACTTGAAGAAGTTCTTCTTAAATGGATGTTAATTACCAATTAACCTATTTCAACAGTTACAAATCTGACGTATAAAAAAATGATTTCACATTTTAATCCTTTATTTAATATACCTGGAGAACAAAAGATCAAAACAATGATATCAAAAAGCTATAAACACAATCGTGAAAATTTAATGAATTTATTAAATAAAACAACTACAACAATATCATTAACTACAGATCTTTGGTCTAGTAGAGCTAAACATGGATATTTGGGTGTTATTGCAATATGGATTACATCAGATTTTAATATTAAAGATGTAATGTTAAAAATAAAATATACTCCTTCTTCTCACACAGCTAAAACTATTACTGAATTACTTTATCAATGTATTACAAGTTGGAATTTTGAAGGACGTGTAATGACAATTGTTACAAATAATGGTGCAAATATAAAATCAACATTTTCTATATTAATTTAAAAAATAAATGTGAAAATATTCAACAAATTCCATGTGCGATATATACACTTCAGTTGGCAATTGGTAAAAGATTGACACCTGTAGAAGTTCTTATAGCACGTGTAAAACGAGTAATTAATTTTTTTTCAACACAAAAACAAATAGAAAAATTAGAAGAAGTACAATCTAAATTAAATTATCAAGATATATTATGATGTATTCAAGATGTTTCAACACGTTGGAATTCTTCTTCATTAGGAAATTTTTTATATCAGAAGTTATTGTAATAATTTCGTTTTCAAAAGTTATTGAAGGTTATCGGACCAATAACCTTCGCAAATATTACGTTTATTATAATAAAATGAAGGTTATTGAAGATTATCGATATCAATAACCTCCGCAGTATTACGTTTTATTAATAAAAATAAAGGTTTTCAGTATCAATAACCTTCGTAAATATTATATTTATGTTGGAGGTATTTGAAGGTTATCAGAGTGAAGGACTTTGAAGACTTACGTTTAAAAAAATTTACTGATGTTATTATGCTTGGGATCACCTCTTTTTTCTTAAAGATGTAATTATACGACTTCAAGTTGATTTAGTTACAAGTACCAATAAAAAAGACAAAAGTGATAGAAATAAATTAAAAAAAATTATATTATCTGAAGAAGAATGGGAATTATTAGATTAATTAATTGATCTTTTAATGTTATTTAAAAAAGTAACTCAAGATTTTTCAGGAGGAACTTATGTAACATTAAATTCTACAATATCAACTATTAAAAAGTTAATCTTTGATTTAGCTAGTAACTCTTTATTAAATAATATTAATATTAATTATTTTGATGAAAATACTGTATTTGAGACTGAAGAATTATTAATTGAAATTGAAGATAAAGAAATTATAAGTAATATATCAAAAAGAAGTATTTCTATTAAAAATCCATTAAATACAACAGGAATTTTGAAAAAAGTTAAAAATAATATCTATTCTGTATTAATTTATTATTGGAATTTTTCTAATGATATAGAATTAATGGCTTTTCTATTAGATCCACATTATAAAACATTAGATTTTGTAAAATTTGAAGATGAAAAAAAAAAAATAATTTAAAAATTTCATAATGAACTTGATCCAAATAATTCATTACCTGTAGAATCATCTAGTTCAACTACACTTTTAACAAATGATGCAGAATTTTCATTATGTTCACATAAGGAATATCGTCAATATCGTCTAATAAAAAATAAAAATTTAAATCAATTAAATATAAATATTAATATTGATGAAGTAAATAGTTATTTAGCAAAATCAGTTATATTAGAAAATGTAAATTCATTAGAGTGGTGGTAAGTAAATATACANTTTAAAAAAGTAACTCAAGATTTTTCAGGAGGAACTTATGTAACATTAAATTCTACAATATCAACTATTAAAAAGTTAATCTTTGATTTAGCTAGTAACTCTTTATTAAATAATATTAATATTAATTATTTTGATGAAAATACTGTATTTGAGACTGAAGAATTATTAATTGAAATTGAAGATAAAGAAATTATAAGTAATATATCAAAAAGAAGTATTTCTATTAAAAATCCATTAAATACAACAGGAATTTTGAAAAAAGTTAAAAATAATATCTATTCTGTATTAATTTATTATTGGAATTTTTCTAATGATATAGAATTAATGGCTTTTCTATTAGATCCACATTATAAAACATTAGATTTTGTAAAATTTGAAGATGAAAAAAAAAAAATAATTTAAAAATTTCATAATGAACTTGATCCAAATAATTCATTACCTGTAGAATCATCTAGTTCAACTACACTTTTAACAAATGATGCAGAATTTTCATTATGTTCACATAAGGAATATCGTCAATATCGTCTAATAAAAAATAAAAATTTAAATCAATTAAATATAAATATTAATATTGATGAAGTAAATAGTTATTTAGCAAAATCAGTTATATTAGAAAATGTAAATTCATTAGAGTGGTGGTAAGTAAATATACAATTTTTTTTCAAATTATCTAAAATTGCTCGTAAATATCTTGGAATACCAGTAACTTCTGTTTTATGTGAAAGATTATTTTCACATGCTAATAATATAATTACAACAAAAAGAATTCAATTAGATATAAATTTAGCTGATAAAATGTGTTTTTTAAAAAGAAATCTTAATTTAATGAAAGTTTTTGCAAAAGAATAGGATGAAATTGAAGAAATGCAAAAAGATAATTAATAATAAAAAATTATAAAATAAATTATAAATTTCCATTTTATTAAATAAAGTTTTGAAAAATAATTTTTTTTATTTATTTTAATTTTATATAATTTCAAAGTATTTTAATTTAAAAATAAAAATAAATCTAAATTAAGGATAGATCCTAAAAATAAGAATAGATCCTAAAATAAGGATGAATCCTAAAAATAAAGATAAATTCTAAAAATAAAAATGGATCCTAAAAATAAAGATGGATCCTAAAAATAAGGATAGATCCTAAAAATAAGGATGGATCCTAAAAATAAAGATGGATCTGAAATATTTAAGGATAAGGATTTATAATTTGGATTTGATTGAGAAAATCCGGATTTAATCCAGATTGCATTTTGAAATAGGATCAGAACACTAACTATATTATCCTTGTGAGTTCGCGAAATCTATTTTGACTTTCATAAACATCCTCATGAATCCACAAACTTACAAATCTAATTTTAAAGAGAGAAAGAGAAAGGTAAGTATTTTTTTTTTAAAAAAAAAATAAAAATAAAAAACTGATTATCATATTACATATTAAAAAAATTTTTAATTATTTTGTTACACTGATTCAAATATTTTTTTTATACAAATATTTTTTTTGCTTTCAAATATTTGAGATATCAAAATTAATTTGGATGTCAAAATTAATTTAGGATATCAAAATTAATTTAGGGTGTCAAAATTAATTTGGGATTTGGAATTTTTTGACCTTCAGATTCCAAATAATTTTAGTATATTTTAGTATATCAGGAAATTTTTTATATTGGAGGTTATTGTAATAATTTCGTTTTCAAAGGTTATTAAAGATTATCGGACCAATAACCTTTGTAAATATTACGTTTATTATGATAAAGTGAAGGTTATTGAAGGTTATTGATATTAATAACCTCTGCAGTATTACGTTTTATTAATAAAAATGAAGGTTTTCGATACCAATAACCTTTGTAAATATTACGTTTATGTTGGAGGTATTCAAAGGTTATCGGAGTGAAGGACTTCAAAGGCTTACGTTTAAAAAAATTTATTGATGTAGTCATAATGTCAAAATAATTTGAGATTTGGATAACAGGTATAATTCAACTATTTATCAGTTATATTAATTTAACGAAACATAAGTTTCTACTACAAATATAGGACTTTGACTATTAATTCAATCTTTAATCTTGCATATGCGATGTTAAATCTTTTCCACATCAGGAAATTTTTTATGTCGGAGGTTATTGTAATAATTTTGTTTTCAAAGATTATTGAAGGTTATCGGACCAATAACCTTTGCAAATATTATGTTTATTATGATAAAGTGAAGGTTATTGAAGGTTATCGATATCAATAACCTCCAGAGTATTACGTTTTATTAATAAAAATGAAGGTTTTCAGTATCAATAACCTTCGTAAATATTACATTTATGTTGGAGATATTTGAAGGTTATCAGAGTGAAGGACTTCGAAGGCTTACATTTAAAAAAATTTACTGATGCAGTAAAGAATATATTGGTAATAATAGGTAAATATAAATTTTATTTTTCATTGTAAAAATTTTTCTCCCATTTGAAATAGTAATATGAACTAGTAGTTTTTACGAACAATATGTTTTCCTAATATATGCATCAGGAAATTTTTTATGTCGGAGGTTATTGTAATAATTTCATTTTCAAAGGTTATTGAAGGTTATCAGACCAATAACCTTCGCAAATATTACGTTTATTATGATAAAGTGAAGGTTATTGAAAGTTATCGATATCAATAACTTCCGGAGTATTACGTTTTATTAATAAAAATGAAGGTTTTCAGTATCAATAACCTTCGTAAATATTACATTTATGTTGGAGATATTTGAAGGTTATCAGAGTGAAGGACTTCGAAGGCTTACATTTAAAAAAATTTACTGATGCAGTAAAGAATATATTGGTAATAATAGGTAAATATAAATTTTATTTTTCATTGTAAAAATTTTTCTCCCATTTGAAATAGTAATATGAACTAGTAGTTTTTACGAACAATATGTTTTCCTAATATATGCATCAGGAAATTTTTTATGTCGGAGGTTATTGTAATAATTTCATTTTCAAAGGTTATTGAAGGTTATCAGACCAATAACCTTCGCAAATATTACGTTTATTATGATAAAGTGAAGGTTATTGAAAGTTATCGATATCAATAACTTCCGGAGTATTACGTTTTATTAATAAAAATGAAAGTTTTCAGTACCAATAACCTTTGTAAATATTACGTTTATGTTGAAGGTATTCGAAGGTTATCGGAGTGAAAGACTTCGAAGGCTTACGTTTAAAAAAATTTACTGATGATATTAAAGATGATATCTTTAATTATTTTTACAAGTCCTTAATATTACAGATTTTTTTGATAGAATTATGATATAAATCTGCAATTCTGCAATTCCGTAATTAATTGTGGACTTTTGTGTAATAATAAAATATATATTCAGAATCTTCATATTTTTGATTTTAAAATGATTCTTTTTTCATTTAAATTGGATAATTTTTGATCGAAATATTTTAAAATAAAGTTTATCGATTAAAAATTAATTTCAAAAATAATTACTAATAATTCCTACATATAAAACTTTTAATTTTATTAAGTAAATATTAAAAATATTAATAATTAAACTTATAGTTAAGAATAATTTGTATCTTTTGTAAAAGTTTCAAATTTTGTACTTTAAAATTAAAGTTACTATAAAGATTTAAACTTAAATTTAATAATGAAATTTTAAATAATTATTATTTTAATTTTCAAATAATGATATAATTATATAGTGAATAATTGCGGATTAATTGTAGATTTGCAGATTAATTATGGACTTGTAGATTAATTGCGGATTTACAGATAATTGCAAATTGTGGAATTGTGAATTTTTTTTTATCAAAATCTTTAATTATTGTGATATAAGTAATAATATTATAATTCTTAATTCATAATTATGGATACTATTTTTAATATATATATTAGTATTTACAGGAATTTTCTATAAGTTGATTTCAATAATGGACCTTAAGATCCTCCTAAAAATATTTCATCTAATAGTATTGTCTTTCAAATAATTAGTTCATTTTAGCTTAAAATTTTCTTTCCTAGCTTTAGTAATTTTTCTTTACAAAATGTCTACAAGCAATCAAAGAAAGTATTATATACTAATATTTATATTAATAATAACTAAACTACACCTTTATCAAAACAACTAACCTTTTACTCAATAATAGTAATTCATGTTTTAACGATAACTAATAAACATTATACTCTTTTGTCCTTCTACAATTCATCATATTATCCTTTTCACTGTTAATCTCTTTTCAAATATCATCATATTATACTTTTTCATCAGTGCATTATTTTTGATTAATATTATTGATAATCAGAGTTAAACTGAAATTTAAGAATTTTTTCAAAACCATTGTAAACATGAAAAATAAAAAATTCATAATACAAACCCTTTTTTATTCAAGGAAAATCAAATAGTCCTATATAATATTTTTAGTTTTTACATTTATCCAAATTTTTACTTGAACGACAAAGAGGAAAACTAGTTCTTAAAAAATCTAAATTCTTTATCAGGTTTTATCTTCAAACTTTTTCCCTAAATTTATGCACTCAGTATTATCCAAACAAGTAACTTTTTATTGTTTACATTTTTTTCTAAAGAAAATAGAACCAACTCAATAACACTAATATTCATAACTATTCAGGTTAAAGTTATTTCGATAGTTTAGTTTTATCTAGTCTAAGTAGAGACCTCTGTATTAAACCAGTTCTAGCAGTTATTTAAGTTTTTACTGCAGAACTATAAGTGCCAATCAAGAGAAAGAAAAAGTTACAATTCTTTTTATCAATGTATTAAAATATCAAAATCAGTAAAATTAATTAATAATTTAATCTGATCAACTTTTATTACATAATTAGAAATTATACTAACTAATTAAAAATTGCATCAGAATTTAATTAATAAAAAATTAATTAGTCTTAAAATTTAGCTGATACAAAATTAATATATTTGCGAATATATAAATAATGTAAATAATTATAAATAAAATATTATTATTTGTTTTTATAGATTTTAATATTAAGTATAATTAATTTATTTTTTTTGAACATATTAAAAAATATATTAAGTATTTTCATTCTCTTTATATTATTTTCTAATTTTATTTTTATTTTTTTGTCTTCAGGTAGTAGTTTTTAAAGTTTCAGTATACAGTGGTGTGCAAAAAAAATGACAATTTTTAAAATCACGTTATTGAAATGATTATCACATCAATTAAAATATATTTTATATTATTTTAAAACCGAAACTCAGCAGATTTTATTAAAAAAAATTTAATATGATATTCTTTCACTATTTTTTTCAATAATTTCTTTACAACGTTGTGGCATTGAATTTACAAGATTAATTAGAACACTATTTGGCATTTTTTCCCATTCTTCGCTCAAAAAACTTTCTAATTCATTAAGATTTTTTGGTTTACGTAACTCTACGTTCCTCTTAACAATTGCCCAAAGATTTTCAATAGGATTTAGGTTCGGACTATTGGAAGGCCAATTCATAACTTCTGGAACATTATTATTAAAAAATTCTTTAGCAATACGGCTAGTATGCTTAGGGTCATTATTTTGTTGTAGTCATCATTGTTTTTTTAATATTCTGTTAACCTCTGGAATATGTTTTTCCAAAATTTTTACATAGAATTTTCCATCCATTATACGTTGAAAACAAAAAAGACTTGTTTTACCTTTTACACAAAAATCCCCCATGCGAATATTTTTCTTCGGTCCTTTGGCATACGACAAACTGGTCGTGCATTTTTGTACCAGTGTTTAATTGTATTACGAAATAGTTGAAAAGATGTTTCGTCGCTAAAAAGTGTTTTTTTCCAGTCATCATCTTTATGTTTTCGGGCTCATTCAATACGTTTTTCTTTATGAGTAGGTGTGAGCATTGGTGTGCAGAGAGGAAGAACATTCTGGTATCTATGGTTGGCTAAATGTCATGAAATTGTTGAATGGGAGATATTTACTCCAATTTCTTTTAATTTAGAAATAAGAATTACAGAGGAAAGTGATGATTGCCTTTGAATATACTGCCCAAGTGTCCGCGATGCTGCCAGTGTTATTTTTTTAATACGTCCATTACCACCTTTCACTAGTCGAAAATTTATAAAACTTACACCTATCGGATACCAGATAGGTATAGTATCCGTGTTTAATATCGTACATATATCGGGTACCCGATAGGTGTAAAAAATATTTTTTTACATATATCGGGTATCTGATAAATGTAAAAAATATTTTCTCACATCTATCGGGTACCCGATATGTGTACGATATTAGGCACAGATACTACACTTATCTGGTACCCGATAGGTATAGGTTTATAAATTTTCGACCAGTATTTATGTTTGATATTTCCAGTTTCTTTTATTTTTTTAAGGTTTCAATAAATAGTTTTAAATGGTATCTTTGATAATGAGTATATTTTAGAAGCATTGGTTATTCCTTACTTCCAGAAATGTAATATGGTTTGTCGTTGTGTTTCTTGTTGGGAAGGTGCCATCTTAATACTTGAAAAAATATAATTTTTATTAAAAGATGTAAAATTTTTTTTCATAGAACGATAAAGTAGATCATGTGAGTTTTATTTGCATATTAGTTTGTGTAATTTCAGCCAAAATTGGATTGTTACACTTGTAAATTATTTTTTAAAAAAATTGTTATTTTTTTTGTACACTACTGTATATTGCTTTAAAGTTATTTACAAAACAGTATATATTCATTTGGAAATTTTTTATATTGAAGGTTATTGTAATAATTTCATTTTCAAAGGTTATTGAAAGTTATCGGACCAATAACCTTCACAAATATTATATTTTTATTATGATAAAATGAAGGTTATTGAAGGTTATCAATATCAATAACCTCCGGAGTATTACGTTTTATTAATAAAAATAAAGGTTTTTGGTACCAATAACCTTTGTAAATATTACATTTATGTTGGAGGTATTCGAAGGTTATCGGAGTGAAATACTTCAAAGACTTATGTTTAAAAAAATTTACTAATGTTGTTCTAAAGTTATTTGCAAAGCCCTTATGCCAATGAAAAATGTCAATAATAAATCTTTTTTTTGTTTTTTCAAATTCTTTTAAATCTTCTTCAATAATAAGTCTCTTTTTCATCTCCTCAAATTCTCTTAGTCTTTTTCAGTCCAATAACCAGTTTTATTTTCTATTGTAACAGTTTCACTTTTTAAATTAATAATTTCATTGTAACTTCTAACTCTTAAGATATATAACAACATTTTTTTCTGTATAATTTGTTAACCTGTTTTTGTCTTTTTGTTTTAAATATCATTTTAAAAAAAGACTGATTAAAATCTAAACTAATTATGATAATTTCAAATTATCACAATGTTAAAATAAAATTTTAAAAATTTAGATCAATAAAATTACTTCTACGTGATTAAATATTGTTTCAAATTACTTAAAAATCATGTTATTTTAAATATCTATAACTTTTGACATAAGTATTTAATTGAAAATCTGACTAATAATTTATAGAGTATGTCTTAAAGAACAAGTTACCAGTTTATTTTTTTTGGATTTTATTCTTTTTAAAGTGTTAATAGATTTTTAAGTGTTACAATTTTTATTGTTGACCACTGTTGTGGTCTGTACAGAACAATGTAAAAAGTTACGCAAATCAGTTTTAACAAATTTAGGATAATTACACGATAATTCAATATATAATTAACACACTTTTATACATGTTCCCAAAATTGATTTTGGATTTTTGAGGTATTTCGACTTTTTGAGATTTATGCAGAATCTATTCTATATATGGAAGTAAAAAAAATACCCAGTTATATGTATTTTCAATCAAAGAATAAATCTGGGTAGTCAAAAAATTTCGGATTTTAAGTAAAATAATTTCGTCTTCTATGAAAAACTATTTTGACTTTTTTCCCCGAAATTGTAATTTCGGGGCTCCAAAATAATTTTGCGTGCAAGTATACACACTTTCTCTTGTGCACAATATCCCGAAGCAGGCAATTAGTCGATCTAAATCTATTTACTAACACTTTTAAATAATGCAATTTTATGTATTATCTGAAGGTACGATGAGTAAGTGGAGTAAAAGTATCTTTACTAACTTCTTTATACACTACCAAAATTTGATAGACTTTTTAAAGTAGCTTTTCAAAGAAATAAAAATAGTTTATTAAAAGTATTTATAAAAATTTGTTATAAAAGTATAACAATAGAAATTGTTTTGATATATCTTATCTATACTTGCACGTAAAATTATTTTGGGGTCCCGAAATTGCAATTTCGGAGAAAAAAGTCGAAATAGTTTTTCATAGAAGACGAAATTATTTTACTTAAAACCCGAAATTTTTTGACCACTCAGATTTATTCTTTGATTGAAGATACACATAACTGGGTACTTTTTTTACTTCTATATATAGAATGGATTTTGCATAAATTTCAAAAAGTCGAAATACCTCAAAAATCCAAAATCAATTTTGGGAACATGTATAATCTTATCTATATTTGTATGCTAAATTATTTTGAGGCCCCGAAATTGTAATTTTGGAAAAAATAGTTTTTCATAAAAAACAAAATTATTTTACTTAAAACCTGAAATTTTTTAACTATCCAGATAAATCCCTTAATTAAAGATATATATAACTAGGTACTTTTTTTACTTCCATATATACGTGTTGCCCAAATTCCAAATCATTTGGAATTTTGACATTTGAGATTTCGACATTTGGATTTTGAATTTGGACAACAGGTATATTTCCATATATAGAATAGATTCTGCATAAATCTCAAAAGAATGAAATACCTTAAAAATCCAAAATCAATTTTGGGGACATGTATAATCTTATCCCTATTGTTATGCAAAAGTTTATTTTATTACAAAAAAAATATTTTTAGAATTATTAGATTACTATAGAATCATTTATTATTAGAATTGGCTATTGCGAAGAAATTATTTATTATTTTTACTATAAAAAAAAGTTTATTACAAAAAGAAAGGAAAAGAATATTTCGGAACTATTTCTATTATTATTATTATTATTAATATTGTAAGAAATTATTAGAATTTTAGTATAAAAATGAATAAAAAATATTTTTTGCCCAAGAGGAATCTCTTGTTCTCCTCTCCAACCGCAGCTTCTTTTATAATTCTTTTATTGTTTACCTTCATCTTCCGTCATCCATGAACACGTTCTTTGTGCTAGGATAAAAAAAAATCTTCATCCAAGATGAGGGATGACACAAAGATATTTCATCCCCCGTGACATTTGTTACCTTCGTGCCACCTCACCACCATATTTATGCAAATTGTCGATCACTATAATTAAAATTTTTGGTCGATCAATTATGGAATTTTTCCAGGATGTTATTGTCCGATCTATTTATTACTACAATAAAAGTCTGCTTACAATTTAATTTTTCGTAGTGCAATGGCAACCACATTTTTAGAAGTAAAGAGTAGTTTTGAGATTAGTGGAGTTAATAGTCGTTTAATTAGTAAAGGTACTATTTTATTATTGATTAAAAACATGAAATAAATATTTACCCCAAAGTCTTATAAAAGGAACTTTGCGCATTTTTATAACATACAGCACAAAGAGCCTTTGAAAAGTTTGTTAACTTGATTCAAAATAATGCAGAATCTAAGGTATAGTAATGTATTCCATTTTTTTTTGAAACATGTATTTTGAATTAAGCCAACAGTTCGTTTCTCCTAGGTGATTAGTCAAATCGAAAATAAAGTTAATGCAGAACTACGTGAAATGCATGATGTGGATATTATAGAACTTGAATTACCAGAAATAAAGGCCAAGGACAAGAAACGTGATGAAATTTTTGAAGCGATCCATGATATTTTTAATGTTGAAATTGTTGACAATAAATTGTTCATCAAGGTAAGGTACCATTTTTGTTTTATAATTATTTTACATGTATTTCTAATTCTTTTGTTACTATTCAGTTTAATAGTGGGATAAAATCAGAAATACATTGTAAATTGACGAATTCACTTGATCAACAACTTCCAACTTGGTGGAATCAGATTAATACAATATGTGTAGTTAATGGTAATCAATATCGACCTGATGTAGGTAGTTGGAACCTTAAACCAACAATTAATCAAAGACTTGCTCCTATTATTAATCCGTGTCCACCACCATTGTTATGGATTGAGGTAAAGATCTTGTTTCATTATCTTCCGAACTATGTAACTATTTTTTGACAATAGGCTAATCAAATATTTATAGGTGACCTATGACAGATATCGTGATCGTGATGATGCCATAAATAAAATCACGCGCATTCAACCCCACTGCCCAAACACAGAGTTTATAATCATCGTTCTTCCAACTATTGGACTCCCCCTTCCAGCAAATTCAAATCCAGGTGTCGCTTCAATGGTGGCAACACTCAAAACGGATCTTCTTTCTCATGCTCCATATCTTGGCCATTGGCCCGTGGGCAATACAGTTCGTTTGTACAAGATGGAATGGAATAGACATCTTGTATTAGGATGTGGAGCGAACATAGATTTTAATGATATACTTCAAGTCTTAACATAAAATTTATAATCAACAGATCAAACTATTATGGTTTTATTATTATGTTTCTTTGTTATGCATAAGAATTTATATGATCTGTGTTAGTGATATTGGTATCGGAATCTAATTTGCAATAAAGAACAATATGTGATGAATGGAATATAAATAAAAAATTACAATGAATGTAATGGGTGCGCAAAAGCGAAATATTCATAACTTTTTGTCACCTGATTCTATTTGTTATATATGACCTTGTAAATTTGGCACCCTACATAAAAAAGTGTCCGCGACTAGCCAACAGAAATTTTGTTTTAATCGAAAAAATCAAATTCAAGATTAGTATTACGAAAAAAAAATACAACATAGCATTAAATACAATGAATTTGATTCGTTGTTGCATTTTAGGGGATTTTATACAAACAGCTTTGTTCTAAGGTTAATTCATTCAAATTCCATATTTATACTTTTGCCAATCCTTCGTGAAACCGACTGCTCATTTTATTATTAATTGATTTTTATATATATTATATTATATTATTTTTTTATTTTGTTTTTTTTTTATATTTATATTTGCATTTTTCCGCCACGTCTAAAAAATATTTGCTTACCAAAGACATGATCTTAAACATAATTATACTAGCACAATTCTAAATATGGTTATATTTCACCAATGTATTTTTTCGATAGAAAAAGAAAAAGAGGAAGATATTAAGATTTATAAGCGAGTGGTATTTCTTTTTTTTCTAAAAAAAAATAAAGTACTGTTTTTTATCAGTATTAAATATATTCTATTATATATAATAAAATCTCATTTTTTTAATATACGGAATATACGGAATACAGATTACGGAACAGTATGTACATATTCTAGCCTATTGTATATATCTAAAAAAAGTGCACAACCAGCCGATTTCTCCACATTTTTATTGGTAATATATAAATCTGACATTGCGTAAAAAAATATGTAATAATTTGCCTTTTATTAGTTCTAGAGACATAAGATTATTATCATTAGATGTGTCTTGATGAGACGAATCCAATGAACTAAATTTCATTTTTTAGGATCATTATATGACAAGTTATCTTTAAAAGTATTCAAATTATATTATTTCTAAATTTAATTTTTAGTTCTCAGGAAAGTGACTTTTAATATTTAAAAAATTTTACTGAACTTTTAGCAAGAAGATAGCCAAATGGCATATTTTCATGCCATATAATATTAGTTTTTTTACATTATATTTCAACAATTGATATTTTAAATTGATGCAACACCAGATTCTATATAATATATATAAGTTGCACCAAAATTATGTATGAATTTTTGCAGTTGACGAATTAAAAAAGACTACGACGCACGTACCCAATATTATATCTATTATATACGAATTTTTTTTTTTTATATTTCTGAAGATTCATGATGTATTTTCAGTATTTCGAACCAAGTAAACTGATACTTCTAGAACTTCGTAACTTTTTTTTTTAGTACTTTAGTAAAAGTAAACTGATTGGGTGGTTAACTAACGTTATTCAGCAAGTACGAAATTACTTAATATTAATTTTCACAAAACATAATTATAATATATTTGGGTTGCTATATAATCACGTGGAATTAAATATTTCTGGTAGTGGACTTTTTTTTGTTATCAATTCTTTAATTTCTAATTTTTATTATTTATTTTATATCATTCATCATTCATAACGTAAACATTTTATTTTTATTTTTTAAGAAGCAAACATTTGTCATTCTTTGTTTCGTGATGACAAAAATATATTTTCTTCAGTTTTTACAAAATATTCTTATAAATTTTGATCAAAATTTGTTAATGGTAAAATATAGATATATACAAAATTATTATTATTTATATTTTCTTTTGATCGTTTTTTATTTATTTTTGACAATCATTGTAAATTTCCTTTTTTTTGGGTGATGATATTTTTAGTTATTATAGTTAGGGAAATTTAGAATTTATTATTAGCATTTACATATCTCTCTCTTATATGTACATAATAAAAAGTCCTTTTGTAAAAAAAAACATGAGTATTAAAAATGGATAAAAAAAAATCTTTTTTTTATAATAACAAAAATATACATGTATGGAAAATAACATAGACATGAAGAAAAAAGATATAAAAAAATGTACGTAAAAATGATGATAAATAAAATTGACTGTACTGTCTGTTTAAAGAATGTATAAAGTAAAGGGTAAGAAATTATTGAGTGGAAATTAGGTAAACACAATATTAGGATAATAATTTCCCGAAGCAACTGAAAACATTTTCATAAAATCAATTTTTATTAAATTTAATAAAATGATTTAACTTTTCGAAAAAAAAGACGGCTGATCATTTAAATAAAACGACATTGAAATAAAAACTAAATCTAAATAATATTATTTTTATATAACGAAAGTATTTGTGTTTGTGTTTGCGTTTGCGAAAAATGATCATATAACGCATAATTAAATAAGACGATATTGAAATCTAAATAATATTTTTTTTATATAACGAAAGTGTTTGTGTAAGGTGATTGTGTTTGCGAAAAATGATCATAAAATACATAATTAAATATAATAAAATATTTATCATAGCCATATTTGTGTGCGCGTAAATTTCGAGAATAATATCTTTGGTAGTTCCGAGATTGGATTATATAAAATTCAAATTCACGATGAATTGATTATTGATGTAAATGTGATTCCTTTCTATAATAAGAATCATTCACGAAATTTAAATGATTTCGAAATATGTGTAAATTTAGTAGCAAGTAGAAGCCACGTTCAAAACGTTTGAAAGCATGAATAAAATTGACTCTTAATATCATACTATTAAGGTTGAAATGAGAAATATAAAGAAAGGCGCTTCTCATTTGAAGATATTATAAGGGGATTTGTGCTCAGAGACCTAAACAAAATACTAATAAGAGATGCTCCTGTCGTCAGGAAAACTATTTTAACAAGTATGTAAAAATTCCAGATTCAATTGAAAAATGCTGGAAAGAAAGAATAGATAGGTTTTTAAAATGGAAAAAAAAAAGAAAATAGTATTGGTAAAAAAATCAAATATAATCGGGGGTGTAAAGGTGAACGGGAGGAGTGATGGTGGCGAATATGGCATTTAGGGGATAGTAAGAATTTATTATTTAAAATCGTATTTCAAAATTATTATAACTTTATATTTACTATGTAATTTTTATTATTTATAAATAAAGAAGACTCCGTTAGTTTTAAAAAAAATCAAATAGAAAAAATATATATATGTAAATTTACCACGTACTTTCATATTGTATTTAGATAGTAAAGAAGTAATTCTTTGATTTTAATTTAATGAGATTTTACTCTCTGAGCCAGATTAAAGTATTCCAACTTTTCTTGTGAAGTGAAATTTTTCCATAAGTGATTCGTGGCTTGACCTATAAAGATAGCATTGAATTCGCCTATTCTCTTACATTCCTTTGCAACGGAGTATCTAAGTATCATGTAGGCATGGAATCTGTTATGGTCACGCGTAGGCTTCTTAGAATTAAAAAAGTTTAATACTTCGTCAATTTCGGGAGGTGGATGTATATGATTTATGTTTATGTTTGCAAGTAGCGTGTCAAAGTTGTTCATTTTAGATATTTTATACAAAGTTTGTTAACTAATAATAATAAAAAATTAATGAGATATCACAACTGATAAATATGGAATAATTATCTTTGTATTACATTATCTGAATTAGAGATAAATAATAACTGATAAATATGGAATTGAATGAACAATAATTAGTAACTTTTATATTACGTTATCATAATTATGAAAATAATAATAAAAAAATACAACTGATAAATGTAGAATGGTTAATGAATAATTAGTATTGAATGAATTACCTTAGAATAAAAATCGTTTTTTTTTTTATTTCAATAACCGCATCGCGCCAGGTAAATTAGATCAATTCATTATATTTTAACTCTTTTTTTTTTAATATATGTTGTATTTCTTTTCGTAATACTAAAATCTTGAATTTAATTTTTTTCGGTCAAGACAAAATTTCTAATAATATATATTCCCTATTATTTTATTTCTCATTTTATTTTATTATTTTATTTTATTTTAGATTAGGCTGGTATCTCAGATGAAGTATTATAGAAAAGGAAAATAGCTGAATAAAATATAAAAAAAGAAAAGAGTAATTAGGAATGAAAGTATTCTCTTACATACTAACAACACCACCCGATCCTTTTAAAATAGATATATTTTCAGATTAAAGTTTTTTTTGAAAGTAACATGGTCTTCCATATATCATCCTCGTTTAGAAATCGATATGTGCGTATTACGAGTGTATTGGTTTAGTTTATTTATGTTATTACATTATCTTTATTATTATTTTATTATCATTTTATTTTTGCAGATAATTTCCTTAAATATGGTTACATTTCATCATGAACATTAATGTATTATTTTTTTTTTATATATATTTTTTCGAAGAAAAAGAAAAAAGAGGGAGATATATTCTGCACATAAGCAAGGGGTTTTTCTTTTTTTTTTCCTAAAACAAAAGTACTTGTTTTGCTATTGTCGTTTTTTTATCAGTATTATATATATTCTATTATATATAATAAAATTTCATTTTTTAATATACGGAATATACGGAATACATATTACGGCACAGTACAGTAATAAACTATAATTTTGCATTTTCGGGATATGCAAAAATTTTTTAGTTAATATGCGCACATTTTAGGAATTAAAAAATTCTATTAATTAAAGTTTCTTTAATTAGGCAGTGGAACAATTAGATTGACATTTATTACATTTATTTAAACGGATGAAATGCCTTAAATTGCTCGATACAATCTTATATAAAAATATAAATGTATGTAAAATATTGTATTGAATACTTTCATTTAGAGAACAGAAAGGTAGAATATAATAAAATTCTGAGTTTTTTTACAATCTTTATTATTTTATCTCTGCTGATCCGAATTCGGATAATCCAAAATAAGATTTGGTGATCTTATTTCCTCTTTTAATTCCATAATGATTTACATGCATTTTTTTTTATCATTGAATGAATGCCTGCCGTGATTTGATGATTGTCGTATAGATTACTGCATATAAATAAATTACGTACAGTATTATCATTGACATAAACAATCAAATTATTTAAAATTATTATATTATAAAATTTAATTTTGAAAGTAATTTCGTCAATTATTATAAAATATTAATATATTAAAATATTAATACGATTTCAGCCAAATGAAGTAATTTATTAATATTTGTATAGGAAGATGCATTCTAAAACTTTATTTGTACAATACAATGTTTTTATTTTTCTTGATATAAATTTTTGTATTCACAATTTTCAAAAAAAAACAACGAAAAGCGAAAGAAAGAACAATAATAATTATTATTATTATCATGGACATAAATAATTTTGATCAGGTTTTTATAATAATAATTTTTAACAACAATAATAATAACTTTCAATAATAACATTTTTCTTTTAAATAGTCCTAATTCAAATTCTAAAAGATAACAAAATCATTATCTTGACATGATTCAACTATGTCTTTCTCATCACATTATCACAATAATCATAATAATAATCTTACGGGCTAATAATAAATGACAAAGCTATCTAATGATTAATAATTCTTCTTATATCATCACCATTTCTTTCTCCACATCTATTTTACCAACATCACCACCACAACAACCATTATTACCTTCTTCTTCTTCATTACCATCATTCTACTACTTACTCTGCTATCTGTTACTCCTCCACCAACCAACACCAAAACAATAATAACATCTCCTTAATCACAGCAGCAACAACTACAAAAATTACAACCACAACCACAACAAATACAATCGAAACAATTACAATCACAACAACAATCATCTCAACCAATTTTACAGATTGAAATGTCTCAACAATTTCGTCGAATGGCTCATATTTTATCAGAACAAGAAAAGGCGAGAATATTAAGGATTCGTTCGACATGAAATATTTCAAATCTCTTTATTTTTAATTTTAATTTATTTTTTTAAAGAACATAAAATAAAATCTCACACTTTTCATCATTTTTTTTGATTTTACAAAATATATTTTTATCTTCACCAAATTTTATTAGTGGTAAAAAAATATACAGTCGGACATATATGTGATCACCCCACATTTTATTGCATTGTGACTCACGTGATATTGGTTTTGTCCGTTCTACTTTTTACCAATATCAAATGGATGTTAGTAGAGGGATATTTTCCACTCTCTCGTTGCTACCTTTAACTATGACATATATGGAATAGAATTTATAATCACCATTATCCTACAAATCCTTTCAGTAACAATAAAATTTTCTACGATCTGTTTTTTAATGTCAAATTTGGGATTGACGAAGTAAGAATTTGGTCTCGTCTTTTTATATTTTTTTCATAAATTACAAAGCCCATAATAATATAATTATTTTATTGAAAAACAATATTGATTTATTAGATTTATTTTTACCAATTTTGCATTTTTCAATAACAACGAAATTTATATTTGTTACATTACTTTTTCCTTTATCCAAATGCGATTAAAAATTTGAACCGAAACAAAGCAGGAGAATTGAATAAATGTATAATATATAAGAAGGAAATACTGATGGACAGAATAAACCTGGTTATTGTTAACACTTTGGTACCATAAAAGATGATGAGAAAGTTTAATGGCATATAAAGTCAGCTGAAGGAGGGAAATAATGGTGGACAATATAGTCTTGTGAATTGTTATTTTATGGAACCAAAGATTAAAAGAAAGCATTACGTTAGTACATGAAGGAGGGAATTAAATACACAGTATGTGTCTTTATTCAAATAATCTTCACCTATCCAATAATCAATATTTTTCAATTATAAGTTATTATGTTAATATTATTTTTTATATTAATTAAACTTTATCAATTGTGCCAGGTCATTTTTATTAATGTAAAAATGATTTCTTTATATATGACAAATGTTTTGAATTAGAAATATTTTAAATAAAAGCAAAAAATTCATTGAAGATTTTTAAAAAAAGAATATTTAAACGCTTCTTTTATTTTTAAAAAATAATAAAATAAATAATGATATTGAATACAAATAAAAATTAATGTTATAATAATTATCTCTTTAGTAAACTTTAGAATTTCAAATGAAAAAGTATATGTATTGTAAATAATTGGTCTTTCGTGGGCAATATTTGCTACAAAATCTCATCTCTCAAGTTTGTAAATTGCCGCATAGATTTAAGAATTATACTTTATACATACCTAATATTATGATTTTTGTAAAAGCCAATTGAATATTAAAAAAAGATATATTCTAAATTAAAATAAAAATATTATATAAAATAATTAAAAAACAGATTTAAAAAATATTTAAAATGTTTAAAGATTACGTATATGCAATTTAGATGCAACTAAATAAAATAAACATAAATTAATATTTTAATCATAAAAAAACAAAATATGTGAGAATATAATTAATACTTATCAATACTTAAAGCATTGTTAAATCCTTCAAGTTCATTTCAAAATTTTCATCATTCTTAGGTTTTGGAAGATTTGAATAATCGAGAAGTCTACTGATATAAATTGCTTTTGGATGTGTTTTATATTCAATTTGGAGTTGGAGTTGGAGTTGGAGTTGTCGAATTTGTTGATGATGATTTTGAATTATTGTCCTGATCAGATTCAAAAATCCCTCTTTTTTTTTTATTTTTGGATAATTTTTCAGCTTGTTTAATTTGAACTGTGATGTCATTCTTATTTTTTAGATTTATTCTCTTTATAATCCAAACAATATTTCATCAATTCTTTAGACAATTCAATAAAGGTGGGTCTATGAGTAACTCGAGCATCCCAACATCTCTTATAATTAATTTTGGAATATGAAATGGAATTTTTAGTCATAATCCATTACATATTTATCATGTAGAATATCATATTATGTGAAAAACCAGTAAATATCCCATAAGCTATAATACCAAAAGAATAAACATATTCTGCTTTGGTATATTCTTATCCACTTAATACTAATCTCTGAAATTTCCATATCATCTATATATTCTAAAACATGTTGTGATTCCATAAAATCGGATTGCAGCATAAACATCGGTTTTAAATGAATTGTTACCTACATAATATATTTTTTAATGTTAATATAATATATAATTTAAAAAACAAATTTATATATCTAAAATTAATAAATATTTTACCTCATTTAAGAATTCTTCGTTTAAACATGCAAAATTATCAAACTTTTTTAATGCTACATCCTGTTGTCTCTATCTTTCCCGCCGTTGATTTTTAGCATCCCATTTTCTATCAATCCACTTAACTTAGACTTATATATTGTTCCAAATCACCCTTGCTATTTCTTTAATATCTTCAATCCTATCACTATTATATTTAAATAAATATTTGTATTTTGTTGAGTATCTTGAATGAGTTTATCTATTGTATTATTTTCACTTGTCCATTTATCAAAAACCATTTTGGAAATGTTTCGAGTTGTATGGTTTGCATCAACAAAGAGACTTATAAACTCTTGATTGCATCCTGGGCATATTCCATAAGATGACTTTTTTTTTGTTCGCTTATAACGTATAAGATATAACTTTTGTTTTTTTTTAAAATATATAAATAAATTTTTTGTCGAAATTCACGTTAGATGCTTTGAAATTTAAGTACGCAAAAAATCACATATTGTTTAAATAAACGCAAAAAGCTCATATACTATAGGTCATAATAGATCATATGCCAATATTTAAGTGAATTATTAGTTTATATTTTTATAGATACAAATTATGTAAAAGCCAATTTTCTCGGAATAAATTGTGATATCAGAACAAAAAAAAATAACATAAAGAAAGATTTTTAATCAAAATAAATAAATATTTAGAAATTCAATCAGCGATTTTCTTAAGGTAAGGTCTTTATACTTTTGCTTTTGCCACTAACCCATTTCTTTTAAGTGTATAGTATATCTGATATTTATACATATAGAAAATACAATAGATAATATACACATACTGTTTTATACGTATTCTTTTTTTTTAGATGATTTGGAACCACATAATCGTTGCATATATACAATTATATACTGTATTACTATCTTGTATTCCATTTTTCATTTTACGTAAAGATATTATCACCATTAATGTTAAAAGAATTTATGTCTATTTAGTCGAGGGGAAGATCCTACTTTTAGAGTTATATATTTAGTATAATGAACGAATATTTTAATAACATTAAAAAGGGTTCAGGGTCAGGTGCATTTTATTAGCTTGAATTTTTAGTTTATACATACAATTTAGAAATACTAAATATTTAATAATACATTAAAATGATACCTCTGATTCATTACATTAAAAAAACCTTTTGTAAAGAAACTTTAAAATATGTTATCAACCAGTCTTGATAATAATCTTACACTGTGAGAGATTTCATTATATCCATTTGATATAATAGTTTGTATGTATTGCATAATTCTTATCGAGTGAAAATGAATGAATATTATCATTCTTCTTCAGTAGGCTTTAAGAGCTTTATAAATAATTATAATACAAAATGCCTTTTGAGTGATATGTTTAATTTATGAATATGATAGAAAAGTTGGATTTTTAATGTTGAAAAAGCATAATTTATAACATACTTAATATATCTCATTAATTATTATTCTATCAATAACGCCACATCCATTCATTCCATCAATAATTCATTCATATATTTAATTGCAATTAATAATTCGTTTCCCAATAATTAATTATTCATTGCATTTGATTTATTTCGTTGAAAATTAATTTATTTCATCTTTTTCCACAATTTATTCATTATTCCATTAATAATTCATTCTCAATAATTAATTAATTCATTTACTGCTTGATTATTCAGTTTATTGAACTTTAATTCCTTTTCATCACGATTTAATATTAATTTAATATTAATTGAATAAATTAAATTCATTTTTTATTTTTAGAATCAATTTTGACCTGGTCGCCGGAGTCAATGGTGTTCCGAATCATCGGAGGCAATGTTTCACGTGTATTGCACAATATTTCTATAGTACCAATTCCTGTCTTTATTCCAATAGCCCGGCTCCAGCTTTTGTGTTTCCACAGAGAAAAAAAATTGATACTAAAGAGCAACTAGAAGAGTTGATGGTGATTTACAAACAATAAAAAAATAATTGGACGGGACATGACTACATAAATCAGCGAAGACTGCCACAAATCTATAGAAAAGTGGAACAAGTATTAATTTGTCACAATAATTCAGTAAAAAACCACTCAGTATATAATAAATTCTAAACTTTTTATTATTTTATTTTATTTTTTTTGTAATTTCTGCCAATGGTCTTTTATTTTTTTTTACAATTTTAACAAGTATAGCACATCTTAACCTCCTCATCAATTATCTATGCAGAAACTTTAGAATGTGATGTGAATGTATTAATAGAGAAAAAAAAGTATTATCCATAAAGACAAGTGAACCAGAATTTAAATAGTTATATTTATCATCCTTGATATTAGTTTTTGTTAATTAAATTTAAATTTTATAATAAATATCCTAAATGCTTTATTTGTTTAATTATTATGTAAAGATTAGGTTTCAACATTGAAAATAATTTGGAGAACAATTGATGGTATTCATTTTTGTATTTATTTGATTTTACTAAACAATATATTTATTTAGTTTTTAAAAATACAGTTATATAATATATAAAAAATAGTAATTATTAAAATTTGAGTTTTTAAAATTCAAATATAAATTTAATTATTGATCATCTGAATTTCATAACTATGTTGCCTTAAATATTGGCTTATAAGTAGTGTTTTGGAATAAGTAGTTTCATTAGATAATGATTCAGAATCTATATTTTGCATTTCTTGATTTGCATTTAAAAACATAAGTGCATTTTCTGATTTTTTATGATAACATAAATTTCGAATCCATTTTTCTGATGCATAAAAAATAGTTTCAGCACTGGGTCGTTCAGATGGATTATTATGCCAACATTTTTCCATCAAATCAACATAACATTGAGGGGTTCCTTTAATTATTTCTGGACGAGATCCATTGAAAATAGCTACTGCCAATGCTGGACCATATGATTTTCCTTCAAATGGTATTTTTCCTGTTGATATTACCCACATAATAATTCCAACACTATAAATATCTGAAGCTTGTGTACATTGGTTATTATTAATGACCTCTGGTGCAATATATGGTAATACACCATAAATTCCAGATGATATAATCTCACTTGCTGGTCTGCATAATCCTAAATCTCCTAATCTTATGAATTTTGAATTATTATCAAGTGCTTCGGTAATCATAAGGTTGCCAGGATGAAGGTCACGATGGACAAATCCTTTACCATGAATGACTTTTAATCCTTGAATAAAAGAATTCAGAAACCATAATCGTTCAATCCAAGGTAATGAATTGTTTTGTTTTTGTTTAAGAAAGTTTAACAAATTTCCATTTTTCATATATCGTAAAACTATTGCATATTCTTTTGTTATTGAATCTTGGGTTATACCCAAAATTGGTAAAACATATTTATCACGACATTGGAAATTTGCATTTAACTATATTTACAAAAATTAAAATTAAAATTAAAATTAAAATAAATATATTATATATTATATAAAAATATATTGACATATTTACCTCTTTTAAAAATTCAGAACTAATCTTTTGTGAATTCTTAAGTTTCTTCAAAGCAACTTGATTTGAATTATAGAATTCAAATGATTCTTCAGGCATATTTGTCCATTCTGCTTTCCAAACACTACCAAACCCCCCTTCAGCTATGTATTCTATATTTTTGAATTTACTATAATCTATCCATCTCCAAATTTCCCATTCCTTTGCGTTTTCATCCAATTGAGTCATGTGAATAATCTTGTCAATTTCATAATTACCACTGGCACCAGAATTTTGATAGCTATCATTATTTTTAGTACCTTGAATTGATTTTGGGATCACATTTTCATTTCGATAAAGACTTTCAATTGAACTTTGACCATATATATTTCCCCCTTCGGCTGATTTCTTATACCACTGAATTGATTTCCTTTCATCTTTTGTTGTTCCAATCCCATATTGATAACAACGTCCAAGATTATTTTGTCCGTAACTTTCTCCTCCTTCAGCTGATTTCTTGTACCGAAATGCTTTCTCGTTATCTTTTGTTGTTCCATTCCCATATTCATAACAATGACCAAGAATATTCTGTCCATAACTATCTCCCGTTTCAGCTGATTTCAAGTACCACTGAAATGCTTTCTCTTTATCTTTTGTTGTTCCGATCCCATTTTCATAACAACGTCCAAAATTATTCTGTCCAATACTATACCCTCCTTCAGCTGATTTAAAGTACCACTGAAATGCTTTCTCTTCATCTTCTGTTGTTCCAACCCCATTTTCATGACAATATCCAAGATTATTCTGTCCATTAATATTTCCCCCTTCAGCCGATTTCTTGTACCATTGAAATGCCTTCTCTTCATTTTTTGTTATTCCAATCCCATATTGATAACAATGTCCAAGATTGTTCTGTCCATAACCATCTCCCCTTTCAGCTGATTTCTTGTACCAATGAAATGCCTTTGCTTCATCTTTTGTAGTTCCAATCCCACTTTCATAACAACGTCCAAGTTTATTCTGTCCAATGTTATACCCTCCTTCAGCTGATTTTTTGTACCACTGAAATGCCTTTGCTTCATCTTTTGTTGTTCCATCCCCATATTCATAACAACGACCAAGATAATTTTGTCCATAACAATTTCCCGTTTCAGCTGATTTCAAGTACCACTGAAATACTTTTTCTTTATCTTTTGTTGTTCCGATCCCATATTCATAACAACGTCCAAGATTATTCTGTCCAATATTATACCCTCCTTCGGCTGATTTCTTGTACCAATGAAATGCTTTCTCTTTATCTTTTGTTGTTCCATACCCATATTCATAACAACGACCAAGATTATTCTGTCCAATATTATACCCTCCTTTAGCTGATTTCTTGTACCACTGAAATGCTTTCTCTTCATCTTTTGTTGTTCCATCCCCATATTCATAACAACGACCAAGAATATTCTGTCCATAACTATCTCCCGTTTCAGCTAATTTCAAGTACCACAGAAACGCCTTTGATTCATCTTTTGTTGTTCCAATCCCATTTTCATAACAACGTCCAAGATTATTCTGTCCAATATTATACCCTCCTTTAGCTGATTTCTTGTACCACTGAAATGCTTTCTCTTCATCTTTTGTTGTTCCATCCCCATATTCATAACAACGACCAAGATAATTCTGTCCATAACAATCTCCCGTTTCAGCTGATTTCAAGTACCACTGAAATGCTTTTGCTTCATCTTTTGTTGTTCCAATCCCATTTTCATAACAACGTCCAAGATTATTCTGTCCAAAACTATCTCTCCCTTCAGCTAATTTAAAGTACCACTGAAATGCTTTATCGTTATCTTTTGCTGTTCCAATCCCATTTTCATAACAACGTCCAAGATTATTCTGTCCAATGTTATACCTTCCTTCAGCTGATTTCTTGTACCATTGAAATGCCTTTGCTTCATCTTTTGTTGCTCCGATCCCATTTTCATAACAACGTCCAAGATTATTCTGTCCATAACTATCTTCCATTTCAGATGATTTCTTGTACCACTGAAATGCTTTCTCTTCATCTTTTGTTGTTCCATCCCCATATTCATAACAATATCCAAGATTATTCTGTCCATAAATATTTCTCCCTTCAGCCGATTTCTTGTACCATTGAAATGCCTTCTCTTCATTTTTTGTTATTCCAATCCCATATTGATAACAACGTCCAAGATTGTTCTGTCCATAACCATCTCCCCTTTCAGCTGATTTCTTGTACCAATGAAATGCCTTTGCTTCATCTTTTGTAGTTCCAATCCCACTTTTATAACAATGTCCAAGTTTATTCTGTCCAATGTTATACCCTCCTTCAGCTGATTTTTTGTACCACTGAAATGCCTTTGCTTCATCTTTTGTTGTTCCATCCCCATATTCATAACAACGACCAAGATAATTCTGTCCATAACAATCTCCCGTTTCAGCTGATTTCAAGTACCACTGAAATGCTTTTTCTTTATCTTTTGTTGTTCCGATCCCATATTTATAACAACGTCCAAGATTATTCTGTCCAATATTATACCTTCTTTCGGCTGATTTCTTGTACCAATGAAATGCTTTCTCTTTATCTTTTGTTGTTCCATACCCATATTCATAACAACGACCAAGATTATTCTGTCCAATATTATACCCTCCTTTAGCTGATTTCTTGTACCACTGAAATGCTTTCTCTTCATCTTTTGTTGTTCCATCCCCATATTCATAACAA
>PQFF01000244.1:303252-315564 GCA_003547095.1 Diversispora epigaea | reverse complement strand
CCCTTCAGCCGATTTCTTGTACCATTGAAATGCCTTCTCTTCATTTTTTGTTATTCCAATCCCATATTGATAACAACGTCCAAGATTGTTCTGTCCATAACCATCTCCCCTTTCAGCTGATTTCTTGTACCAATGAAATGCCTTTTCTTCATCTTTTGTAGTTCCAATCCCACTTTTATAACAACGTCCAAGTTTATTCTGTCCAATGTTATATCCTCTTTCAGCTGATTTTTTGTACCACTGAAATGCCTTTGCTTCATCTTTTGTTGTTCCATCCCCATATTCATAACAACGACCAAGATAATTCTGTCCATAACAATCTCCCGTTTCAGCTGATTTCAAGTACCACTGAAATGCTTTTTCTTTATCTTTTGTTGTTCCGATCCCATATTCATAACAACGTCCAAGATTATTCTGTCCAATATTATACCCTCCTTCGGCTGATTTCTTGTACCAATGAAATGCTTTCTCTTTATCTTTTGTTGTTCCATATCCATATTCATAATAACGACCAAGATTATTCTGTCCAATATTATACCCTCCTTTAGCTGATTTCTTGTACCACTGAAATGCTTTCTCTTCATCTTTTGTTGTTCCATCCCCATATTCATAACAACGACCAAGAATATTCTGTCCATAACTATCTCCCGTTTCAGCTGATTTCAAGTACCACAGAAACGCCTTTGATTCATCTTTTGTTGTTCCAATCCCATTTTCATAACAACGTCCAAGATTATCCTATCCATAACTATTTCCCCTTTCAGCTAATTTCAAGTACCACTGAAATGCTTTTGCTTCATCCTTTGTTATTCCAGTCCCATTTTCATAACAATATCCAAGTTTATTCTGTCCAGCACTATCTCTCCCTTCAGCTGATTTCAAGTACCATTGAAATGCCTTCAATTCATCTTTTGTTGTTCCAATCCCATATTGATAACAATGACCAAGATTGTTCTGTCCCTTATTATTTCCCCCTTCAGCTGATTTCTTGTACCACTGAAATGCTTTCTCTTTATCTTTTGTTGTTCCATCCCCATATTCATAACAACGAGCAAGATTATTCTGTCCTTTTTGATATCCGCCTTCAGCTGATTCCAAGTATCACTGAAATGCTTTCTCTTTATCTTTTGTTGTTCTAATTCCGTTTTCATAACAATATCCAAGATTATACTGTCCAGCACTATCTCCCCCTGCTGATTTCTTGTACCACCAGAATGCTTTCTCTTCATTTTTTGCTATTCCAATCCCATATTGATAACAACGTCCAAGATTGTACTGTCCATGACTATCTCCCTCTTCAGCTAATTTATTGTACCAATGAAATGCCTTTTCTTCATCTTTTGTTGTTCCAATTCCACTTTCATAACAACGCCCAAGATTATTCTGTCCATAACTATCTCCCGTTTCAGCTAATTTCAAGTACCACAGAAACGCCTTTGATTCATCTTTTGTTGTTCCAATCCCATTTTCATAACAACGTCCAAGATTATCCTGTCCATAACTATTTCCTCTTTCAGCTGATTTCAAGTACCACTGAAATGCTTTTGCTTCATCTTTTGTTGTTCCAATCCCATTTTCATAACAACGTCCAAGATTATTCTGTCCAAAACTATCTCTCCCTTCAGCTAATTTAAAGTACCACTGAAATGCTTTCTCTTTATCTTTTGTTGTTCCATTCCCATATTCATAACAACGAGCAAGATTATTCTGTCCTTTTTGATATCCGCCTTCAGCTGATTCCAAGTATCACTGAAATGCTTTCTCTTTATCTTTTGTTGTTCCATTCCCATATTCATAACAACGAGCAAGATTATTCTGTCCTTTTTGATATCCGCCTTCAGCTGATTCCAAGTATCACTGAAATGCTTTCTCTTTATCTTTTGTTGTTCCATTCCCATATTCATAACAACGAGCAAGATTATTCTGTCCTTTTTGATATCCGCCTTCAGCTGATTCCAAGTACCACTGAAATGCTTTCTCGTTATCTTTTATTACTCCGATCCCATTGTCATAACAACGTCCAAGATTATTCTGTCCAGAACTATCTCCCATTTCAGATGATTTCAAGTTCCACTGAAATGCCTTTGCTTCATCTTTTGTTGTTCCAATCCCATTTTCATAACAACGTCCAAGATTATTCTGTCCAAAACTATCTCTCCCTTCAGCTAATTTAAAGTACCACTGAAATGCTTTCTCGTTATCTTTTATTACTCCGATCCCATTGTCATAACAACGTCCAAGATTATTCTGTCCATAACTATCTCCCATTTCAGATGATTTCAAGTACCACTGAAATGCCTTTGCTTCATCTTTTATTGTTCCAATCCCATCTTCATAACAACGTCCAAGAGTATTCTGTCCATAACTATCCTCCATTTCAGATGATTTCTTTTACCACTGAAATGCTTTCTCTTTATTTTTTGTTGTTCCAATTCCCTTTTCATAACAACGTCCAAGATTATTCTGTCCATAAATATCTTCTCTTTCAGCTGATTTTAAGTAACACTGAAATGCTTTCTTTTTATCTTTTGTTGTTCCAATTCCATTTTCATAACAATGACCAAGATTATTCTGTCCAGTACTATGCCCTCCTTCAGCTGATTTCTTGTACCACTGAAATGCTTTCTTTTCATCTTTTGTTGTTCCAATTCCAAATTGATAAAAACGTCCAAGTTTATTTTGCGCAATACTATACCCTCCTTTAGCTGATTTCTTGTACCACAGAAATGCTTTATCGTTATCTTTTGTTGTTCCATCCCCATATTCATAACAACGAGCAAGATTATTCTGTTTTTTTTGATGTCCCCCTTCAGCTGATTTCTTGTACCACTGAAATGCTTTCTCTTTGTCTTTTGTTGTTCCAATTCCATTTTCATAATAACATCCAAGTTTATTCTGTCCAGCACTATCTCTCCCTTCAGCTGATTTCAAGTACCATTGAAATGCCTTCAATTCATCTTTTGTCGTTCCAATCCCATGTTGATAACAACGACCAAGATTGTTCTGTCCCTTATTATTTCCCCCTTCAGCTGATTTCTTGTACCACTGAAATGCTTTCTCTTTATCTTTTGTTGTTCCATTCCCATATTCATAACAACGAGCAAGATTATTCTGTCCTTTTTGATTTCCGCCTTCAGCTGATTCCAAGTACCACTGAAATGCTTTCTCGTTATCTTTTGTTGTTCCATTTCCATATTCATAACAACGAGCAAGATTATTCTGTCCTTTTTGATATCCGCCTTCAGCTGATTCCAAGTACCACTGAAATGCTTTCTCTTTATCTTTTGTTGTTCCGATCCCATTTTCATAACAGCGTCCAAAATTATTCTGTCCAATACTATACCCTCCTTCAGCTGATTTAAAGTACCACTGAAATGCTTTCTCTTCATCTTCTGTTGTTCCAACCCCATTTTCATGACAATATCCAAGATTATTCTGTCCATTAATATTTCCCCCTTCAGCCGATTTCTTGTACCATTGAAATGCCTTCTCTTCATTTTTTGTTATTCCAATCCCATATTGATAACAACGTCCAAGATTATTCTGTCCATAATTATTTCCCCTTTCAGCTGATTTCAAGTACCACAGAAACGCCTTTGCTTCATCTTTTGTTGTTCCAATCCCATTTTCATAACAACGTCCAAGATTATTCTGTCCATAAATATCTCTCCCTTCAGCTGATTTAAAGTACCACTGAAATGCTTTCTCGTTATCTTTTGTTGTTCCAATTCCATTTTCATAACAATGACCAAGTTTATTCTGTCCATAAATATCTCTCCCTTCAGCTGATTTCTTGTACCAATGAAATGCTTTCTTTTTATCTCTTGTTACTCCGATCCCATTGTCATAACAACGTCCAAGATTACTCTGTCCATAACTATTTCCCATTTCAGATGATTTCAAGTACCACTGAAATGCCTTTGCTTCATCTTTTATTGTTCCAATCCCATCTTCATAACAACGTCCAAGATTATTCTGTCCATAAATACCTTCTCTTTCAGCGGATTTTAAGTACCACTGAAATGCTTTCTTTTTATCTTTTGTTGTTCCAATTCCATTTTCATAACAACGACCAAGATTATTCTGTCCATAAATATCTCTCCCTTCAGCTGATTTCTTGTACCACTGAAATGCTTTCTTTTCATCTTTTGTTGTTCCAATTCCAAATTGATAAAAACGTCCAAGTTTATTCTGTCCAATACTATGCCCTCCTTCAGCTAATTTCTTGTACCACAGAAATGCTTTCTCGTTATCTTTTGTTGTTCCATCCCCATACGCATAACAACGAGCAAGATTATTCTGTCCTTTTTGATATCCCCCTTCAGCTGATTTCTTGTACCACTGAAATGCTTTCTCTTTGTCTTTTGTTGTTCCAATTCCATTTTTATAATAACATCCAAGTTTATTCTGTCCAGCACTATCTCTCCCTTCAGCTGATTTCAAGTACCATTGAAATGCCTTCAATTCATCTTTTGTTGTTCCAATTCCGTTTTCATAACAATATCCAAGATTATACTGTCCAGCACTATCTCCCCCTTCAGCTGATTTCAAGTACCACTGAAATGCTTTCTTTTTATCTTTCGTTGTTCCAATCCCATGTTGATAACAACGACTAAGATTATTCTGTCCAGTAGTATTTCTACCTTCAGCTGATTTCAGGTACCACTGAAAAGCTTTCTCTTCATTTTTTGTTATTCCAATCCCATATTGATAACAACGTCCAAGATTATTCTGTCCGTAACTTTCTCCTCCTTCAGCAGATTTCAAGTACCACTGAAATGCTTTCTCTTCATCTTTTGTGGTTCCGATTCCATGACGATAACAATCTCCAAGGTTATTCTGTCCCAAATGGTCTTTCCCTTCAGCTGATTTCAAGTACCGCAGAAATGTCTTCTCTTCATCTTTTGTGGTTCCAATTCCATTATAATAATAATGTACAAGATTACATTGCCCATCACTATTTCCCCCTTCAACTGATTTCAAGTACTGAAATACCTTTTCTTTTTTTGTTTGAATTTCGTTGTATTGCATATTTTCCATTTCTATTTAGCAGAATAAAGTGTCTATAAAAATAGAACTTGAAACTTAATATATTTTATTGAAGTTCCAAATGGAATACAAATAACATAAATTCTAAAGGCTTTAAAATTTATGATATTGTCAAAAGATTATACGATAAATAAATAGAAAAATATATAGCATTAAATATATATTAAATTCAATAAATTATATGCCTATAAAAATATGATATTCAAATAAATTATAATATTTGCACGGTTTATTTATATTTTTTACGCTTTGGTTTGTCGGATAAGTGCTTGCCTCAATAGTAAATTCTTCTATTTCTAGAATTTCTGAAATTTCGGAATTTCATAATTTTATGCGCGATTGGTCATAAAAATTAATAAAATCGAAATTTATATTTTTACTATAATCGTATACTATATGAAATACTCCAATAAATATATTCAATAAAACTATCAAGATTACTTCACTAAGATAATATTAGAACAATTTGAAAGCTCTTGTTTCAAGCTTCTATGGTAGTTTAATAATCTTTTTAGCCAGGTTATTATAATACGAAAATAATCCTCAAGATTAGCTTGAAAAAATTCTTCGTTATGCTGAAAAAAAATTCGTTATACCGAGGAACTTTTAATATGCACGTTCACCAGGTTAACTACGTTATACCATAATTAATTATTTAGATTCGTTATATTAAACGGGGGCCAAATAAATATTCGTTATATCAAAATTCGTCGTACGGAGGGTTGGCTGTATTGTCAAAAGATTATACCTTAAACGGTAGTGACGTCGCAAGTCACCGCAATTCATCGTTTGAAATAATATTTGTCATTCATGTCGGATAAGTGCTTGTTTCAACAGTATATTCTTTCTGAACCTTATTTTTTAGAATTTCTGGAATTCCGGAATTTCATAATTTTGCTCATATACACTTCTAATTAGAATCTCTGTGCGAAATTGGAATTTCTGTTTAGAGATTTGGAACGGATTCATCCGGATTTGGGTTATACAAGTACAAGCCTTTATTTAATAAATAAACCCAGCCATGACGTAATCAATTTTAAGAATTTCTTTAAAAAACCATATGGACGAAATTTCACTTCTTTTTTAGAAGTAAAGGTAAATATACATTTTTAAATATATGGGAGAAAAAAATAATTTTAAATTATACAAAATACAAAAAAAAAATCATTTTTTTTAATAAAATTAAATTTTTTACAAGGTTTAGAAAGAGCTAATATATTTTATTTTAATTATTGTCACGTCGAAGTTGTTCATTTATATAAAAATTTGTATATTTTTATAAGGATTACTGGTTTTATAATTTTATCTACTGTAATGATTAGATGAGGGATAGAATGAAATTTGACCCGTATTTATATTTTTAGAAATCAATCGTACCGTTCTATGGAAATTTGGTAACAAATGACGATAATTTAAAACTAACCAATTGATTTAACGGTATCACTATCTCATCCTTTATTGAATTTAAACAAATAGATATTGTTTCTTAATTAAATTTGAAATAAAAAGCGTTATTTTTCGATCGGATTAATGTGCTACCAGAATAATAATCTGATTATTTAGAATTCGTATATAAACTTTGAAAAAATGGGGCTGTGGTGTTCTCAACATCAATAACAATGTTATTACTGACAGTAACATTATATTATTTATAGATGTTGCTTTAATATGTAGTAAAAGAAATAAATGTTAAAAAATGATAAATATGTGCATTGAAAGAATTTATTAAAGTCATTACCATATATATGATGCAGGGCTTGTTTGCATCAAATAAGAATAATGTTGGATATACTTCGGTTTCCCCGACAAAAAAATAAGTAAAATATTTATGGTAAATTTCCATATTTTTGACAATTACATAAGATTGTTATATTCGTACATATATGTATATATGTATCTATGTATAAAAGAAGTGTCTAAATAATTTTAAATACATTAGAATTAAGATAATAATTCCAATAACTAATTCTTTGCATTATTAATTAATTGTATTAATTATGCATGAAGTGTCATTGTTATCAAATAATAATAGTCTATTGTAGTTTTTCAATTATTTATTAAAGTCGTCAAGTTGGTCTTCTCGATAATTTTTTTTTAAAAGAAAAAGAATCTTTGATTCATAATCTTCGAAAAATTGTTCATTTTCTTTTTCATCTTCCTGATTCTACGATAAAGAAATTCAAATACTTTGTATCTTTTGTAATTTCTTTTATGAAAGTTTTCAATTCAATTATGAAATTCTTTTTTAGGTTTAATTCTTTATTGAATAAATATCTAAAAAAGTCATTACTAAAAAAATTAACCAACATGAATGTTTTATTACGTAATAATGATAATAATAAATAATAGGTAATTACATTGTATGGTTTAGTGATATTTGTCAGCTGTGACATCTTTATTATATTATACACACGTGCTCATTTATTATTTATTTTTATTATTATTAGTCCTGATAACATAATCATAATGTAATATAAAACATGATACTCTAAATATTATTATTTATTTATTTATCTAACCGTTTTTTATTTGTATTAGAAATTTAGATTTTGAAATTATACAATTAATACAATTTGAATTAAAATAGTAAAAGTTACATTGTGTGCTTAATTTGGAAACTAATTTTATAAATCACTAAAATTTATTTATATATTCAATATTATAAAAATTCCAATAATCAATATTTAAAGGGAAGATTTAAGGAAAGAAGTTAAATTAAGTAGAATTAAAATTAAAGAAGTTATTTATTGTTCCACATTAAATGGAACATATTTTGGGTCATCAAAAGGACTGATGAAATTTGGTATTTCATTTATTTTATTAATCCGATTATTATCATATTTTCAATATGCAAATATTAAATATTCTATATTCTAAATTATATCATTAATTTCATTAAGAATTATCTTCAATTTAAATAAAAATTAAAGAACGAAGATTTATATGACCGATTATTTGATTTATAGCACTTGCATATCAACTACAATTTCACCTGATAATGATCTTTATTATTTTTATACTTTAGAGTATATAGTAAAATGGCGATCTTGTTATTTAACGAAAATTTAAAAGGGTCCATTTAATTTATTATTTTTACTCGTCCGTAATTAAGTAAAAATCAAACGAAACACGAATTTCAGGGATAATTAATTCTTAATACATCCATTAAAGATTTATAATTATTGTTATTTTTATTTTTTATCACATAATTACTCAAATTAGTAAAGTTAAATAACAGTTAATGACAATTCAAAATTAACTATTGCTCTCAAATAAAATTATTTCTTTACGATATTTTATATATTAAATAAATAAATAATGAGAGAACCAATACAATTATTAAATAAAATAATAATAACAACAAAATTCATTAATGATGATGATGTTAAAAGATAATTTATAAAACTATAGTTATATAAATACATATAAAATGAATAAATGATGAATAAAACATATATTATAAATACGTAGAACCTGTCTATAAACATACCCTCGGGCCAAGCAAAATCCAATACATTTAAGCAAGTTATGCTTATATACGTTGAGACTTCAGATATATTATTTATAAATCTTGTGACCTTGGGCCAGAAAAATTATATGCTTAAAGACAGGTTATGCTTATACACGTATGTTTATAGACAGGTTCTACTGTATATGCATATGTTTAGTCTTAATATAAACTGTTAAATAAATCTCGATACATAGATAAAAAATATAAAGTAAAAATTACCTAGTAATTATTAGAATTATTCTAGAACAGTTAAAAGAATTGCATTTTTTTTTGAACGAAAACAATTAATTCATAAATATTAAGTGCTGGGTGGATTTGTAATTGAGCGCTCGATGTTAATATTTCCAATGTTTGAATTTTTTGGATTTTCTATTTGGGGTGAGTCATTTTTTGCTACAGAAACGTTAAGACGATCTCCATGAAATTCTACGGAATTTTTAAATTTTGAAAAATTTTCATCAAAATTTTCAAGACTATTAAAAGTTATTTCAAGAGTATGTGACATCTTGGGACATATTAGCATTAATTTCGATTTTGTATTTGGGTTCAACTTTTTCCAGCCATTGGTAATTTTGCAGCGTAGCACTTGATTAATAGTAATACGAAATCCATTCATTGCTTCCAAGGTAATCCAATGACAATAATGTTTTCCGGGAGCAAAGCTTCTTCTATGATTTAAATTCTTTTGAAGGCCATAAGAAGTGTATTGATATTCCCAGCATAATCCAGTCGTACAACCATTAGTAACAGTCCGTTCCCATTCTTTTATTATAAAATTGGAACCTTGCTCATTTCTTCTACCGTGGTTTAATCTAACCCCAGGATCTCTACTAATCGATGCATCGATGCCATAACTATTTTCACAAATTTCTGACACATGAATTTCTCTATTAAGTTGCTCTGGCCATGGACCATCTTCCATAATGAATAAGGGCTTGTTAGGCATGGATTTATCTTCAATTGGAGTGACCCAAATTTCAATGGAGTCAAGAAAATAACCAGAACCCAATTTATGAAGTGATGGCCACTTATCACTGAGCATTGGTCCCATTCCACAATTATTTAGATTTATAGAAAATTTTAAATTGCTTCTATTTTTAGGAAGAGGATCAACTTTAGCCCAGAGATGAGCAGAAATAGAGAAATCTTGGAAGACATCTGGTAAATTCACATCAGCTGCTTTTGCAATTACCTCGGATGAGACTGAAATATGATTGTTGCTATTATTGTTGCTATCATAATTATTATTATTGTTGTTATTATTATAATTATTGTTATTGTTGTTATTATTGTTATTATTATAGTAATTATTATTATTATTATAATTATCGTAATTATTATTATTGTTGTTGTTGTTGTTGTTATCATTAGCATTGTTATCACTGTTGTTGTTACTATTGTCAGTATTATTATTGCTGTTACCATTATTGTTGTTTCCATTGCCATTATTGGAAATGTCAATTAATCCACTTAATGATTTAGCATCCATTTCTTCACCTATAGGTATCAACACATGATCCACAACTTCATATTCATCACTAAATAATTCTCCAAGCTTTCCTAGAATTGATCTATCAAGTAGTTCGGTAGTCCAACAGGAAATATTTGGAACAGAGGAACTTTCTTGAAAGTCGGGTCCTATAATATATGCGGGTTGTGATTCTAAAATTTTATCAATTTCATTTTTTTTGTTTATAAGTAATTTAATCAGGTTTTCAACTTTAGCATGTGAAGCAGCTGAAGTTCCAAAATATATATTTGATTCTATGGAAAGGAAATTTGAAATATTTGAACAAAATGATTCACCCCAAATATTCGATTCATTATTAATTGTAATTCGGGGCTTGTTGAATTGAATGCAGTTGAATGAATCATTAATGTTGTTGATATCAGTTTGATTCTTTAAAAATTTCTCCAGGTCCTCATTTGTTAAAAAGAAGGATTTAATTGATTGACAGATGTTGTCGTTGGCCAATTCTTCAGATGATGAGTTCACTTCAATAGCGAGTGGCATTTTAGTTTTTTCATGTATTTCGTGCTGTGCGTCAATACCATAATTGCGCTTAGAAACAATTTCATTTTCATTTTCATTTTCATTTGAAGAGTCTAAAAAACATTATAAATTAAACGTTAGTTATTAAAAACATTTTTCGCAATTAAATAAAATTAGTATATTCTTCTGAAAATATTAAATTATTTGAATAAAAGAAATTACTTTTTATATAAGTATTGAATGATTCTTTTGTCTTGACATAGTCTTCACTCATAAAAGGTTGATCCGAATTCAATGAACGTCTAATTTCAATATTTTTAATATCGAAATTTTTTGTATCTTTTGTATCTTTATGAAACTTTTCAGTTGGTTTCATGTACCACTGAAATGCTTTCTTTTCATCTTTTATGGTTCCAATTCCATTTCCATAACAATATTCAAGATTGACCTGTCCCAGATGATTTCCCCCTTCAGCTGATTTCAAGTACCACTGAAATGCTTTCTCTTCATCTTTTATAGTTCCAATACCATTCTGATAACAAGATCCAAGATTATTCTGTCCCAAAAGATTTCCCCCTTCAGCTGATTTCAAGTACCACTGAAATGCTTTCTCTTCATCTTTTGTGGTTCCAATTCCATTTCCATAACAATATTCAAGATTGACCTGTCCCAGATGATTTCCCCCTTCAGCTGATTTCAAGTACCACTGAAATGCTTTCTCTTCATCTTTTATAGTTCCAATACCATTTTGATAACAAGATCCAAGATTATTCTGTCCCAAAAGATTTCCCCCTTCAGCTGATTTCAAGTACCACTGAAATGCTTTCTCTTCATCTTTTGTGGTTCCCATCCCATTTCGATAGCAATTTCCAAGATTATTTTGTCCCAGATGATCTCCCCCTTCAGCAGATTTCAAGTACCACAGAAATGCTTTCTCTTCATCTTTTGTGGTTCCAATCCCATTTCGATAACAATCTCCAAGATTATTCTGTCCATAACTATCTCCTCCTTCAGCAGATTTCAAGTACCACTGAAATGCATTCTCTACATCTTTTGTGGTTCCAATTCCGTTATCATAACAAGATCCATTATATTGTCCCCTATTATTTCTCCCTTCGGCTGATTTCAAGTACCACTGAAATGCTTTCTCTTCATCTTTTGTGGTTCCAATTCCATTTCCATAACAATATTCAAGATTGACCTGTCCCAGATGATTTCCCCCTTCAGCTGATTTCAAGTACCACTGAAATGCTTTCTCTTCATCTTTTGTGGTTCCAATTCCATTTCGATAACAAGTTCCAAGATTATTCTGTCCATAACTATCTCCTCCTTCAGCAGATTTCAAGTACCACTGAAATGCTTTCTCTTCATCTTTTGTGGTTCCAATTCCGTTATCATAACAAGATCCAAGATTATATTGTCCCCTATTATTTCTCCCTTCGGCTGATTTCAAGTACCACTGAAATGCTTTCTCTTCATCTTTTGTGGTTCCAATTCCATTTCGATAACAAGTTCCAAGATTATTCTGTCCATAACTATCTCCTCCTTCAGCAGATTTCAAGTACCACTGAAATGCTTTCTCTTCGTCTTTTGTGGTTCCATTTCCGTTATCATAACAATATCCAAGATTATTCTGTGCATCACTATTTCCCCCTTCAGCAGATTTCAAGTACCACTGAAATGCTTTCTCTTCATCTTTTGTGGTTCCAATTCCATTTCGATAACAAGTTCCAAGATTATTCTGTCCATAACTATCTCC
>PQFF01000244.1:224274-303189 GCA_003547095.1 Diversispora epigaea | reverse complement strand
GATTTCAAGTACCACTGAAATGCTTTCTCTTCATCTTTTGTGGTTCCAATCCCATTTCGATAACAATCTCCAAGATTATTCTGTCCATAACTATCTCCTCCTTCAGCAGATTTCAAGTACCACTGAAATGCTTTTTCTTCATCTTTTGCGGTTCCAATTCCATTTTCATAACAAGTTCCAAGATTATTCTGTCCATAACTATCTCCTCCTTCAGCAGATTTCAAGTACCACTGAAATGCTTTCTCTTCATCTTTTGTGGTTCCAATCCCATTTCGATAACAATCTCCAAGATTATTCTGTCCATAACTATTTCCTCCTTCAGCAGATTTCAAGTACCACTGAAATGCTTTCTCTTCATCTTTTGTGGTTCCAATCCCATTTCGATAACAATCTCCAAGATTATTCTGTCCATAACTATCTCCTCCTTCAGCAGATTTCAAGTACCACTGAAATGCTTTCTCTTCATCTTTTGTGGTTCCAATTCCGTTATTATAACAATATCCAAGATTATATTGTCCCCAATTATTTCTCCCTTTTGCTGATTTCAAGTACCACTGAAATGCTTTCTCTTCATCTTTTGTGGTTCCAATCCCATTTCGATAACAATCTCCAAGATTATTCTGTCCATAACTATCTCCTCCTTCAGAAGATTTCAAGTACCACTGAAATGCTTTCTCGTTATCTTTTGTTGTTCCATTCCCATATTCATAACAATGACCAAGAATATTCTGTCCCCAATTATTTCCCCCTTCGGCTGATTTCAAGTACCACTGAAATGCTTTCTCTTCATCTTTTGTGGTTCCAATTCCGTTATCATAACAATATCCAAGATTATATTGTCCCCAATTATTTCCCCCTTCGGCTGATTTCAAGTACCACTGAAATGCTTTCTCTTCATCTTTTGTGGTTCCAATCCCATTTCGATAACAATCTCCAAGATTATTCTGTCCATAACTATTTCCTCCTTCAGCAGATTTCAAGTACCACTGAAATTCTTTCTCTTCATCTTTTGTGGTTCCAATACCATATTGATGGCAATCTCCAAAATTATTTTGTCCTGCACTATCTCCCCCTTCAGCTGATTTCAAGTACCCTTGAAATGCTTTCTTTTCAATTTCAATTTCCATTTGTGTAGATATTTTTGTTCAGCTGTATAAGAATTTATTTAATAAATAAATGTTTGAAACAATTATACAAAGATAAAATTTTTTTTTATTATATTAATGATATTGCATATAAAAAATGAGATTATAAGTAAGAAGAAACTAATTTTAAAAATACGTCTTCATAAAAATTAAATTTCACAGTAAAATGCGATATATTAATTTGGTTCATTTTAAACTTCATTGATTGTATTTATATACGTAGCACAATAAATATTGATATGATCAATGCAACAATATTTTTTATTAAATGGTACAACAAAGAACTATAAATAAAAAATTGTATAATTAAATATATCGATACTCATTTTAAATAATCTGTTATATAATAAATGAATGGTTAATTTGATGAAACAAATAATTAAGCTTATTATAGTGGTTCGTGTTAAAAAATATATAAATCCCGGGCTAGCAGATGTAATCAATTTTATTAGATAAAATTATAAAAATAAGTGAAAAATATTTTCATCTTAAAGCTGCATTATTGCACACTTTTTTTTTTATAAAAATGATGTTGAAAAATAAAATTCATAAAAAGTAGTACATACAGAAATATTAGCATTTTTTTTTTGTCAATTATCTAAATTATTTTTTTAAAATATCTCTTGGCCATGGCTAAAGAAGATACTGTACTACGATCTTTTTTCGAAATATTTTTTATAGTCGATTTTGAGGGATCTTTCTATTTGCATAATATTTAAGATGTATAAGTAATTTTACTTACCATATCTTTTTCTCCGGTTAACTTCATTTTTAAAGATGTTAATAATGAAATAGTTTTAAATACATGGAAGTTAATCAGTGAATAGAGGTTCGAATAAATGACGTAATTATTTGTCATAATGATCAGGGTTGATTTACCATTGCATATTGTTGAGTTCATTTTATTATCATATTTTCAATATGCAAATATTAAATATTCTATATTCTTCTTCCTAAAATTTCAAATTGAATTAATTTCATTTAGAATCAAAATCATACCTATGAATAACTTGGATTGGCAGGAAACATGGAACAAATCGACAAATTAAAGAATTAATTTGAATGAAGATTTATATTCATGAACTATTATTTGATTTATAGCACTTGCAGTAATTTCCATTCTACCAAACAAGAATCTATAGGTCTTTCCTTTCCTAAATGAACATCTGGCATATCAACTACAATTTCACCTGATAATGACATTTAATGGAAAAAAATATATTGCATGAACAATGTACAATAAATTATATTAATTGATTCATGACTATATAAAATGAGATAATTAAAAACCAATCGAAGAAAGCGAGAGAGTTAAACACGAATATTTAATCAAATAACGAAATGAGCAATTGAAATAATTGTTTCGAAGCTTGTTTTTTTTAAAAGGACTTTCACAAAAACGAAATGATGATCGTCAAAGAAACAAATTGATCATATCTCGGCTTGATGCAGTGGCTTGGCACTATAGTTATGGACCCTTTTTTTTTTATTTATCGTACATAATTAAATATAATAATATAGTCACATTTGTGTAAATCGCTTAGTGTTGAGGTTACAAGAAACTTATTTGTTATTTTAAGCGATAAAAAAAAAATTAATTTTATTTTTAGCAATTATCTTTGATAATCACTATAAAATAAAAATAGTAAGCAATAGTAAAAAAATAATATTTTTTTACTAATTTATTTTTATAATGATTATCGAAAATGATTTTTGGTAATCACTATAAAAATAATTTTTTTTTACTATTTTTAAAAATTTCAGAATTATATAAACACCGCTATTCTTTGGGTTATTCTTCTTTCCATTTCGGGTCACAAAATCTTCCCAAAAAAGAGTATTGTTGGCAAGAACTTACCAATACTCACCAATTGGGTGAAGGTATTTTGTGCCGTGACTTCACTGAAAAAGGAATAACAATAGGGTAAAATCTATACTATGATAATAAATAAATATAGGGAATATCATATGAATTAATTATCAATCGGAAAAAAATGAAATCCAAAACGTCAAATAAATAAAAGTTCTTTTTTTTTAAAAAAAATAACAAAAACATACATGCATGGAACAAAATAGCATATATGTAGACACGAAGAAAAAGATTAAAAAAAATCGAGAGTAAAAAATGAAAAAAAATGGTGAAAAATAAAATTGACTGTCTGTTAAAAGAACGTATAAAATAAAGGATAAAGAAAGAAATAATTGATGGTACAACGCATATCAATTCACTATGGACAAAATTCAAGTAATTATATATTTTATTATTAGTGGAAATAATAAACGCATTATTAGAATATAATTGATAATTTCAATAAGATGATTTAACATTTCGAAAAAAATGAATTTAAATCTATCTCTCAAATGAATAAAAAGATATCGAAATAAAAATATACTAAAAATAATATTTTTTTATATAACGAAAGTGTTTGTGTTTGCGAAAAATGATTATAATTAATTAAAACGATATTGAAGTAAAAATAATATTTTTTTATAACGAAAGTGTTTGTGTTCTACATAATTTAAATAAAACGATATTGAAATCTAAATAATATTTTTTTATAAAACGAAAGTGGTTGTGTTTGCGAAAAACGATCATATAATACATAATTAAATATAATAATATATTTATCATAGCCATATTTGCGTGCGTGTAAATTTCTAAAATAATATCATTAGTGGTTTCGAGATTGGATATATAAAATTCACGATGAATTGATTATCGATGTAAATGTAATAAGAATCATTCAAGAAATTTAGAATTTCTTTAATAAAGAAGAGACTCCGTTAGTCGTTAAAATAAATCAAATAAAATATATATATACATACTTTCATATTGTATATTTAGAAAATAAGTTTGAGTAAGAAAGTAATTCATTAATTTAATTTAATGAGATTTTACTCTCTGAGCCAGATTAAAGTATTCTAACTTTTCTTGTGAAGTGGAAGTATTCCATAAGTGATTAGTGGCTTGGCCGATAAGGATAGCATTAAATTCTCGAATTCTTTTGCATTCCTTTGCAACGGAATATCTAAGTATCATATAGGCATGACATCTGTTATGGTCGCGCGTAGGCTTAGAATTAAAAAAGTTTAACACTTCATCGATTTCGGGAGGTGGGTATATGTTATTTCTGTTTATGTTTGCAATTAAGTTGTCCATTTTAGATATTTTATATGTATAATTTGTTATATTTTTATAATCTTATGATTTTATTAGAATAGAGGAATTGGACAGTATTTATATTCTCGAAACCAGATTCATGATTATTTAATTTATGTTCAATATAAACATCAAGGTAATGCTCAAATTAATTTTAATAATTATTTCCTTTATTATATAGAATACAGTAAACAAATATTGGACATATACCTTATGTCCTTTGAAAAAGAAGAACCATTTAAGGATTCCAATTTTTCTAATCTAATAAATTGCCGAAAATGCATTAATATTAAGTATAATATGTAATGTATTAATATAAGGTTTTTGCTTTGAAAATTACGACATACAATATTAGATCTATTTTTAATATTGTTGATATTGTTTATATGTGATAAAAATATATATATTTATTTATTTACATTTACATATGTTTGCTGCATTTGTAATATTATGATTAAAAACCAAATCGACAAAATCAAAGGTGGATGCAAAAAACTAATAAAAAAAATACAACAAATAATAAATGTAATAACATGACATAAACAAACACAACTTGGCGATTGTCAATCTATTATTTATTTATCACTTTTCCCGCCTAATCTATTATTTATTTATTTATAAAAGAATATCTATTATATAATATACAGCGATCGCGTTTCTATTGGCTGAGGCTATTACTGTGCCCAACGGCACGGAAATCATATATATTCGGGTATAACTAATGAAAAAAATCAATCAAATTAAAATTTGTGCGGGCTATCTGTACGCATTATTTTCACAACTGATTCCCCCTTTTTTCTTTCTTTTTTTTTTGTGTTTTTTCTAAAAATAACATCCAGACTGGTGTTTCAAAGAATAATTTTCCAATCCATACCGCGAAAAAAAAATGGGTTGAGATAAAAAAAAATTAAGCGTTAGACTGACCAGAAAATTCTCCCGACCTTAACACCATAGAAAACATCTGGAAATTGACAAAGGACAACATTCAGAAACAAAAAAGAATTTCCAAAAATTTAATGTATCAATTCTTAGAAAGGTTGTGGACTCAATGCCATAAAGAGCATTGGATGCAGGGGGGCAACTAGTTATAAAAAAAAAACTTTATGTACATAATATAGAAATAAATTTAATAAAAAAATCGGGCGTTGCTTTACGACGCGATTGTACGTCAAGTAAGAATAATAGATATACTTCTTCGGTGTAAATCCATTAAAATTAAGATAATAATTCCAATAACTAATTTCTTGCATTATTGATTAATTGTATTCATTGTGCATAGGGGTGGAGGTAATTAATGTCATTATTATCAATCATAATAGCTTTATTTATTAAAATCGCCAAGGTCTTCTCGATATAAAAAAAATAATAATCATGGATTCATAATCTTCAAAAATGGTTCATTTCTTTTTATCTTCTTGATTCTACGGTAAAGAATTTTATGAAAGTTTTCAATTCATTCTAGGTTTAATTCTTTATTGAATAAATAAAATCTTTTTTTTTTATTTCAAAGTTTAAAAGTCACTACTAAAAAATTAAATTGTGTAAAAAGTTAATATGAATGTTTTAATTGTGTAATGATAATAATAATAATAATAATAATAATAATAATAATAATAATAATAATAAATAATAATAGATTAATGGTAATAATTATTGTATAAATAAAAATGATTCGTTGATATGACATCTTAATGGTTTCCGAGATATCTTATGTATCTGGTTCAAATTTATTCGGTTTTACTTTTGAGACCCTGATGAAACGATAGTTTATGGTTATTCAATCATTCCAAATTTAGATCCATTTGAATTGTATGCACGTAGTTGTTTATCTATTAATATTTGATTTCATTTTATTTTAGTAATCTCAGGTGAAGTATTATAGAAAAGAAAATAGCCGAATAAAATATAAAAAAAAGAAAAGAATGAAAGTATTCATATACGCGTTTAGTTTATTATATATTTACAGTATATTATATATTATTATTATTTTAATTTTATTTTAATTTTAATTTTTTATTTCTATTTTTACATTTATATTTTGCTTATCGAAAACATGATATTAAACATTATGATATCAGCATACAGATAAGTTATATTTCATAATAAACATTAATGTATTATTTTTTCAATGAAAAAAAAAAAGAAAACATCTGCACATAAGTAAATGGTATTTCTTTTTTAGAAAAAAATAAAGTACTTGTTTCCCTATTTTTTCTCTATTGTCGTTTTTTTTTATCACTATTCTATATATTAATATACGGAATATACAGAATACATATTACAGAACAGTATACAATACCATTGGGATAAAATAATTTTATTTAAATATTTAAATATATTCCACGTTGTATTATTTAGCCAATTGTATCTGATTTCCCCACATTTGTATTTTTATTTTATTTTATTTTATTTTAATAACTTTCCACGATAGCTCAAAATTATTGTAATAAATAAAGTTACGACAAAAGTCTTTTGTCGCTCCTGCGATATATTGCAAGGGGTCAATTCAGGGCCTGTCGAATATCAATTATCTGTTATAATATATTATTCTTTTTTTTTAACATCAAAATAAATCAAAGTTACTTTTCTGAGACATCATATTTCGAAATTGATAAAAAAAAAATATTTTTTTTTAAATCCCAAAAACAAGGTTTCAGCACAGCAATTACATTATACAGTAATTACACAAAAAACATATGTGTGCTTTGCTTTTCGACAGATATGTTTATTACCACATGACACATGTGATTGTTGTATTAATGAACTCACATGTTGTATAAATATTAAATGATAGCATCGCATGTACATTGTGTTAAACTGCATGTTTTATTTCAATCCCCGCATAAAGAATTTCTATAAAAATGATTACTGTATTATTGCATATTCGCTAGAAAGGAACCTAGTTGTAAGTATTAAAAAAGTCTGCTTTCAGAAAGGTGAGTATACAAAAGTAAATACAGATATCCTATTTTCGAAAATTTTTATTTATTAATTTCTAGACATAGCAAAAGAACGGTATATGACGCATTTAAAGAGAACCAATTAGCATTGATTTATTAATCGTGATATTACGGACTATTTTTTCCCCGTCAATAATGATTTTAGATTAATTTATTAATCGTGTAGTTTTACATTTTTATCAAATTTGAAAAAAAAATCTTATTTTCAACCCCTTGCCTTGAGAGAACCAATTAATTTTAATTAATTTTTAAATGGATTAATTTCCCTGTCAACGTGCATTTTTGAATTAATTTATTGATCGTAATCGTATTTTTTCCCTGCCGATAATGATTTACATGCACTTTGAAAATATTTTCAACCCCTTGCCTTGAGAGAACCAATTGCAAAGAAGTAATTGAAAAAAGGTAATTTTGTCAATTATAAAATTAATCACTGTTGTCATTATTGTCATTATTATAATTATTATTGTTGTTATTATCATCCTTATTTCATCGATACAACACTTAATATATTAAAATAAGCTTTTAAACTTCAATAAAATATTTAATATTTATGCTAAAAGCTTATACTAAAATAGATATATATATGCTTGATCTTCGATAACATAAAAATAAAAATAAATATTAGATAATTATTAGTATTGTTATTATAAAATTCACAAAATAGTAAAAATAGTAAAAATAGTAAAAATAGACAATAGAAAATACCAATTAAAATTTTCTATGCATCTTATTGGCTCACCATATTAAATTAAGACTTCTTCAATGAAAATATTCTTCTTTACTTGTATTTCTTTCTATAAATTTTCTTTAAAAAATAAAGAATTAAATTTTTTTAAAAAGTAAAAACTAAATGACAAATTGGGTCGAGTATATCACCCTTCTCGTGATTTTCATTTATTGCATCAGCATTATAACTTTTAAAGAAAATACTGTTAAGGCGTGATGTTGGATGTTGGTTGAAGATCTTCCCCCGGGTTGACTTTAATTTTCCAATCGGGCATTGGTAACTTCGTCATTTAAAAGGAATTTTTGGGCGAACTGAATGATTCCGAATCTTTTGACAAATCAAAAATTATTACCAGCATCAAAAGTAGCACAACGAATTCATTTTACATGATGAAATGGATTACGATATAAAAGAATTAATTAATTAATTGATACTTTTTGATGATTTGATGTTAAATTCAAAAAAGAAAAAATGTCCTAATGATTTTTTTTTGATTCTTTTAATAAATAATTTTTATTTAGGAAAAAAAATTGACAATCTGGTATTTCCACTTGTAATTTTTCGGTCTAATAATTCTTTATATATAAATAAAATTTGATATCTAATGAATTATTAACTAATTAATTATTAATAATCTTTTGTAAAATTTTAAATGACAAACCTTGTTTTACAATTTAGTAAATTGGATTTTTGTAAACACAATGAATACAACGTGAATAATTTTTTTTTACCTCTTAACCTAGTTTCTCATTAAACAAACACATTCTAAATATCATTTCCTTCTTAGAAACTTCTTTCTTTTGTGAGAATTCTTAATGTATCATTTTATTAATTTATGCCTTTTCATTTTCTGTTATTTAAGAAGAATGAAATGTTTTAATATTTATCACTTTATTCTTACCCAAATACAAAGTGATCTAAGTGGTCTATATTTTTTCTATATTAAACTTGTTTTACTCTAACTTTCTTACTTTTTTCACTTTTTATTAATGCTATAAAGAATTTATTTAGTTTCTCTCGGCAATGAATAAAAATTTCTGGTAATACTGCACTAAATCGGTAAATAAAATTGTTATATATCTTTATTCTGTAAATCTTTAAATCTGAAAATTTGAAATAACACGAATTCGTATCATGTATACATTCTTCTATTACAATGATAACAGATAATAAAATTTGTATTTGCGACTTAATCAATGTTAATGATATTAATGATAAAATTCAAAAAAATTATAAATTTTTAATGGTGAATATTATTTAATTTAATTTTTTGTAGGGTAATAATTTATTTATAATTTATTTTTCGAGCCGACAAAACACTAGCATAGTGTTCGAAGCCGAAAGGTCATTAGTCGACTTAGCCGATTTTCAAAAAATCGGCTAATTCGATACCATATAGGGTAATTTTTTTTATTTTTTTAGCCGATTTTTTTTATTAAAAAAATGGCAAAGTAGCATGAGGAATTTTTATTAATTAGGAATGTAGAAGATGTGCACGAGATGTTTTTATTTTTTATTAATTAAATAAAAATAACAATGTAAAAAATGAAGCATTCAAATATTTTTTTGATCGAATTTTTTTTTATCGAGTTTATTATTGATGAAACGTAGACAACCCAAGAAAAATCTAGACCAATTTATGTCTTATAATGGTCCTACTGGAACTTTTTTTCGAGAGGTAAATATATTTAATTATCTTGTAAATAATTAAATAATTAAATATTAAATAATTAAATAAATAATTAAATAATAATTAAATAATTTTTATTATTAGGACAATAAGAAAAAGAAAAAGACTTAAATCAATGAAATAATTTGTCTTCTAATCTTAATAACTTACATAATGAGAATAATAATAATTTAGAATTAAATAAAAGTAATAATTTTAATGATAAAAATTTAGTATTAGATATAGATAATAATACTTTAGCATTAGGTGGGAGGGATAATAATAATGATAATAATGATAGTGATCTTAATAATAATTTAGCATTAGATATCGAAAAAAATAATAATAATATTGATAATACTTTAGCATTAGATAGGAGAAATGATGATAATACTTTAGCATTAGATGGGAGGGATATTATAAATGTATATAAAAAATTTTATTAATAATAAAAATTTGATTTATTGATGTTCTAATTAAACACACATGACTTTCACATGATTTTACAAGACGTGCTCATAAATTTTATTTCTATATTATGAAATTTTGGCTTTAGCCGACTAAGCTGGCTAAGTCGATTTTAAAATATACACTAGGCTTAGCCGGGCCGATTTTTTTAGACCGGTTTAGAACACTATTCAGGGGAGTGTCCATCACGAGATTTTCCGTTGACTATGGCCAATGAAAATCGTGAATTTTTTGTTTATATGGCGAAGAAAAAAAGTGAAAAACACGAAAAATACAAGAAACTAATGTCTAAACATATTTTAGTGAATTAATAAAAAATGTCGGGGAGGCAATTTTACATATAATAGCTACTCAAACCCTAACCCAGCACTTACTCTAATATTAATTAATTTCGGGTAATCATGTGATGGACACTTCTTTAGAAATCCCCCTTTTCTTTTATATATAATGATTATTATTATTGTATATTTTAAGGAATTCAATATTTATCATTTAGAATAATTTAAAAGTTTTGACACCCTTCTAAATTCATTCATTAATTTCTTTTTCATCTTGTTTATGAATATATATGTTCAATATCAAAACCCAACCTCTGTAATTCTTAATATACTCTTTTAATGAATGTAATCTTTTCTTGAAATCACTAATTTATTATTATTATTATTATTATTATTTATTAATTAATTCTTCCCATTTTTTTAAAGTCTTCTTGTTCGGAAATAATTTTGTTTATTACTTCCAAATTATTCTTTTCTCTCTTTTTTTCGTGTTTATTATCTTATTTATCATCTTGTTTATCTTGTTTATTGTTATTGTCTTGTTTATTGATATAGAAATTTATTGTCTCTAATTTATTATTATTGTTATCATCATCTGATATAACCATTATTTGTTGTTTTGGTGATGGATAATAATATGTCTATATTAAATGCTGATGACGAAGATAATGATGTTGCAGTTACTCGTTCGATGATGATTATTATTATAAATATTGCCACCATCCAGGATTGCCAGGATTTCCAGAATTACCACCACCATTTACATTAATTTTTTGAGAATTTTCGCTAGAGTTCGACGTTATGATGACAATCATTAGGATGAGATTTTAGAGAATTTAGATTAATAATAATAATATTATTATTATTTAGTATATTTACATTACTTATATTATTATTATGTGGATTGTATTGAGCATGTTGAGTATGTTAATTAAGTGATGATAGAATAGCAGCAGGGAAAGTTATTGGATCAAATATCATTAACAATAATTCAGAATTCATTTTATTTTTTTAAACCAAACAAATTCAAATATATATATACTTATGAAGATAAAATTTTATTCATAAGATAATATTTAATAGTATAATTATTATTATCATACACTAATGAAATTATTAATTCATTATTATGTTTTTATTTCAAAATTTTGGCCGCTGAGAAAAAAAAAATCATTCATATTATTATTATCGTCATTATTGTCATCCATTTTGTCATCTCGTCGCTATCATCATCATATTCATCATCGTCCATTTCGTCATCGTCTAAATTTTCTTCATCAGATTTTGCCATTTATATCCAACAAGCGGTTTACTACATTTACAAATAATTTTGGTTTTCCGTTTATATGTTTACAATTTTCCGTTACAAAATGCAACTTAAGGAACAATCGTGGCGGTTTATCTTTTCCAAAACTACAACGCTTCTTTTGAAAATAATATTTTCTTTTCTCAAACGGAGTGGTACCAGAAACATTCATTTTCTATTCGAAAAAAATAAATCAAGAAAAATAACATATATTATAGTGCATACCGTTTACGTTATTACTGTTTTCAAAAATTTACATTTACATTTACATGAAAACAATTACATTAAATATACAAAAAAACAAGTTAGAATTTTAGAATTTCATATAATTCAATTTAATTTATTTAAGTGAAAATGCTAATTGATTAAAATCTGCAGTTTCGATAATTTTATAGGTGAAAAAATTCGTCTATCAAAAAAATTTATCAAAACTGTCAGAATTAATGTAACTTCATAAATTGTTAAAGAAAATCAGTTTCACAGGCGAAATTTCTTATATTGAAAGTTGATTTTACAGTTTACTCGTTTTAAGAATTTTGACTTTTTTTTTGATTTATACCTTTAAATAGTAATTCTATGTAGCTATAATATTCTTTTCCATGTAAAGTACCCCCGGGTATTTTATGCGGCAAATTACGGTAATTAGAAAGATACACGGTAACCGGAAATTTTTTAATTGTCCGAAATGCCCGATAAGTCAAAAGTCAAACCTGGGTGATACAATGCAGTCCAACTTTGGTAATCAAAAATTTGGCGCAATTGAAAAACGTAATTAATTCGATTAAATTGATTTATTTATTATAAATTGGTATGATCTCACCTTGGTACGCGCGTAAAATCGTCGGAGCCATTGAATCAATTTAGTTAACGTGGGCATTCAATTATAATTAATAACGGAAAGAATATAAGAAAACGCAACGCAAGCTTGGAAATGTGTATAAATAAACATTCTATCCCAACAACATCTTGATAATACATAATCATCAACACATTCATCAAACTCTTCAACCCATCCCCCGAGAACAAAAAAAAACTTGCAACACTTTAGCTTGCGTACCTTTTTTTCAGCTTTTTTGTAATATCCTCCCTTTCTCCCCTGGAAGATTAATAAGAAAGGACCATGCTTTCTCAATTATTCCTGATATCAACCCTTCTTTTGGTTGGGATCACGACCGTTGCTATAGGATTGCCGGTCGAGAAGACTATCGATCATATCAAATTCGAAACGAATCTGGTAATCAGACTTTGAATCGACGTTTCGTGATTGGAGTCCTGGGTGTTCCCCAATGTACGGATGCACGATTCCCTCTTTTAGATTATTCCTTCTGCTTCATCAAAACTAAGATTCGGTCCGTGTGCGAGTCCGACGTTTTCCTCGGGACCATCGCGACGAACGACATCGATTGCCCCGTGGATACCACCTGCGTGGATTTTGTAGACGAAGAGGCAGCCCCCTACGCCTATTGCGTCCATAACGATAACATCAGGCGTTAGACCAACGATCACAATGATGGCCTCATCTGCACTGACGAATTTATAATCGATAATTCCAATGGGTTTATAACGATGGGGATCACCGTATATGATGTCAACCACAATACGATTCAGGTAAACAGAATGGTCTGGTACGAAGAGGAATCGTCTTCGGCACAGTATACTGCCCACAACTTCTTCAAGATCGCGGAATACAAGAATGGTGAAATATTAAAAGCGTGCCTGGAGACTAGTACCGACAACACGGGTGTTCGGCGTGGCTGGCAGCCTCATCGGGAAAATATTTTTCGCTCGCTCGCATTTCCTTTTTATTTTCTTTTTCATTTTAAAGTTGGTTAACTTGGAATATATAAGATTAAAAGTAACTATAGAAAGAAGATTATATTTATAATTTAAACAATATTTTAATTATAAATACAGAATAAAAATAATTTATTTACCTGAATTATTGTTATGAAATGTGCAAGTAACTTAATGATAAAATATACAAATAAAACAAAATTAATTTTTTATTCATAATGACATTAAAAAATACAAAAAAGTATAATGTTGTAACACTTGTACTAAAATTGGTTGATTTTTAATTAAGATCTATTGCATTACGGTTTCGACAATTTTACAGGCGAAAAATTTTTCACTTAAAAAACTCCAACTATGGTATATCAAAAAAAAACTTTTAAAATTGTCGAAGTTGATGTATTGGCTTGTGTAACTAATTTAACTAATTGCAATTTTTATAGGAAATCAAAAAATATCTTATAAACAAGTCAACTGTAGATGTCAAAAAAAGACTGGTTTTAAATATTTATTTATAATTATACCGTAAACATTTCGGTGATAGTGATCCTATTACAAGGATTTCAGCTATCCAAGAACAGTATAAGTTAACATCGCAAATATTGAGGTAAAAGCGCGTCTCTAACATCTCGAAACACTTAACGAAATCAAAAGTCACCACTATATTTTTATTAACTTAATATAAAAATTCTAGAATGTTTGCTTACTACTTGAGTACAGTGGAATGTCAAAATACAGTATTCATGCAGGAATTTTGGAAGAATTAAAAGACAAATTCATAAAAGCAATCGAACAAGGGAACTGGGATCAAGAAAAGTATGGAATTCGGATATAAAGATTTTGATTTTTGAATAATAATCTTTTATATATTTTAATTATTTTTCTTAATCTAGATTTAATCGTTTTTTGTCAAAGACATTGAACTTGATTTTCTGAAAGAATTGCGTCTAGTACTTTAGCACTTAAAAAATATCCCGATCATATAACATCTGATATTTATACCCTCTTAGCACAGGAGCCATTTATTGGCAAGGTAATTATTTCACTATAGTAAATTGTTTTTTTGTAAGATTCAAATTTTTAATGCGCATTCATTTAAAACAATTTGGAACAATTTTAAACAAACGATTTAAAATAGGTAGCATCGATTGAGATAAAGAGAAGTTTATTAATTCGGAATAAAGTAAAATTCGAACATGTGGTCAAAGAGAACTATTAAATTATGTGTAAAATCTGGTTTATGTATATAAATAGGGTAGAAAAATATCGAGGATGTAAGTACATATATATTATTTATATATATATATTTTTAATTCCATTATAATTCTATTATATAATTCATTAAATAAGTTATTATTATTATTTGTTTTATGGATCTCCCGGTACAGGAAAAAACTACAGCAATATTAGCTTTTGCGAGAAAGTTGTATTGGTCGAGTTGGAAAAATATGCTCGTGATAATTACATATTTAGAGAGAAAGATTTATAGGAGATATAGATTCAATTAATATAATTTGAGAAGCTTCGTTTTGAATTAAAGTCAAACGCGTCAGATGGTCGAGGTATCAATGTTGTAAGGGAAGAAATTAAGACATATGCAAGTGTTCAGGTATTATAATACTTATAATATACTAAATCATTATTAATCTTAATAATAATTAAAGATGATGATAATAATTTATAATTATATTTAATAGTAATGGATTCAAACTTATTATATTGGATGAAGCTGATCCGATGACGAATGCAACACAAAACGCGTTAAGACGAAGTATTAATGTTCTTAATATTGTTGAATAATTCGCAAACGATTCCTTCCTCTTCTTGTGTTCTCCTTTTTTAGCTATGGAAAAAATATACCAGGAATGTTCGATTTTCTACTATATGTAATTATATTTTTAAGATCATTCCAGCAGTTCAATCTCGTTGTACAAGGTTTCGATTTTCACCAATAAAAGAAACGGAAGCAAGGTCACGCATAGAATATATTATTCAATTTGAAAAGTATTTAATTAATAAATATTTTTATTGTTAGTGACTACCGTACGCATTTTCAAGGTTTATGGTAATTTTTATTTATTTATCAAGTGCAAATATATCACCGGATGGAATTTCTGCCTTATAAAGGATTGCTAGTGAAGATATGAGAAAATCTTTAAATGTTTTACAGGCATGTCATGCTGCATATGATTATATTGATGAAACAGTGGTATATAAATTACTGGAAATCCGGAACTTGAAAATATTAAATATATCGTTAATACGATGCTTAAAGATAAATTTACCACAGCATATTCTAGTAAGTGAATATTCAATTCATTACTTTATGTTGTGTTCTTTGATTTGACTTGTATTCTTTGATTTAATTGTATTCTTAGATGTTCAAAAGTTAAAGCGAGAAAAAGGTCTTGCGCTACAAGATATTTTAACAGAGATTCATAAATACTTGAATGATTTTGAAATACCACGTAAAGCAATGGTATTTTTGATTGATCAACTCTCAAATTCTGTAAATATTTTATTTTATTTTTTTTTTAATAATTTGTATTATTACTATATTCTGTTATTTCGCATATTTTATATATTTAGTATATTTTATATGTTTCATATATAATAACTTTAATTTCATTGATTTCAGGTATAATCTTTCTACGGGAGAAACTGAACATACACAATCAGCTTCTATGGTGGGAACATTTAAAACTGCCTTAGATAGGGTAAAAATTCATTTCATCATTGGTATGATTATTATTATTTCAGTTGAATTTATACTAATAATAAAATATATCTATTTTAATGCGCGATATCTATATAATATTTATAATATTTATAATATTTTATTGTATATATTATTATTCCAAATAAATAAATAAAACTTTTACTATTATACTTTCCATTATACTCTTCTATTGTGATAATATGAAACCGAAACTGATTTAAGGTTGTTGGGTTGGGTTGTTTGGCAATGATCTTAGATGATTCTTTAATAATGAAACATGAAATCACTATATATTCTTTTTCCCTTCGCTATTTTAAACAAATCTTTGATAGAGTTATGCCGATAGTTTTGATGAAATGTGCCTTTTCGTAGCATCATGTGTTCAGGAATATTAGACATAAAAACTTTTATAATAGAAATAGTGATTATAAATCTAGTATAGTTAATGAGATTGATAGATGGATGAGACGAAACTTTCATTTTATGGGAGCTTTTTCCCTTTAAATGGGACCATTTATTCATTATATTCATTTTTTTACTTAGTACAAATAAATATTAAAGATTTTTACCTTCTGATTTTAACAATGAAGATTTGAAATACAAACTTTTGTTTTATTGTTTTTGATACAATTAATGTGAAATATGAAAAACGCAATGTTCTAGTTTCCACAATATGAATGGTTTACGATTTATACCCATATCTCCTCAAAGCTCGCTATCTCTGATTTCAAGAACCATTGAAATGCTTTCTCTTCATCTTTTATGGTTCCAATTCCATTTTGATAACAATATCCAAGATTGGCCTGTCCCTTACTACATCTCCTTCAGCTGATTTTAGGTACCACAGAAATGCCTAGTTCCGTAGTAATAGCACTCTCCAAGACTATTCTGTCCCTTACGATTTCCCCCTTCGGCTGATTTTAGGTACCACAGAAATGCTTTCTCTTCATCCTTTGTGGTTCCAGTTCCAGTGTAATAACAATCTCCAAGGTTTTTCTGCCCCATATAATCTTCCCCTTCGGCAGATTTCAAGTTCCACTGAAATGCCTTCTCTTCATCTTTTGTGGTTCCGATTCCAACATAATAACAATATCCAAGGTTATTCTGTCCTCCATGATTTCCCCCTTCAGCTGATTTTAGGTACCACTGAAAATGCTTTCCCTTCATCTTTTGTAGTTCCAATTCCAACTTAATAACAATATCCATCCTCTATGATTTCCCCCTTCAGCTGATTTTAGGTACCACTGAAATGCTTTCTCGTCATCTTTTGTAGTTCCAATCCCAAATCGATAACAATATCCAAGATTATTCTGTGCATCACTATTTCCCCCTTCAGCAGATTTCAAGTACCACAGAAATGCTTTCTCTTCATCTTTTGTGGTTTCAGATAACAATTTCCAAGATTATATTGACCCAAATGATTTCCCCCTTCAGCTGATTTCAAGTACAATTGAAATGCTTTCTCTTTATCTTTTGTGGTTCCAATCCCATTTCGATAACAATTTCCAAGATTATTCTGTCCTATATGATTACCTGCTTCAGCTAATTTTGAAATTTCTCTTTATCTTCGGTTGTTTCAATTTCATTGTAACATATAGTTTCCATTTGTGTGATTTTCTGTCAAAAACTTATTGAATTTCGTAGTTCTATTCTTTTTATTAAAAAAAAAAAAAAATTGAAATGTTATTAGCTTATAAGGATATGATGATTAAAATTTTTTCCCATGATCTATAGATTTCGTATATGTCATAATCGATCTGCATTATAATTTCTTAAGAATTTACGAACTAGATATTGTTTAAATGCATCATCTTCATGTGATTAATGTTTAGATATTTTAATAAAATATTAATGATTAAGATATTTAGTTATTATTTTGTAGTGATCTAGAAATAGGAAGTATTTCAGATGCGTTTCTATCTCTCATATTCTTTATCAACAATCGCATTATTTTTTTTTCAAATATAAGTTTATGATACGTTAGGTGAAGTTAATCCCTGAACTTTGCGCATGGATATTTGGTTCGACTTGCAGGGGCTCCATGAAGAAGAGATGAGGTATGTTCTATATCAATAATTCATTAAGAAAATGATGAAGCTGATTCATTTTACAAGAAATGAATTTTCAACAAATGAAAGGAGCCATGAGTTTCATTTTTAGAGTAGTACAAGTTAAATAGAAATTTTGACGAGAAATAAAAAATAGAAAACGCGATGTAATATGATAAGCGAAAAAATGAACTATATGAAATACAATAAAGATAATTTAAATTCTTGAAAGAATTGAAAGAATCGAAAGACTGCGGCAGGTATCTTTATTTCTGATTAAAGATACATGTGTTAAGGCAGTCGCAACTATTACTTTAGAGTTCAAGAAAAAAAAAGATATGCAACTGCAGATGTTGCCTTGTGGTATTTGGCTATTACGCGGAACCACATTATGATTTATTGGCATTTTTAATTAAAGAAGTTTATATATTTATCGAAAACTGGTTTGATTTTTTGACCAATCATTTGTTTTTACAAATACTATCGAATCAATTACAGTACAGTCACAATAATCACAACCAATTTCACAGATTGAAATGCCCAACAACAATCTCGTAGAATGGATCAGAAAAAAAGGCGAGAGAATGTTAATATTTATCGAAATATTATCTTATAAATCAATTAATATTATTATACTATATAATTATCAAATTTATAGTGTAACTATTAATTCATTGTAATTTTCACAAGATAAATTTTTATTTGATTTAATAAAATGATTTAACTTTTCAAAAAAAGATGATTGATCATTTAAATAAAACGATGTTGAAAAACGAATTAAATCTTAATATTTTTTTTATAAACGAAAGGGATCGTGTTTTCGGAAATGAGCATATAATACATAAATGTAATAATATATTTTATCAAAGCCATATTTGCATGCGCGTAAATTTCTAAAATAATTAAGAACATAAAGTGATGTAAGTGTGATTTTTCTATAAGAATCATTATTTACTATCATTTATCAATAAATAAAAATCAAATATAATATATAAATGTGAATTTACCACGTACTTTATATTGTATATTTAGATAATAAGTTTGAAAATAATTCATTAATTTTAATTTAATGAGATTTTACTCTCCGTGCTAGATTAAAGTATTTCAACTTTTCTTGTGTTGTGGAAGGTTATTCATTTTAGATATTTTACATAAAAATTTGCTATATTTTTATAATCTCATAATTTTATTAGAATAGAGGAATTGGACAATATTTATATTAATAAATGATTAGTTACACTAACATTTTTTAAAAAAATATTAACAAATTCATCAAGGCAATGTTCAAATTAATTTTAATAATTAGCAAAATATATTAACTAAATTAATTAAATTAAATTAAGTTATGAATATGATGAGAGTTTGAGGTTTTAAATAACCTATGTATTTTCTTTATTATATAGAGCGTATACCTTATGTCCTTAGGAAAAGAAGAACCATTTAAGGATTCCAATTTTTCCTAATAAATTACTGACAACACATTAATAATCTTTTAATACTTTTAATATTAAGTATTAATATATGCTAGGCAGTGTTTAAAGCATAACACCACACCGTCTTTGTGTTAATCTCGATCTTCATAGACATACCGTAATATGCTGGCGCCCGGGCAAAGTACCCCCCATGAAATGTACCCTTATATAAAAATTTGTAAATTTTCAATATATTTTAATGTATACTTGTGTCTTATAGGATAATCATGATTTGTATATGATATTTTATATCTTTAAATAGTAAATTTATATAATTATAATATTCTTTCCCATGCAAAGTACCCCCGGGTACAATTCATGTTTTCAGGTAGCGGGGTGTAACATACCCGGGTCTTTTGGGCCGCATATTACGGTAGTTATAATTCTAGTCAATCAGCGGCATCTGAAGTACCACATATATGTACATGTATTGTATATCGGAATATATCAAATTTTACCAGTAATGATCATTTGTAATATATGATATGATTAAGAGTATAAAAAACAAAAAATAACAAAATAATTAGATTACAAGGTTACAAATACAAAAAATCCAAGAAACAAAATAACTAGATTACAAATATAAATGACAAGATTATGAGGTTACAAATAAAATCAAGATACAAAATAACAAAGTAAAAGATACAAAATTACATTCCCTAAAGAAATATATTATTAGAAATTTTGTCTTAACCAAAAAAAATCAAATTCAAAATTTTAGTATAATGAATTTGATTTAACGTGGCAATATTCGTGAAACCGATTAGCAACACAAATATTTATTGGTTGTGCTTTATTTAAAAACAAATGTAAATCAATGTTAAAAAAAGTGTACAGCTGATTTTCCCACATTCATAATATAAACAAAATAATATAATATAAAAAACGAAAAAGACTACGACACAAATTTTTTTTTTGTATTTCTGGTTTTTAGTACTTTAGAGTACTTTAGTAAATTTGGAATGATCAATTAAAGTTATTCACCAAGTCCGAAATTATTTAAAATAGTGGTAATTAAAGAATTAATAACATAAAAAAAGCCTTCTTAAAGAAATTATTTATTATTTATATCATTCATAAAATTTATTTTTTNTAAAATCAAGATACAAAATAACAAAGTAAAAGATACAAAATTACATTCCCTAAAGAAATATATTATTAGAAATTTTGTCTTAACCAAAAAAAATCAAATTCAAAATTTTAGTATAATGAATTTGATTTAACGTGGCAATATTCGTGAAACCGATTAGCAACACAAATATTTATTGGTTGTGCTTTATTTAAAAACAAATGTAAATCAATGTTAAAAAAAGTGTACAGCTGATTTTCCCACATTCATAATATAAACAAAATAATATAATATAAAAAACGAAAAAGACTACGACACAAATTTTTTTTTTGTATTTCTGGTTTTTAGTACTTTAGAGTACTTTAGTAAATTTGGAATGATCAATTAAAGTTATTCACCAAGTCCGAAATTATTTAAAATAGTGGTAATTAAAGAATTAATAACATAAAAAAAGCCTTCTTAAAGAAATTATTTATTATTTATATCATTCATAAAATTTATTTTTTTATTTCAAAAAAATTCACAAAAAACACGAAGATCATTCCCGAAAGGGTGCGAAAAAATCTCCAAACTATTTAATCTTTACTAATTTATCATTTTTCTTTTTAATAAATCATTTCACTTTTTTTCTTTTTAGAATAGTAACTTTTATTTAAATTAAAGCGATATTTTTGTTTTAAACTAGAATAGTTAATTGACGACTTCGTTGTCATTTTATTGTGTATATCATGTATGTTAAGTAGATAACCAGTTTTCTTTATTTTATTTTTATAGATGGTGTCCTATTTTTTTTTTTTGACATGTATTAATTCTTTTATTGAGTTCAATCAAAATTTAATTTTTATTTATTTATTTTTTTTTGATAATGATTCTAGTCTGGTGTATTCTTTAATCATTAATTTGTTTACTATAAATGCTTTCGACCTAAAGTTTTGATTTTAATATTATCCCAATTGCAACATCTAGGCACGTATGCTTGACCTTCTTTGAACATCTGTGTATCTAAATTTTCGGAAGTGTTATCCTCTCTGATACTTTGTTCTTGTTACTCTAACAGCATATACAATGAAAATTTTTTTTACTGAAATCTCATTCAACGAAAAAGATGGTACTCAACCTCAACCTTTAAAATGAAGTAGTGAAATGGAGACATTTCCAGGAGATTTTTTAAAAAGAAATAAAAGATTATTTATAACATTTTATTATTTATAATAATAAATAATAAATAAATATTTTAATTATTTAAGTAGCAACTAAAAAATATTCTCATCGAATTATTAAGGAACAATCCTTATTATACTAAAAATATTTGCGGGACGAATTTAGAATTTTTAATATTGATGATAAAAACAAGAAAAACGTTCATATTATAAAAGAAATGGTGTATCAATATTTGAAGTAGCTTCTTGATTATATGTGTCACTAGGTTGTATATGACATTAGTTAAGTAAACTTAATGGAATTGACCATTCATAAATATCCTTGTTAATATTTAATAATGCAATTTTTGTATTAATTGGTTGATAATACTTTCCAACACCTCCAAATAAAATAATATTGCTGTATAAAATAATTTTGTTATTAATAATAATTTTTAAAGATTCCTATTCGTATAATCTTATAATTTATAATACTTATACTTACCTAATACAGAAGAATGATATACTCTTGGGTCAATAGTATCTCCTCCAGTAACATTCTTAAAATTATTATTAGATTATAATTAATTTATAATAAATAATTAATTTATAATTAATATATAATAAATAATTAAATTGACAAATACCATTTGTGACCACTCTGATTTTTTTGTATCAAAGAGTTTAAGCTGTTTGATTATTTGGATATAGTAAAAATCAATAAATAAATAATAATTAAAAAAAATTGTGTAAATAATTTATCATTTATCACTTACTATTTTCATACTTGAAAGAGTCCAATTTGCCACTGTGTAATTTCCTGAATCACTCTCAGATCCTCCAATGTAACAATAATACCATTTGTCAAAAAATTAGCTGTATATGCACTGCACGGTAAAGCTAATCGGTTTCATGGATTGGCAAAAGTATAAATGAATGAATTACTGTTTGTATTTGTAAATAATTATTTTGTTGTTTTTTTGTTTTTTCTGTACATGTATATGTTTACACACATATCTTTTCTTTTAGATTAGTAATTTTTAGCAGGAGATTTGAAATTATTATTAGCACTTATATATACATTATCACATATATATATATATATATTATGTGTTAATAAAATTTTGAGGATTATTTTCAAATATAGAAAGTTAAAGAATATATTTTGTAAAAACAAAAAAAAATTGAATATATCAATAAAAAAAAAATATTTTATGTTATTTTTTGATTCAAAGGCTCCATAATCATAGTGTCAAGACGCTGTGGTATGATCAATTTGTTCCTTTGACGATAGCCATTCCATTTTTGTAAAAGCACTTGCAGTTTAAACAAACCAATTATTTCATAGATAAAAATAGAAATTTATTGTCTCACATCGTTGAAATCTCGAAAAGATTGATAAATAGTAATTCACATTTTTATTTCAATTTTGTATACTATCCAATCAATTTAAATTATGCTAAATAATAAATAACTATTGACAATAGAAATCAAAATACCACATGCATTTAAAGATTCATTGATCAATTCGCACACAGCAAAGGTATAGTTATGACAAAATCTCGGGCGAGCCGAGAAATTTATTCAATTTATTTAATTACAATCAATTCAAGGAAAATCGATCCTTTTTAGGTTTTTTTTTTAATATTTCACTTTAGGTAAATCATTTTTTTTCGCATTAGAATTTTTTTTGTATTTTTAAAATCGATGTAACTTCAGATAATGAAATTCTAAAGAAATTGATTTTTTTTTAAGAATTATAATATTAAAAAATAAAGTTAGATTTAAAACTTTCCATTTATTATTTTTTGAAAGCATATTTAATTGGAATTTAAAACTAGTTGCTGTTGTCGCTGTCGCATTAACAGTTCTTGTTTGCTAGGGCGACCACTTTTTTCATTATTATTATTTTTTTTTTGGATGTCATCTTAATAATATCCATTTTTTTAATTTATTAAAATAAATTGTTTAGATTTATATTTCGCAATATTTTGTGACAAAATGCCAAAAAAGACTAGTTCTCATTTAAAAAAAGAAAAAGAAAAAGAAGACTAGTCTATTTTAAAATTAGGTCCTTGATTGCCTTTTTTGATTTTTTTTTGTGATCGGCTAATTGATAATATGCGTTGTGTATAGTTGTGTTGTTTATAATTTTTTTGAGTTATAATTATGTAGATCATAAATTTACTCTTTTTTTCAAATTAAATTTTTAACAAAAACTTTTCTCTCTTACTCGTAATTAAACAATTATCAAATGAATCAAATGAATCAAATGAATCAAATGAATAATAATATTCAATATTATCATCAGCAAACACTATTCACAATAACCGCTGCCTCACAAATGCCCATAATTACTTCTGATACTGGCTTTATGACTACTGATGAACGAAGGGTAAGTATAAAAATACAAATTATTTACATAATAAAAATAATATTTTAAAAGAATACATAATTTGGGAGGTAACAATATTTCGTGATGGCAGAATTGTGGGTAACAACCTACGTGCGATTGCAATTAATTAAATAGGAAAAGTCATTATTAAAAAATGAATTGCATATAGGTAATTTACATTAATTATCTTTGTTTATAAATTAGGTCGACCAAGTAGGAGGTAATAGCATTACTAATGATAATGCAAGTGTTGATCAGCTTAAGCCTTCACTTACATTTAACTCATTAATTGGCCAAGCTATTTTGGCTGCTCCTGATAAGAAACGTCCGTTAAAAGATATATATATGTGGATCGCCAACACTTATCCATTCTATAATATGAAAAATGAAGGTTGGAAGGTATGTATAATAAAGTTAACAAAACTTCCCAATGTTATTGAATTGACACTAATAATATATATTAATAATAATATATTTATAGAACTCCGTTCGACATTACCTATCAGTTTGCCCTGCTTTTGATCATTGCGAACGAGATGACGGAAAGAGAAGAAATAAAGCTTGGACAATTCCTGATAAATATCGGGAATGTTTCGTCAATGGGGTTTATAGTAACTATAATATGAAAGAAATCAATGCACGTGAAAAAAGTGCTTCTGCCTTTGAGTCTGGGGAAACAATTAGCTCCTCCAGTAATGGAACGGTCGAAATCCAACAATCGAATGTTCCAAAACTGGCTCCTCCTTCTCAAGAGTCGTTAACAAACCAACCTCAATTTCCGCCAGCGTTTATCTCTTCTCCAAATTTATCAACTACTGAAACAAACAGTAGTTCTTCACCAGCCCCACGCAAATATGTTCGTATGGCAGAGGTTGAGAATAATGGAATCTTGAATTATGAAATTAAAGAAACCGAAGCAAACGAAATAGAAATGCCATATTGTTGCGAAACTGGGCTTGAGTATGATCAGCGAACTTTTTTTGACCATCCGAATTTTATTTGCACGGATCCTAGAGAATTAGTGCAAGTTGCCCCAGGAATCTGCGACCTTGGTTCCTTTGATCAAGACATTTTTAATCTGTAAATCATGTTAATTGAATATGGTTTATGGAAATTATGCAAATTATGCTCAAATATTTTATGGTTGACCTATTTTTTTTTGTATTCTCTTCTCATGAATGGTTTTGTAAAAAAAGATGGGATTATATACACTTAATGCTTTACTTTTACATCCTATTAAGATATTACTTAAGAATTAACTCGATTATTATCTCGAGAATAAGATCCTGTTATGGGTGAATTTAATAGTAGGAATCAATTTTATACTTTATTATTACTTTTTATTTTAAATAGCATAAGGACCCATTCAGTAAGATTATAAATCAATTTTCTTTGGTGCTTATGCATTCCATAATTTGAACATTATAACATGGTTTCCTGAAAATCAAGTGATTTCTTTATAAATCCCAATAGTTTCGAGATCGGAAAAATAAAAGAATTAATTATTTTGGTTCACAAGATTTTGTCCATTGTTTATAATAATGTTAATTAATTTTTTTTGTGCATTTATATTGTCCTTGTTTATTTTAAATTAAAAAAAAATAAAAGAATAATTAATAATTCATATTTTAAATTATATAATTGCCTTTAATCCCGTCAAATATGCTGTTGTCTTAATACAATATTCTTTTCTAGTTAACCATCCTTTTCAAATATGTTTCCAAATATTTTACTTAATGTCGAATCGAGAATTGGCTAATATTTAAATCTTTACAAATTATACGATTTTAAAAATACAAAATTTACAAGTTCAACGTTTTTTATATTATTTATTAGATATTATTCATTTTCAAATAAAGAAAAAATTCCACATCGCACGAAAATAAAATTTCATTTTTATGCCGATGAGTTATTTATTTTATCCTCAAAAATTAAATACCCCAAAACATATTAATCATAATCGATTTCATTATCGCACCGCATTAGATCAAAGTCATTATTTAACTTTTTTTTTTAATATATGTTGTATTTTTTTGTAATATTAAAATATTGAAATTGATTTTTTTCTGTTAAGGCAAAATTTCTAATAATAATATTAAGTAATATATTTTTTAAACTTTGACAAAATAAGATTTGGTGATCTTACAAATAAGATCTACCAAAGAACTTTCTCGAAATGATGATTTTATTATGTTGCGAATTCTTTCTTAGAATTTATTAAAATTATCAAATTATTTAAAATTATTACAGAATTATTATTATAATATAATGATTTTATATTATTATAAAAATGGAAGTCTTATAAATAATAATTTTAATGATTTCGATTGAGAAATTAAGAGATTTAGCTTCTAAATTTTCAAAAATTAATCAATTAGATATAGTTCATCGTGATTTTCATCCCAGAAATATTTTATACTTCTATATGTATATCAGATTTTGGATTAAGTAAATTAATGAGTATTACCCTATATAACCCCTGAAGTATTAAATGAAGAAAGGCTGATGATGTTTATTCATTTGTATTTGTTGCTTATGAAATCATCACTGAACTTCCCCCACGATGTTTCGCCTGATAAAGATTTGGGATGCTCAAATTACACATCGACCCACTTTTAAGGAATTGGATAAATACCTTAATTATCGTGAAAATAATCAAAATAATAATAATGAAATTACAATTCTAATTAAAGAAGCTAAAGAATTTTCCAAAAATCAAAATAACAACTGATACAACAATCACAATTCTGATGAATTATAAAACACATCCACAAGCAATTTATACTATTAGACTTAATTTTTCAAATCCTCCAAAACCTAAAAATGAAGAAAATTTGAAAAAAAACTTGAAGAATTAACAGAATCTTTTTATCAAATAAATGCTGGTAAGTATCAATTATATTTATTTTTTCTTTTCATGATTTTATATTTATATTTATTTTATTTTATTTTTATTTATTTATTTTTTAATTAGGTGATGATTATGTTTCGTTAATTTTTCTATAAAAAATTTATTGCATCAGCGTTAACTTTTAAAGAAAAATACTGTATAAAAGAATTAATTAATTCTTTTTGATGATTTGATGTTAAATCATATAAATTCAAAAAAAAATGTCTTAATAATTTTTTTGTTCTAATAAATAATTTTTATTTAAGAATAAAAAAATAATTTATAATTATATTTATCATGTCATTGGACTTGATTTAGTTTTTTCACTAGCAATTTTTCGATAAATAAAATTTGATATCTAATGAATTATTAACTGATTAATTATTAATAATCTTTTGTAAAATTTTTAATGACAAACCTTATTTTATAATTTATTTTTAGCAAATTTGATTTTTATAAACACAATGAATACAATGTGAATATATTTTTTTTACTTCTTAATCTTGTTTCTTGTTAAACGCATTCTAAATATCATTTCCTTCTAGAAACTTCTTTCTTTTGTGAGAATTCTTAATGTATCATTTTATTAATTTATGCTTTTCTATTATTTAAGAAGAATAAAATATTTTAACATTTATCACCCAAATACAAAATGATCTAAGTGATCTATATTTTTTCTATATTTAGCTTGTTTTATGCCAACTTCCTTACTTTTTTCACTTTTGATTAATGCTATAAAGAATTTATTTAGTTTCTCTCGGCAATGAATCAGATAAAAATTTCTGGTAATACTGCACTAAATCGGTAAATAAAATTGTTATATATCTTTATTCTGTAAATCTTTAAATCTGAAAATTTGAAACACGAATTCGTACATTCTTCTATTACAATAATAACAGGTAACTTAATCAATCTATTATATAATATACAGTGGTGAGATAAAAATGTGTTTCTATTGGCTGAGATAAACAAGCCTTTCTATAGGCTATTACTGTGCTCAACGGCACGGGAATTCACTAGTAATATAATAATATACAATGGTGGTATAAAAATATAATTTTATTGGCTATATAAAGAAGCATTCTTATTGGTAAAAGCCTGACCTCACATGATAATTCGTTATTGTCCTGATCTCACATGATAATTACACAAAATCATAGATATTACTTTACAAAAATGATGATTACGCCGTGTTCAACGGCACGGAAATCAACTAGTAATGATAAAATTCAAAAAGAAAATATACAATTATAAATTTTTAATATTAATTTATTTAATTTGGTGTAATAATCTATTTAATTTATTTTCGAGCCAGCAAAACACTAGCATTATAATCTCCCAAAATAGGAAAAAGTTGCATTATTTTCCAGAAAAGGAAATAAGTGATAATTATTCAGCGCATTCGCATGAAATTTTCAGGATATGTCTGTGCTTTTGACAGGATATAACCTAACCACTATTGTTCCACGCAGAAACGGAAAAAATGACGGCTAACAAATAATAATTGTTGATCTGCGTGGGGCAAAGCAGACAGGTTATATCCTGAAAACTCATGCGAATGTGGTGCAATTATTTTCGATTTATACAAAAATTTTTTATAGGTTCAGAGGAGTGTCCATCACGAGATTTTCCGTTGACTATGGCCAATGAAAATCGTGAATTTTTTGTTTATATGGAGAAGAAAAAAAGTGAAAAACACGAAAAATACAGGAAACTAATGTCTAAACATATCTTAGTGCATTAATAAAAAATGCCGGGGAGGAAATTTTACATATAATAGCTACTAGTAGCTACTCAAACCCTAACCCTAACCCTAACTCAGCACTTACTCTAATATTAATTAATTTCGGGTGATGGACACTGCTTTAGACATCTTGAAATCTTCAGAACTAATTTGTTATTATAATTATTATTATTTATTAATTATTACTGTTTTTTGAAGTCTTCTTGTTCGGAAATAATTTTCTTTATTACTTCCAAATTATTCTTTTTTTATTTATTATCCTGTTTATTATCTTGTCTTGTTTATTGTTATTGTGATCTTGTTGTTTCGTTTATTAATATGGGGATTTATTGTCTCTAATTTGTTATTATTGTTATCATCATCTGATATAACCATTATTTGTTGTTTTGGTGATGGATAATAATATGTCTGAAGAATATTAAATGCTAACGACGAAGATAATGATGTTGCAGTTACTCGCTCGATGATGATGATTATTATTATAAATATCGCCACCATCAACCCCAGAATTACCACCACCATTTATCGCTAGAGTTCGACGTTATTATGACAATCATTAGGATGAGATTTTAGAGATTTTGGATTAATAATAATATTATTATTATTTAGTATATTTACATTACTTATATTATTATTATGTGGATTGTATTGAGCATGTTGAGCATGTTGAGTATGTTAATTAAGTGATGATAGCATAGCAGCAGGGAAAGTTATTGGATCAAATATCATTAACAATAATTCAGAAGGTAAATTCATTTTATTTTTTTTAAACCAAAAAATTCATATATATATATACTTATGATGATAAAATTTTTTTCATAAGATAATATTTAATAGTATAATTATTATTATCATATGTTTTATTTCAAAATTTTGGCCGCCGAGAAAGAAAAAATCTTTCATATTATTATTATCGTCATTATTATCATCCATTTCGTCATCGAAGTCGTTGTCGTCGCTATCATCATCATATTCATCATCGTCCATTTCGTCATCGTCTAAATTTTCTTCATCAGTTCTTGCCATTTTATATCCAACAAGCGGTTTACCACATTTACAAATAATTTTGGTTTTCTTTGATCCGTTTATATGTTTACCATTTTCCGTTACAAAATGGAACAATTGTGGCGGTTTATCTTTCCAAAACTACAAAATGTCGACAACGCTTCTTTTGAAAATAATATTTCCTTTTCTCAAACGGAATGGTACCAGAAACATTCATTTTCTATTCGAAAAAATAAAATGTTAAAATATCAAGAAAAATAACATATATTTGTAAAGATATAATACATACGGTTAGCTTTATTATTATTTCAAAATTTTAAATTTACGTGAAATCAATTACATTCAATATACAAAAGAACAAGTTAGAATTTCATTTAAATGAAAATGCTAAACAGAATTGATTATGATTTTCTAAAATCTGCAGTTTCGATATAAAAAAACCTCCAATTATGGTAATAATCGATATATTTTTAAAACTGTTAATAAGATTTTGGCAAATTATAAGAAGATTCAATATAAATTGCTGTCACATAAAAAAAATACCCAAAAAGAATTCAAACTTCAGGTGATATAATCAAAAATTTAACGCAATTGAAAAACGTAATTGGGTTATTCCAATTAAATCGATTAAATTGATTTATTTATTATTGCCAATTTATTAAATATGATCCCACCTTGGTACAGTGCGTAAAATCGTCGGTCAATTGGGCATTCAATTATAATTAATGACGGAAAGAATATAAGAAAACGAATTCTGTTAGTCGCAAGCTTAGAAATGTGTATAAATAAACGTTCCATCCCGACAACATCTTGACAATACATAATCATCAACACATTCATCAAACTCTTCAATCCTTCACCCAAGAACCAAAAAAAAACTTGCAACACTTTAGCTTGCGTACTTTTTTTTCAGCTTTTTCGTAATATCCTCCCTTTCTCCCCTGGAAGATTAATAAGAAAGAACCATGCTTTCTCAACTATTCCTGATATCAACCCTTCTTTTGGTTGGGATCATGACCGTTGTTATAGGATTGCCGGTCGAGAAGACTATTGATCATATCGAATTCGAAACCCTTCAAATGGAATCTGGTAACCAGATTTTGAATCAACGTTTCGTGATCGGAGTCCCGGGTGTTCTCCAAAGTATGGATGCACAATTCCCTTTTTTGGATTATTCCTTCAGCTTCAACGAAACTAAGATTCGGTCTGCGTACGAGTCCGATGTTTTCCCCGACGAACGACGTCGGATACAACCTGCGTGGATTTAATAGATGGAGAAGAAGCCCCATACGCCTATGCGTTCATAACGAAAACATCAGGCGTTGGAGCAACGATCACAATGACTGCCTCGTCTGCACCAACGAATTCGTAATCAATAATGCCAATGGGTTTATAATGATGGGGATGACCATGTCCGCAATACGATTCAGATTAACAGAATGGTCTGGTACGAAGGGAAATCATCTTCGCAACATTATACTACCCACAACTTCTCCAAGATCACGGAATACAATAGTGGTGAAAAATTAAAAACGTGTCTGGAGACTGGTACCGATAACACGGTGTACGGCGTGGCTGGTGGCCTCATCGGGAAAATATGATTCGCGTTTTCTTTTTATTTTTTTTCATTTTAAAACCGGTTAACTGGGTAACAACAAAAATAGATAAAATTAAAAATAACTATAGAAAGAAGATTATATTTATGATTTAAACAATATTTTAATTACAAATACAGAATAAAAATAATTTATTTACCTGAATTATTGTTATGAAATGTGCAAGTAACTTCATGATAAAATATACAAATGAAACAAAATTATTTGAAACGAATTTTTTATTCACAATTAATGAAAATGACATTAAAAATACGGTTTCGGCAATTTTAAAGGCGAAAAATTAATGTGAATTTTTCACTTAAAAAACTCTAAGAAACCTCCAATTATGGTATATCAAAAATAAAATTGTCGAAGTTTTTTGTGTAACTTAATTGTAATAATCAAAAAAATTCTTATAAATTAGTCAACTGTATTTGGTTGGAAATGTCTTTCAGTTTAAATATTTATTTATTACCGATCACATATTTTCTTTCTTCATCAACCCACTCAACGTTTTGAACTATTCTTTTATCTTCTAAAACTGGTTTGATTTTTGTTCGATCACAGTAGACAATTAGATGAAATTCCGTTTTACTCATCGTGTGCTGTCATTCTTGCCATTCTACAGAGTAGTTATCCGAAAAATACAAATAATGTTTCTGATCCAGATCGTTATGTGATAAAACTCCAAGGTGCACGTCGCCTTGGTATAGCTTTCGGTGATAGTGATATTATTGCATGGATTTCAGCAATCCAAGAACAGTATAAGTTAACATCGCAAATATTGAGGTAAAAGCGCGTCTCATCTCTAAACACTTAACGAAATCAAAAGTCACTATTATATTTTTATTAACTTAAATTAAAAAATTCTAGAATGTTTATTCACTACTTGAGTACAGTGGAATGTCAAGATACAGTATTCATGCAGGAATTTTAGAAGAATTAAAAGGCAAATTCATAAAAGCAATAGAACAAGAGAACTGGGATCAAGAAAAGTATGGAATTGGGATATAAAAATTTTTGATTTTTGAATAATTATCTTTTATATATTTTAATTATTTTTATTAATCTAGATTTAATCGTTTTTTGTCAAAGACATTGAACATAAAGAATTGCGTCTAGTACTTTAGCACTTCTTAAATACGTCCATATACTTTCGAAGGAGAAGGTAAGAAATATCCCGATCATATAACATCTGATATTTATACCCTCTTAGCACAGGAGCCATCTATTGGCAAGGTAATTATTTCACTATAGTAAATTGTTTTTTGTAAGATTCAAATTTTTAATGCGCATTCATTTAAAACAATTTAGAACAATTTTAAACAAACGATTTAAAATAGGTAGCATCGATTGAGATAAAGAGAAGTTTATTAATTCGGAATAAAGTAAAATTCGAACATGTGGTCAAAGAGAACTATTAAATTATGTGTAAAATCTGGGTTATTTATATAAATGGAGTAGAAAAATATCGTCTTCAAACACTTAAAGAAATTGTTTCATACGAGGATGTAAGTACATATATATTTTTATATATTATTTATATATTATTTTTATGTATATATTTTAATTCCATTATAATTCTATTATATAATTCATTAAATAAGTTATTATTATTATTTGTTTTATGGATCTCCCGGTACAGGAAAAAACTACAGCAATATTAGCTTTTGCGAGAAAGTTGTATTGGTCGAGTTGGAAAATATGCTCGTGATAATTACATATTTAGAGAGAAAGATTTATAGGAGATATAGATTCAATTAATATAATTTGAGAAGCTTCGTTTTGAATTAAAGTTAAACGCGTCAGATGATCGAGGTATCAATGTTGTAAGGGAAGAAATTAAGACATATGCAAGCATGCAAAGAATGTTCAGGTATTATAATACTTATAATATACGAAATCATTATTAATCTTAATAATAATTAAAGATGATGATAATAATTTATAATTATATTTAATAGTAATGGATTCAAACTTATTATATTGGATGAAGCTGATTCGATGACGAAAAACGCGTTAAGACGAAGTATTAATGTTCTTAATATTGTTGAATGACTTTGAATAATATATAAATTATATTAATAATTCGCTAACGATTCCTTCCTCTTCTTGTGTTCTCCTTTTTTTAGTTATGGAAAAAATATACCAAGAATGTTAGATTTTCTACTATATGTAATTATATTTCTAAGATCATTCCAGCAGTTCAATCTCGTTGTACAAGGTTTTAATTTTTCACCAATAAAAGAAAAGGAAGCAAGGTCACGCATAGAATATATAATTCAATGTGAAANTCGAGGTATCAATGTTGTAAGGGAAGAAATTAAGACATATGCAAGCATGCAAAGAATGTTCAGGTATTATAATACTTATAATATACGAAATCATTATTAATCTTAATAATAATTAAAGATGATGATAATAATTTATAATTATATTTAATAGTAATGGATTCAAACTTATTATATTGGATGAAGCTGATTCGATGACGAAAAACGCGTTAAGACGAAGTATTAATGTTCTTAATATTGTTGAATGACTTTGAATAATATATAAATTATATTAATAATTCGCTAACGATTCCTTCCTCTTCTTGTGTTCTCCTTTTTTTAGTTATGGAAAAAATATACCAAGAATGTTAGATTTTCTACTATATGTAATTATATTTCTAAGATCATTCCAGCAGTTCAATCTCGTTGTACAAGGTTTTAATTTTTCACCAATAAAAGAAAAGGAAGCAAGGTCACGCATAGAATATATAATTCAATGTGAAAAGTATGTAATTATTAATATTTTTATTGTTAGTGACTACCGTACGTATTTTCAAGGTTTAACTAAATTATGGTAATTTTTATTTATTTGTCAAGTGCAATTATATCACCGGATGGAATTTCTGCCTTATAAAGGATTGCTAGTGAAGATATGAGAAAAGCTTTAAATGTTTTACAGGCATGTCATGCTGCATATAATTGTATTGATGAAACAGTGGTATATAAATTACTGGAAATCCGGAACTTGAAAATATTAAATATATCGTTAATACGATGCTTAACGATGAATTTACCACAGCATATTCTAGTAAGTGAATATTCAATTCATTACTTTATGTTGTGTTCTTTGATTTGAATTGTATTCTTTGATTTAATTGTATTCTTAGATGTTCAAAAGTTAAAGCGAGAAAAAGGTCTTGCGCTACAAGATATTTTAACAGAGATTCATAAATACTTGAATGATTTTGAAATATCACGTAAAGCAATGGTATATTTGATTGATCAACTCTCTCAAATTCTGTAAATATTTTATTTTATTTTTTTTAATAATTTGTTATTATTACTATATTCTATTATTTCGCATATTTTAGTATATTTTATATATTTTATATGTTTCATATATTATAACTTTAATTTCATTGATTTCAGCTATAATCTTTTACGGGAGGAGCTGAACATACACATTCAGCTTCTATGGTGGGAACATTTAAAACTGCCTTAGATATGGTAAAAATTCATCTCATCATTGGTATTATTATTATCATTTCAGTAGAATTTATACTAATAATAAAAATATATCTATTTTAATGCGCGATGTCTATATAATATTTATAATATTTATAATATTTTATTGTATATATTATTATTCCAAATAAATAAATAAAACTTTTACTATTATACTTTCCATTATACTCTTCTATTGTGATAATATGAAACCGAAACTGATTTAAGCTTGTTGGGTTGGGTTGTTTGGCAATGATCTTAGATGATTCTTTAATAATGAAACATGAAATCACTATATATTCTTTTTTCCCTTCGCTATTTTAAACAAATCTTTGATAGGGTTATGCCGATAGTTTTGATGAAATGTGCCTTTTCGTGGCATCGCGTGTTCAGGAATATTAGACATTAAAACTTTTATAATAGAAATAATGATTATAAATCTATTACAGTTAATGAGATAGATGGATGAGATGGAACTCTCATTTTATGGGAGAGCTTATTTAGTACAAATAAATATTAAAGATTTTTACCTTCTGATTTTAACAATAAAGATTTGAAATACAAACTTTTGTTTTATTGTTTTTGATATAATTAATGTGAAATATGAAAAACGCAATGTTCTAGTTTCCACAATATGAATGGTTTACGATTTATTACCCATGTCTCCTCAAAGGCTCGCTATCTCTCCTTTCAGCTGATTTCAAGAACCATTGAAATGCTTTCTCTTCATCTTTTATGGTTCCAATTCCATTTTGATAACAATATCCAAGATTGGCCTGTCCCTTATTACATCCCCCTTCAGCTGATTTTAGGTACCACAGAAATGCCTTCTCATTATCCTTTCTGACTCCAGTTCCGTAGTAATAGCGCTCTCCAAGACTATTCTGTCCCTTATGATTTCCTCCTTCAGCCGATTTTAGGTACCACAGGAATGCTTTCTCTTCATCTTTTGTGGTTCCAATTCCATGATGATAACAATTTCCAAGTTTTTTCTGTCCAAAATGGTCTCCCCCTTCAGCTGATTTCAAGTACCACTGAAATACTTTCTTTTCATCTTTTGTAGTTCCAATTCCATGTCGATAGCAATATCCAAGATTATTCTGTGCAACATTAAATCCTCCTTCAGCTGATTTCAAGTACCACTGAAATGCTTTCTCTTCATCTTTTGTAGTTCCAATCCCATTTTCATAGCAATGACCAAGATTATTCTGTGAAACATTATATCCTCCTTCAGCTGATTTCAAGTACCACTGAAATGCTTTCTCTTCATCCTTTGTGGTTCCAGTTCCAGTGTAATAACAATCTCCAAGGTTTTTCTGCCCCATACAATCTTCCTTTTCGGCTGATTTCAAGTACCACAGAAATGCCTTCTCTTCATCTTTTGTGGTTCCAATTCCAACTTCGTAACAATGTCCAAGATCATTCTGTCCATTACTATTTCCCCCTTCAACTGATTTCAAGTACCACAGAAATGCCTTCTCTCCATCTTTTGTGGTTCCAATTCCAACTTCGTAACAATATCCAAGATTACGCTGTCCTTCATGGTTTCCCCCTTCAGCCGATTTCATGTACCACTGAAATGCTTTCTCTTCATCTTTTGTGGTTCCAATTCCAAAAGAATAACAATATCCAAGATTATTCTGTCCTCTGCGATTTCCCCCTTCAGCTGATTTTAGGTACCACTGAAATGCTTTCTCTTCACCTTTTGTAGTTCCAATCCCAAGTCGATAACAATATCCAAGATTATTCTGTGCATCACTATTTCCCCCTTCAGCAGATTTCAAGTACCACAGAAATGCTTTCTCTTCATCTTTTGTGGTTCCAATACCATGAAGATAACAATTTCCAAGATTATATTGTCCCAAATGATTTCCCCCTTCAGCTGATTTCAAGTACAATTGAAATGCTTTCTCTTTATCTTTTGTGGTTCCAATTCCTTTTTCATAGCAATCTCCAAGATTATTCTGTCCTATATGATTTCCTGCTTCAGCTAATTTCAAGTAATATTGAAATTTCTCTTTATCTTCGGTTGTTTCAATTTCATTGTAACATATAGTTTCCATTTGTGTGATTTTCTGTCAAAAACTTATTGAATTTCGTAGTTCTATTCTTTTTATTAAAAAAAAAAAATTGAATGTTATTAGCTTATAAGGATATGATGATTAAAATTTTTTCCCATGATCTATAGATTTCGTATATGTCATAATCGATCTGCATTATAATTTCTTAAGAATTTACGAACTAGATATTGTTTAAATGCATCATCTTCATGTGATTAATGTTTAGATATTTTAATAAAATATTAATGATTAAGATATTTAGTTATTATTTTGTAGTGATCTAGAAATAGGAAGTATTTCAGATGCGTTTCTATCTCTCATATTCTTTATCAACAATCGCATTATTTTTTTTTCAAATATAAGTTTATGATACGTTAGGTGAAGTTAATCCCTGAACTTTGCGCATGGATATTTGGTTCGACTTGCAGGGGCTCCATGAAGAAGAGATGAGGTATGTTCTATATCAATAATTCATTAAGAAAATGATGAAGCTGATTCATTTTAAAAGAAATGAATTTTCAACAAATGAAAGGAGCCATGAGTTTCATTTTTAGAGTAGTACAAGTTAAATAGAAATTTTGACGAGAAATAAAAAATAGAAAACGCGATGTAATATGATAAACGAAAAAATGAACTATATGAAATATAATAAAGATAATTTAAATTCTTGAAAGAATTGAAAGAATCGAAAGACTTCTTTATTTCTGATTAAAGATACCTGTGTTAAGGCAAGAGTCGCAACTATTACTTTAGAGTTCAAGAAAAAAAAGATTTGCAACTGCAGATATTGCCTTGTGGTATTTGGCTATTACGCGGAACCACATTATGATTTATTGGCATTTTTAATTAAAGAAGTTTATATATTTATCGAAAACTGGTTTGATTTTTTGACCAATCACTGATTCCGTTGTGCTCGTCGTGTGCTGTCATTCTTGAAATAATTTTTTTTTGTTTTTACGATTTTCAAAAAAAAACACAACGAAAAGCGAAAGAAAGAAAAAAAAATAATAATTATTATTATTATGGACATAAATAATTTGATCGGTTTTTATGATTACTTATCTTTAATAATAATAATAATAATAATAATTTCAATATAATAACTTTTGATAATAACATTTTTCTTTTAAATAATCCTAATTCAAATTCTGCGACTAAAAAGTAACAAAAAAAAAAACTATCTTGCTTCTATTACTCCTCCACTAATGATTTTACATAAACCAACTAACACCGAAACAGTAATAATTACAAACATAACAAATACTATCGAATCAATTACAATCACAATAAATTTCACAGATTGAAATGCCCAACAACAATGTAGAATGGCTCATATCTTATCAGAAAAAAAGGCAAGAATGTTAATTCAGGATTCGAAATACCTAATATTTATCGAAATATTATCTTATAAATCAATTGAAAATTAATATTATTATATTATATAATTATAAAATTTATGGTGTAACTATTAATTCATTGATTTAACTTTTCAAAAAAAGATGATTGATCATTTAAATAAAACGATATTGAAAAAACGAATTAAATCTTAATATTTTTTTTTATAAACGAAAGGGATCGTGTTTTCGAAAATGAGCATATAATACATAAATATAATAATATATTTTATCAAAGCCATATTTGTATGCGCGTAAATTTCTAAAATAATTAAGAACATAAAGTGATGTAAGTGTGATTTTTTCTATAAGAATCATTAACGAAATTTATATTTACTATCATTTATCAATAAAGAGGAGACGCCGTTAGTCGTTAAAAAAATAAAATAAAATATATAAATGTGAATTTACCACGTACTTTATATTGTATATTTAGATAATAAGTTTGAAAATAATTCATTAATTTTAATTTAATGAGATTTTACTCTCTGTGCCAGATTAAAGTATTTCAACTTTTCTTGTGTGTGGAAGGTTATTCATTTTAGATATTTTACATAAAAATTTTATAATCACATAATTTTATTAGAATAGAGAATATTTATATTTTCGAAAGTTAATAAATGATTAGTTACACTAACATTTTTTAAAAAAAATATTAACAAATTCATCAAGGCAATGTTCAAATTAATTTTAATAATTAGCAAAATATATTAACTAAATTAATTAAATTAAATTAAATTATGAATATGATCGAGAGTTTGAGGTTTTAAATAACCTATGTATTTTCTTTATTATATAGAGCATATACCTTATGTTCTTAGGAAAAGAAGAACCATTTAAGGATTCCAATTTTTCTAATCTAATAAATTACCGACAATACATTAATAATCTTTTAATATATTCTAGGCAGTTTTTAAAGTATAACCATGTTAATCTCGATCTTCATAGACCTATAATTCTTAATATATATATATATATGTATTGTATATCAGATTTTACCAGTAATGATCTTATATAATTTACATATATGTTATGTTTGTTGCATTTGTAATGTTTGATTAAGAGTATAAAAACAAAAAATAACAAAATAATTAATAAAAACAAAAAATAACAAAATAATTAGATTACAAGGTCGCAAATACAAAAAAAAATCCAAGAAACAAAATAACTAGATTACAAATATAAATGACAAGATTATGAGGTTACAAATAAAGGCAAGATACAAAATAACAAAGTAAAAGATACAAAATTACATTCCCTAAAGAAATATATTATTAGAAATTTTGTCTTAACCAAAAAAAAACAAATTCAAAATTTTAGTATTACAAAAAAAAAAAATATAATGAATTTGATTTAACATGGCGCGATGCAAAACATATACACAGTGATTCATTCATTTACAACCGATTGGCAATACAAATATTTATCAGTTGTGTGATTTATTTATTATTTATTTATTATTTAGTTACGTTAATGTAATATGAAAGATATTTGATACTGTAAAAAGTTAAATAAATATACAGTATATCAAATCATCTCTTAATATTATTACACATGTATATACATTTTTTTTTATTCTATTTCTAAAAACAAATGTAAATCAATGTTAAAAAAAGTGTACAGCTGATTTTCCCACATTCATATTTTTGTGAATTCCTATTTTATTTTTAAAATAAAATAATAAAATAAACAAAATAATATAACATAATATAAATAAAATAATATAACATAATATAAACAAAATAACATAATATAGTATAATATAAAAAACGAAAAGACTACGACGCACAAATTTTTTTTTTTGTATTTCTGGTTTTTAGTACTTTAGAGTACTTTAGTAAATTTGGAATGATCAATTAAAGTTATTCGGAAAGTCCGAAATTACTTAAAATAGTGGTAATTAAAGAATTAATAACATAAAAAAAGCCTTCTTAAAGAAATTATTTATTATTTATTTTATATCATTCATCATTCACAACATAAAATATTTCTTATTTTTATTTTTTTAAGAAGCGTACACACTTGTCATTCTTTGTTATGTTCATGATAGATTTTCTTCAATTTTTTTTTTTGTTTTTACAAAATATATTCTTTAACTTTCTATATTTGAAAATAATCCTCATTCAAATTTGGATCAAATTTTATTAATACTTATAATATATACATATGTGATAATGTATACATAAGTGTTAATAATAAACTTCAAATCTCCTGCTAAACTATAATAAATAATATTAATCCCCCCGAAAAAAATAAATAAAAAAAATAATTGTAAGACAATCAAAAGAAATACAGTATATAATAATAAAAGTCCTTTGTAAAAAAAAGGAGTATAAATAAAAATTGAAAATGAATAAAAAATAACGTAAAAATGATAAAAAAAATGATAAAATTGACTGTCTGTTTAAAGAATGTATAAAATAAAGGATAAAGAACGATTGAGTGAAAATAAGGCATTATTAGAATAGTCATTTTCCGAAACAACTTCATATTTTTTAATAATTTTATAAAATAAATTTTAGTATATTTAATAAAATGATTTTACGATATTGAAATAAAAATAAATCTAAATAATATTTTTTTTATATAACGAAAGTGTTTGTGTTTGCGAAATATGATCATATAATACATAATTAAATATAATAATATATTCATCGTAGCCACAGTTTTTTTTGAAATTTAGAATGTCTTTAATAGTTCCTATATATGTGTGTAAATTTAGTAGCAGGGTAGAAGCTATGTCCGAAATGTTTGAATCATTGATAATATACGATTTAGGTTGAAAATGAAAAATATAAAGAAGGGCGCTTCTCATTTGAGAATATTAGACCTAAACAAAAATATTAATAGGAGATGATCCTATCTGAAAGAATAGACAGGTTTTTAAAATGGGAAAAAGAAAATGGTATTGATAATGTTATAATAATAAAAAATATAACACTTAGAAAGTAGTAAAAATTTATTATTTAAAAATCGTGTTTCAATTCAGGTATCAATTCTTTTTCAAAATTATTATATAACTTTATATTTACTATGCAATTTATCATTCATAAATAAAGAGGGACTTCGTTAGTCGTTAAAAAAAATCAAATAAAATATATATGTGTGTAAATTTACCAAGAATGGAGGAATATTTATATTTTCAAAGTTAATGAATAATTTTTTAATAAATAAATATTAATCAAGGTATGCTCAAATTAATTTTAATAATTAACGAAATATATTAATTACCGAATTTATTAATTAAATTAAATTAATTTAAGAATATGATCGAGGGTTTGAAGTTTAAAACAGCTTATGTATTTCCTTTATTATAGAGTACAGTAAACAAATATAGAATGCATACCTTATGTCCTTAGGAAAAGAAGGGTTCCAATTTTTCTAATCTAATAAAGTACCGACAATGCATTAATAATTTTTTAATATTAAATATCAAGTGTAATATGTAATGTATTATTATATGTTAGGCAGTGTTCAAAATTCAGATTTTAAATTATGTGCGGAATACATAGTACACACTCAAAAAAAAACATATATATACATGTATTGTATATCGATTAAGAGTACAGAAAAAACCAAAAAACAACAAAATAATTACTTACGAATACAAACAAAATAACTAGATTACAAATATAAATGAAAATCAAGATACAAAATAACAAAGTAATAAAGTAAAAATACAAAAAAAAAAATTACATTCCTAGGGAAATATATTATTTTGTTTTAACGAATTTAAGATTTTGGTGTTCGTTATATAAAAACAGTAATTCATTCATTTATACTTTTTGCCAATCCTTTGTGGCTTATTTATTTATTATTTATGTATTTCTATTAATCATTTATTAATTAATTATTTATTAATAATTTAGATATTTGATACTGTAAAAATTTAAATAAACTGAAATCAATTAAATCATCTTAATTAATTATTACTTTATTTATTAGCCGAATAAAATATATAAAAGAGTAATCAGGAATAAAAGTTTTCTCTTACATACTCACAACACTCGATCCTTTTAAAATAGATATACTTTCAAATTAAAGTTTTTTTTTGAAAGTAATATGGTCTTCTATATATCTTCCTCGTTTAGAAATCAATGTGCTATGTGTGTATTGGTTTAGTTTATTATATTATTATCATTATATATATATATATATTATCTTTGTTACCTTTATTTTATTTTATTTTTAATTTTTATATCTATGTTTTATTTATATTTGCCACCACGTTGAAAAAAATATTTGCTTATCGAAGACATGATTTTAAACATAATGATATCAGTATAATTGCAGATAATTTTTCTTTTGTTCTTTAAATATGGTTATATTTCATCATAACATTNCATTTATTAATTAATTATTTATTAATAATTTAGATATTTGATACTGTAAAAATTTAAATAAACTGAAATCAATTAAATCATCTTAATTAATTATTACTTTATTTATTAGCCGAATAAAATATATAAAAGAGTAATCAGGAATAAAAGTTTTCTCTTACATACTCACAACACTCGATCCTTTTAAAATAGATATACTTTCAAATTAAAGTTTTTTTTTGAAAGTAATATGGTCTTCTATATATCTTCCTCGTTTAGAAATCAATGTGCTATGTGTGTATTGGTTTAGTTTATTATATTATTATCATTATATATATATATATATTATCTTTGTTACCTTTATTTTATTTTATTTTTAATTTTTATATCTATGTTTTATTTATATTTGCCACCACGTTGAAAAAAATATTTGCTTATCGAAGACATGATTTTAAACATAATGATATCAGTATAATTGCAGATAATTTTTCTTTTGTTCTTTAAATATGGTTATATTTCATCATAACATTAATGGATTTTTTTTTATATTTTTTTCAATAAAAAAAAAGAAGAAAAAGAAAAAGTAGAAAAGGGAGATAGATAATGATATTAAGATTTAACATCTGTAAGCAAGTGGTATTTCTATTTTTTCTCTATTGTCGTTTTTTTTTTTTTAGCAGTTTTATATATAATAAAAATTTCATTTTTAATATACAGAATGTTCGGAATACATATTATAGAACAGTACAGTACAGTACAGTACAATACACATTCTCGGGATAAAATAATTTTATTTAGCCTATTGCAACATCTATCAATGTATATAAAGTGCACAACCCCTCATTTATATTTTACTAATTTATTTTTATGTGAATTTTAAAATTTCATAAAATAATATAACTAAATTCTTAAAAAAGACTATATTATATCTATATCTTTTTTTTAAAAAACTGGTTTTTTAAAAAAGACTATACCTTTTTAAAAAAGATTGTAAACATTTCTTTATATATATACATATATATCTAAAATATTTATTAAATTGTGTAATTAAAAAAATTATTTCCTAAAATATCCATAAAATTTAGTTACGATTTTTAATAATATAATATCACTAAATTTAAAAAAAAAGACTATATTATATTTAAAAAAGACTATATCTTTATTTATATATACATATATTCTAAAATATTTATTAAATTGTGTAATTAAAAAAATATAATATCACTAAATTCTTAGAAAAGACTAAAAAAACTGGTTTTTTTAAAAAAGATTGTAAACATTTCTTATATCTAAAATATTTATTAAGTTGTGTAATTAAAAAAATATACAAATTATTTCCTAAAATATCCGTAAAATTTAGTTACGATTTTTATAAATACTGGTCAAATTCTATTCGTTTTCTCTAAAATTCATTACAGTAGGTAAAGTTATAACAACAGTAATCCTTATAAAAATATAAAATTTTTAATAAATATCTAAAAATGAGCAACTTCGACACGCTACTTACAAACATAAATATAAATAATATATATCCATCTCCCGAAATTGATGAAGTATTAAACTTTTTTAATTATAAGAAGCCAACGCACGACCATAACAGATGCCATGCTTATATGATATTTAGATATTCCGTTGCAAAGGAATGCAAGAGAATAGGAGAATTTAATGTCCTCCTTATAGCACGAGCCACGAATCACTTATGGAAAAATTCCACAACGCAAGAAAAGTCAGAATACATTAATCTAGCACAGAGAGTAAAATCTCATTAAATTAAAATTAATGAATTACTTTCTTGCTCAAACTTATTATCTAAATTCCCAATATGAAAGTATATGGTAAATTTACATATATATATTTTATTTTATTTTATTTTATTTTAACACCTAACGGAGTCTCCTCTTTATTCACAAATGATATAATTTTTTATCAATACTATTTTCTTTATCTCATTTTAAAAACTTTCTTTCCAGCATGTTCTCAATTAAATCTAGAATTTCCACATGCTTGTTAAAATAGCTTTCTTAACAATAGGAGCTCCTATTTGTGTTGTTGTTTAGGTCCCTAGTACAAGTTCCCTTATAATATCTTCAAATGAGAAGTCTCTTTCTTGTTTTCAACCCTAATGGTATTAATTTTTAAGAGAATCTACTTTATCAATGATTTCAAACATTTCGGACATGACTTCTAACCTGCTACCAAATTTACAAACATATATGATTTCGAAATTATTAAAGATATTCTAAATTTCATGAATGATTCTTAATTATTTTACACATGCTACAGTCCCCTCTATAGGCACCCTGAATAATGACATCATATTAATCCCGGTATACCTCCAATATATATTAATGCTATGTAAAAAAAAACTTCTATAATCACAGGATTTTTATAGTCACACCTCTTTGAAACCAATACTTATAAAAATACCTCCATATAGTCACTTCATTATAATCACATTTTTATTTTTGGTCCGAGGGTGTTTATAGAAGGGTCGACCGTATATTTCGTCTTTTTTTTCGAAAAGTTATTAAATCTAATTTAAAATTATAGAAAAAATACGAAATTTTTCTAATGATATAATAATACATTTTAATACGTTTACCTTTATCCTTTATTTTATACTTTCTCAGACATCACTTTTATCATTTTTTACATAAATTTTATTTATCTTTTTCTTCATGTCTAGAAGCTATTTTCTTATCCAATTTGTTTACAAAGGACTTATTTATTTTATATCATTATTAGATGATGATATTAGTTAGATGGTAGAGTTTTATGTTATTATTAAAAATTTCTTTAAGAAAAAAATTAAAATAAGGATAAAAATTTTTTCCTAAAATACTCCATTCATAAATTATATTAATAAAAATAATAATAAACCATGAGATGTCACAACTGATAAATATCACAAAACCGTTCAGAACCATTTTTATATATACAATAAAATCAACACAATCGATCCATTATGATTATTTATTATTATTATTATTATTATTATTACGCAATAAAGCATTCATGTTAACTTTTTACACAATTTGATTTTTTTAAGTAATGACTTTTAAATTTTGAAATTAAAAAAAAAAAAGATTTTTTGTTTTTTATTATTTATTCAATAAAAATAGTAAGTTTTGAGTTTTGAAGTCAATATCATATATTCATGGAAAGTAGAGGATAAATAATGGAAATAAGGTAAACGCATTATTAGAATGGTAATTTCCCGAAACAACTAAACCATTTTCATATTTTTCAATATAATTGATAATTTTCACAAAATAAATTTTTATTAAGTTTAATAAAATGATTTAAAAAAAAAAAAGACAACTGTTCATTTAAACCAAACGATATTTTGAAATAAAAATAAATCTAAATAAATTTTTTTATATAATGAAAGTCGAAAAATGATAATTAAATATATTGATCATTGCCATATTTGTAAATCTCAAAGAATAATTCATTAGTAATTTCGTATAATAAAGTGTTTAAATTGAGGTCACATGTATGCGAAAAAAATTCAAATGATCAATGATTTTCACGGCAAATTATGATTTTATATCACGGGACATAACACCCATGCCATGACTTTAATTCATAATTGTTAAAATCATGGGTGACTAATTAGGTAATGTTTAATTCAATTGATCGACTGCACACGCATGGCATGTAGGGTCCAAAGTTGTAATTACCTAAAATATTTTCCATTTTATCTGTAAAGACAAAAGAGGGTATAATTCATATTTTTCGTCATATATAATTAACTGCAGTGTGAGTATTTATTAAATATAATAATTCACTTATATATAAAATATAACGGCTTACCTGCATTTGCATGACAAATCATTTCAAACTTTAGGGGGAAAAACGTTTTTGGAAAAGTTAAATTATTTATATAAAATTTTATATTAAAATATTTTATTATTACCAAGTAACTGAAATTAAGAATCAAATTTACGTAATTACGTAATTACATAACATGTGCAAATTATTGAGATGTTCTATTTATCATATTTAACACTTAATGTTTAAACGAAAACTTTGTATTATAATTTTGAATATTCTAATATTATTCCTTCTAATAAATGTTTCATCCCATAATAAGAATTTAAATAAAGGAGAGAAATAATAATTTGCCATAAGAAGTTATTTGATTGATACGATCATTACCAAAAGAAAAAAGAAAATGTGGTACAACCGATTCACATTGTCATTGTACAATGAGAGATTGACAATGATTTAAGGCGGATTTTTTTTCTCTCCTTTTTTAAAAAATGGTTTTGTTTAGTCTTATAATTTTTTGTATTACATTCTTAATCGATTCAAATTCATGCTATATAGCTGAAACTCGACTTGGCCATAATAGTGTAATAATTCATGAACGACTTTTAGTATTTGGTGGATGGAAAAATTCATCAAATATAACAAAAACGTATACATCATCTGAAATATTTTATTTAGATTTAACAAAACAATTTGATACCGAAAATGAGCAATGGGAATTAATTCTGGAAGGAAATCTTCCAGTATATGAGTGTTTTTCAACTTCTTTAGTTAGTAAATTAGATGATGATATAATTTATCTAATTGGAGGTTTCAGGACAAATATTACTACTGGAGAACCAGAAGATGATCCAAATTTGATATATATGTATAATTATTCCTCTATTACATGGACTCCTGTAAAAGTTAATAATGCTATTACCAGAGGGGAAATATCAGGAGTAATTGATGATAAAGGGATTATATATATTTACGGAGGGAATAATATTACTAATTATAGTAATTTTTATGAATACCAAGGAAAACTTTACAATGATATACAAATATTAAATGTTTCCTCAACAATTTGGACAAAATTAAATATATTTCAGAATCTTCCTTCACCGTGCAGTGCATATACAGCTAATCTTTTGACAAATGGTATTATTGTTTATATTGGAGGATTTGAGAGTGATTCGGGAAATTACACGATGGCGAATTTAACTCTTTCAAGTATGAAAATAGTAAGTGATAACTGATAAATTATTTACATAATTTTTTTTTAATTATTATTTATTTATTGATTTTTTTTTTTTTGCTATATCCAAATAATCAAATAGCTTAAACTCTTTGATACAAAAAAATCAGAGTGGTCACAAATGGTATTTGTCAATTTATTCAATTTATTACAATATTATTATTAATTATTTATTATAAATTAATTATCTATTATAAATTAATTATAATCTAACAATTTATTTTTTAATTTTAAGAATGTTACTGGAGGAGATACTATTGACCCAAGAGTATATCATTCTTCTGTATTAGGTAAGTATTATAAATTATAAGATTATACGAATCTTTAAAAATTATTATTAATAATAAAATTATTTTATACAGCTCCAGATGGAAATATTATTTTATTTGGAGGTGTTGGAAAGTATTATCAACCAATTAATACAAAAATTGCATTATTAAACATAAACAAGGATATTTATGAATGGTCAATTCCATCAAGTTCTTCTCCTCCGCTCTTATTTGGACATTCTGCAAATTTATATGGAAATTATATGATAGTTGCATTTGGTAAGTAAACCTTATTAATGAAATTTTCTTATTGAATATATATTATTATTAAACAATTACTTTATTATCAAATTCATGTTCTTAGGATGTGATGTGAATGCTTTAACTATGAATTCTCAAATATATCTTTTTGATGTAAATCAACACATATGGGTCACAACTTATACTCCTCCACCCATACCTAATGCGTCTAACAAGCCAAATAAATCATCTTCATTAGCTTTGGGTTTAGGATTAGGACTTGGAATAGGAGGATCAGTTCTTTTTTTTTTGGGAATTATCTTTTACAAGAAAAATAAAACAAAACCATCCACTAATCCTATTCTTGAAATAGCTGGATCTAGATCTATTTCTGATTCGAGTTAGATTTTTCGAGGAAATAATATTAAATAGTTATATAAATAAGAATAAATAAAAATCCAGTAATTAAACCATTAATACTATTTAATTTTAATTATCATATGACGACCAAATTATTTACTTTTAAAGATACCACACTTATTGAGCATTTAAAGAAATTAAAGAAATTGAATTTATTACCAGATTTACTTAACTAATGTCATTTACAACCTAGTGACACATGTAATCAAGAAGCTACTTCAAATATTGATACACCATTTCTTTTATCTAATATGAACGTTTTTCTTGTTTTTATCATCAATATTAAAAATTCTAAATTCGTCCCGCAAATATTTTTAATATAATAAGGGTTGTTCCTTAATAATAATTCGATGAGAATATTTTTTAATTGTTACTTAAATAATTAAAATAATTTATTTATTATTAAACAATCAGTATATTATTATAAATAATAAAATGAAAATGTTATAAATAATTTTTTATTTCTTTTTTAAAAAATCTCCTGAAAATTGTCTCCACTTCACTATTTCGTTTTAAAGGTTGAGTACCATCTGTATCGTTGAATGAGATTTCAGCAAAAAAAAACTTCATTGTAAATGCTGTGAGAGTAACAAGAACAAAGTATCAGAGACGAAAACACTAAATTTAGATACATAGATGTTCAAAGAAGGTCAAGCATATGTGCCTTGAATAAATGTTTCAATTGGAATAATATTAAATCAAAACTTTAGACCGAAAGCATTTATAGTAAACAAATCAATGATTAAAGAATACATCAGACTAGAATCATTACCAAAAAAAATAAATAAATAAAAATTAAATTTTGATTGATCAATAAAAGAATGCAAAACGAATTAATACAAAAAAATAGGACACATAAAAATTAAAACAAAGAAAACCGAGTTTAAAACAAAAATAATGGTTACATAACATATCGCTTTAATTTAAATAAAAGTTACTATTCGATTAAAACAAAAAAAAAATTACCACGGATATTATTAAAATGAAAAATTAATAAAATTTAAATAAAGCTTATTTTTATGCAAATTAAATAATGAAAAATATGTTGAATATTAATATTTTTAACAATGGGAAAATCGCTCCTTTCGGGAAAAAGGAAATAGTCTTCGTGTTTTTTTTGTGAATTCTTTGAAAAAAAACCAATATTTTCACTTTAAGTAAATAAATAAATAGCATTTCATTTTTTTTTTCGCATTGGATTTTTTTTGATTCAAAGAATCCATAACCATAGTGTCAAGCCGCTGCATCAAGCCTAAAAGTTATATTCCTTTTTGACAATCACCATTTCGTTTTTTACAAAAGCCTTTTATGAATAGCTCATTGGCATAAAAATAAATTAAAGATTGATAAATTTGTATTTTTAATTTCGGGATAATGAATTTCTAAAGAAAAAATTGATTTTTTTAAGAATTATAATATTAAAAAATATGTGAACTATATTTAATTGGAATTTAAAACTAGTTACTGTTGTTGCTGTCGCATTAACAGCCTTTTTTCTAGGTGACCACTTTCTTTTTTCATTATTATTCGTTATTTTTTTTGTATGCTATCGTAATAATATCTAAATAATGAAAAATTGTCTCTGCCATTTATTAATTACCGATCAGCCACTTAACTCTTAACTTAACTCTTATGGGATAATCATGAGGTAGTTGAAAAAAATATACAGCAGAACCTCCGAGAATATTCTATGCATTTACACAGTTCAGAGAATTTTAATTTTTAATTTTCATTTTATTATTTATATATTGATTACATTTATTGTAAAAATCATTACTTGATATTTACTTTTGGCGATTTTATTATTTTATTTAACATAAGGGATAATTATAAAAAAAAAAACTGTTATAAAATTTATGCACGTTGTTCTTGTATTGTGTCAATAGTCACATGATATATAAAATTTTATGCACGTTATCTTGTCATTACTTAGAGCTTATAGAAATTGTTTAAATGTACGAAATATTATAGATTTTCAATGTACCAGATTTTCAATGTGTTTCGAATTTTAACTTTGAGGTAATATCATGATGAATTACTATAAATGAAAAAAACAAACAAAAATCTCGCTTAAGGCACGCGATCTTTCCGGTTTGGCACCTGCCAATGTGGTACGGTATGGATAATATAATTAATTGTATATAAATTGATACCATTTTTTACAAAAACTTTTCTCTCTTAAACAATCATCAATGGACAATATTCAATATTACCAGCCAACATCACTCTCTGATCAAACTGGCATTATGACTACTGAGAATGAACAAAGAGTAAGTATTAAAAATAAAAATTATTTACATAAAAAAAACTTAATAAAAATGATATTTTAAAAAAATACATAATTTGGGAGGTAACAAATTTTCGCGATGGTAGAATTTGTGAGTAACAACTTATGTGCGATTGAAATTAGTGTGGATAGGAATAATCATTATTAAAAATGAATCGCATAAAGGTAATTTGCAATGGGATTTAGTGCATTAATTACTTTTGTTTATAAATTAGGTCGACCAAGTAGGGAGTAATAGCATTACTAATGATAATGCAAGTGTTGATCAGCTTAAGCCTTCACTTACATACATATCATTAATTGGCCAAGCTATTTTGGCTGCTCCTGATAAGAAACGTCCGGTAAAAGATATATATATGTGGATCGCCTACACTTATCCATTCTATAAGATGAAAAATGAAGGTTGGAAGGTATGTATAACAAAGTAAACAAAACTTCCCAATGTTATTGAATTGACACTAATAATATATTATTAATAATATATTTATAGAGCGCCATTCGACAAAACTTAACCCAATGTCCTGCTTTTTATCATTGTGAACGAGATGACGGAAAGAGAAGAAAGAAAGCCTGGACAATTCCTAATGAATATCAGGAATGTTTCGTCAATGGGGTTTATAGTAACCATAAGATGAAAGAAATCAAGGCACGTGAAGAAAGTGCTTCTGCCTTTGAGTCAGGGGAAACAATTAGCTCCTCCAGTAATAGAACGGTTAAAATCCAACAATCGGATATTCCAAAACTGACTCCTCTTTCTCAAGAATCGTCAACAAACCAACCCCAATCTCCAAGACTGTTTGCCTCTTCTCCAAATTTATCAATGGCTCTAACACAATCAATTTCTAGTTCTGGAAGCATACATACACCTCGCCAATCTGAAATAACATACATACAGGAAAATTTACACCTTAATGCTACTGAAACAAGCAGTAGTCCTTTACCAGCCCCATACAATTATGTTAATATGGAAGAGGTTGAGAATATCCAAGATAATGGAATCTTGAATTATGAAATTAAAGAAACCGAAGCAAACGAAATAGAAATGCCATATTGTTGCGAAACTGGGCTTGAGTATGATCAGCAAACTTCTTTTGAAATGTATGACCATCCAAATTTTATTTGCACGGATCCTAGAGAATTAGTGCAAGTTGCCCCAGGAATCTGCGACCTTGGTTTCTTTGATCAAGACATTTTTAATCCGTGGTAAATCATGTTAGTTGGGATATGATTTATGGAAATTATGCTCAAATTATATTTTTTCATTTTAATTTATAACACTATTTTTTGGTTGACGTAATTTTTTTTTGTATTCCCTTCTCGTGAATGGTTTTGTAAAAAAAGATGGGATTATATACACTTAATGCTTTACTTTTACATGTCAAATAAGATCTTGTTATGGGCGAATTTAATAGTAGGAATCAATTTTATACTTTATTATTACTTTTTTATTTTAGATAGTATAAGGACCCATTCTGTAAGATTATAAATCAATTTTCTTTGGTGCTTACGCATTCCATATTTTGAACATTATAACATGGTTTCCTGAAAATCAAATGATTTCTTTATAAATCCCAATAGTTTCGAGATCGGAAAAATAAAAGAATTAATTATTTTAGTTCACAAGATTTTGTCCATTGTTTATAATAATGTTAATTAATTTTTTTTGTGCATTTATATTGTCCTTGTTTATTTTTAAATTAAAAAAAATAAAAGAATAATAAATCATTCATATTTTAAATTATATAATTGCCTTTAATCCCGTCAGATATACTGTTGTCTTAATACAATATCCTTTTCTAGATAACCATCCCTTTTCAAATGCACTTCCAAATATTTTACTTGATGCTGAATCGAGAATTGGCTAATATTTAAATCTTTACAAAAAATTTGCAAGTTCAACGTTTTTTTTAAATTATTTATCCATTTTCAAATAAAGAAAAAATACCACATCGCACGAAAATAAAAATTTATTTTTATGCCGATGAGTTATTTATTTTATCCTCAAAAATTATCGCATTAGATCAAATTCATTATATTTAACTTTTTTTTTTTGATATATGTTGTATTTTTTCGTACAGTGCGTCCAGTCTATAACCAAAAATTTTAACCCTAAAATAAGGGCAACATTAAAAGATTAAGGCATGTGATACAGACTTAAAATAGAAAATTTATCCAATAATTATGATAGATATTGACTTGCTCTTTCAGATCTTTCACAATTATTGGTTTAAATTTTATAAAATTTATTTTTGACGGAGCTATTAACATTTAAAATCAGGCAAATTGCACATAAAAAATATAAAATAAAATTGGGAAATATATAAAAATAGTAAAAATATTTATTTATTTTATTTAAAGGAATTTATAAATCTATACAATCACGTTCATAAATTTTATTGGTCAAAATCACGTGTAGGTCCGCACCGAATTGGGAAAATATAAAAAACATGCTAAATATTTTTTTTTAATATTTGACACGTATTTATTATCTAGTTATAGACTGGATGCACTGTAATACTAAAATCATGAATTTGATTTTTTTCGGAACAAAATAAGATTTGGTGATCTTAATTTCTGATCTACCAAAGAACTTTCTCGAAATGATCTTATTATGTGTGTCATAATTTATTAAAACAATTAATTTCCGATTAATTATTTAAAATTAAAATGAAAGTAATTTCGTCAATTGTAAAGTATTGCTAGGAAATATTAAAATATTAAAAATATTAAAAATAAATATTAAAATTACGAAAATTAATTATTAAAACTTAACAGGTTTAGTTTAGCCAAGTACATTTGTATAGGAAGATGCATTTTAAAACTTTATTTGTACAGTATAATGTTTTTATTTTCTCAGGGTTACATATTTGGTTTGTTATATATTTCCTTTATTATATAGAGTATGCACAGTAAACAAATATAGAACATATACCTTACCATTTAAGGATTAATAATCTTTAATATAATGTGTAATGCATTAATATATGCTAGGCTTTTTGTGTACAACCAGCTGATTTTTATTTATATATATATTTTTTTTTAAAAAAAAAAACTGTTTATTATAATACCGTACCGTAAACATTTTCTTATTTATACATTTATATACTGATCAAACATTTCCAACCCGCTAAACTTTTTTTCGCGATTTCCAAAAAAAACAACGAAAGGCGAAAGAAAGAATATAATTATACATATTATAATTATTCATTATATAATCTATTGTATATAAAATTATCAAATCTTATGGAATTTATCTATTCCAATTGTCCATTTATCGAAATCATTTTTGAAACGATTACAATTTTCTCTAGGAAAAAATTTTATTTGCTTCTTATTTTTAATTACTTGCGCGAAACTAACTTACAAATATATATATATATTATTTACAAAAACATTATTTTTTTAAGAAGCATGCACACATACACACACCCATTTGTCATTCTTTGATAGCAAATTATCTACAAAAAATATAATTTGTTATTTTTTTTTGTTTTTACAAAATATATAATAAATTTCAAATTTCCCAGACCAGATAATCTCCTTCAAGAAATGCTAAAATATAATAACTATCATCCAATAAAACCAAATAACAATATATATAATAACTACAATAAACAACACATCAAAAAAAATTTTTTTCATGAAAAAAAAAGGAAGCTATTTACAAAAATAAAATAAAAAATAATTAAAAGACAAAAATAAAACAAAAAAAGAATTAAAAGACAACCAGAAAGATAAAAAAAATAAAAAAAATGTATGATAATAAAGGTCCTTTATAAATAAAAATGAATATAAAATATAAATTGAAAATGTATAAAAAATCTTTTTTTTATAATAACAAAATATATATATATGAAAAAATAACATATAGACTTGAAAAAAAAGATATGTAAAAATAATAAAAAAGTGGTAAAAATGATGAAAAATAAAAAGTTGAAAAAAAGAACGTATAAAATAAAGAAACGATTGAGTGGAAATAGTAATTTCTGAAACCATTTTCATATTTTTTAATATAATTGATAATTTTCATAAAAATAAAATTTTATTAGATTTAATTAAATAATTTAACTTTTCGAAAAAAAAGATGACCAAATAAAACGATATAACGATATTTTATGTTTGTGTTTGCGAAAATGATCACTAAATACATAATAAAACATAATTAAATAAATAAAACGATATAACGATATAGAAATAAAAAAATAAATATATTTTTTTATGTTCGTGTTTGCGAAAATTATCACTAAATACATAATAATAATTAAATAAAACATAATTAAATTAAATAAAACATAATTAAATTAAATAAAACATAATTAAATAAAACATAATTAATATTTATCATAGCCGCATGTAATAATTAAGAATACCATTAGTAGTTTCGATATAAAATTCGAAATGTTTGAAATCATTGATAAAACAGACTCTCTTAGAATTAATACCATTAAGGTTGAAAATGAAAAATATAAAGAAAGGGACTTCTCATTTGAAGATATTATAAGGGGACTTGTACCTAGGGACCTAAACAAAAATGCCAATCCTATCGTCAAGAAGTTATTTAAATAAGCATGTGGAAATTCCAGATTAAATTGAAAAAATGCTGGAAAGAAAGAATAGATAGGTTTTTAAATTGGAAAAAAAGAAAATGGTAATGATAAAAAAATCAAATATAATCAAAAATACGAAAAGGAAGAAGGGTCGACTATAAATTTATTATTCAAAAATCTTATTATTCAGGTATCAATTATTCTTCAAAATTTAGACGGCATTGGGAATTGATTTTATCGTTTATAAATAAAGAGGAGGTATGTGTAAGTTTACTACATACATCACATTGTATATTTAGGTAAGAAAGTATTTCATTAATGAGATTTTACTCTCTGAGCCAGATTAAAGTATTCCAACTTTTCGTGTGAAGTGGAATTTTTCCATAAGTGATCTGCGGCTTTGCGAATAAGGGTAACATTAAATTCTCCTATTCTCTTGTATTCTTTTGTAACAGAATATCTAAATATCTTATAGGCATGGCATCTGCTATGGTCGCGCATAGGCTTATTAGAATTAAAAAGGTTTAATACTTCATCAATTTCGGGAGGTGGATGTATATTATTTCTATTTATGCTTGAAAGTAGAGTGTCAAAGTTGTTCATTTTATTATATTTTTAAGGATTACTGTTTTTATAATTTTACCTACTGTAATGATTAGGTGAGGAATATAATAAAATTTGGCCGTTATTTATATTTTTCAGAAATAGTATCTTCGAAAAATTTGCTATAGGATTACGATCTTATGGTTTTATTATATTATATAATCGGAGAATATTTTCTATATATAACTAGGGTGTTATAAGTCCGAAGCTAAATTATTCAAAAAGGGGTTTCGGGCACTTCCCATGCCATGAATTTTGAGATTTTGTCATGATTTTATGCATATCAACTTAACTAATTGGAAATATATTTTTCCGTTCATGTATATTAGTAAAAATGGCTGAAATTTGAATTTTTTGGATGGTCTTTTTAAAAACCGTTGCGATCTTTTTTAATATGGATTATAATATTTATTTTGATAATGATGATATTGAAAGTTCATGTAAAAATTTATCTCACATTATAAAGATGAAAATTGTAAAATTTAAATTTATTTCGGTTTAATCGTAAATTTAAGTCACGATTTAAAACCGATTTTTCTCGAAATCGGATAATTTTCCCGAAACTCAAATATTAAATTAAAATATTAATTACTAAAATTAATTATATATACATACATGAAAATGCGAGTCCTACGCTGTGCTCCGCAATTATTAATTTACAAATACAAAAAATCAAGACACAAAATAACAAAGTAAACAACAAAGATACAAATTGCAAAAATTTTGTCTAAACCTTTAATTTTTTCTGTATAATGATAATGAATATGAATGACTAAAAAAAAAATAATACATATAGCTTGAACGATCCTTGTTTCATTCAAAATATTCAAATTCCTTTAATTATATTGTATATATAAAAATAATTCTGAACGATTTATAGTTGTGGTTTATTATTTTTATTAGTTCCGATAACATAATGTAATATAAAACTTATACAGATATTTGATGCTGTAAAATAAACTAAATAAATACAATTTTATTCATCATTCGCATCATTATTTATTTATTCAATCATGTTCTGTAAAATCGCTCGAAAATTTGAAAAATTGACTATTAGCAATACTAATATTGATCAATGCGTTGTTATTTTATTTACTATTTATTTATTTATTTTATTTATTTATTATTTTATTTATTATTTTACTTTATTAGAAAAAATGAAATAGAAAAAAGTATGATACCACAGATTGTCTGTGTAATTCGGCAGTGCACCGCATATCATGCCTGCAGGTCGATAAAAAAAACGAAAAGAGTAATCAATGAAAGTACTCTCTTACATACTCAAAACATGCTTTTAAAATAGATATAGTTTTAGATTATAATCTTTTTTGAAAGTAACACGGTTTTCTATCTATCGTTCGATATGTGCGTGTTATGCGTATTATTAGCATCATTATCTTTATTTTATTTTATTTTTATTTTATTTTTAATTTTTATATTTATATTTATATTTATATCTTGACACCACGTCTAAAAAAATATTTTCTCACCGAAGACATGATCTTAAACGTAATTATATTAGTAGATAATTTTTCTTTTGTTCTTTAAATATGGTTATATTTCATCATAAATATTAATGTATATTTTTTCGATAAAAAAAGAAGATAAGAAAAGAATAGAGAGGTAGATATTGATAATCAAGTGGTATTTCTTTTTTTTTCTAAAAAGCAAATTACATAATATAAATATAGTACACTACATTTTTAAAATAATTTATTTAAATATTTAAATATGTAATTTAGTCTATTGTATATATGCATTTTCTAAACAAATATGATTTGTATTAAATCAATATATATTTGTATTTTTTTTTAGTTTATTAAATATAAAATAAAAAAAAAGATTATATGCGCGCATTTTAAAAATCAACAAATAACCCGTAATTGGTGAATATGTAATGTTTGGGGTGAATATGTAGTGTTTAGGTGAATATGTAATGTTTATGGGTTAATCCATAAAAATTTTTATTATGTATAGGATACAGTAGTTATACAAAAATAGAACTCACATATAAATATTAAATGAATAATAATATTAAAAAACCGCATTCGACATATTCATTGTGTATCGCATGTTTTTATTTTCAATTAAAGAATTTCTAATTAAAAATAAGATTACCCTGTTATTGGTAAATGTCAAATATCAAAAAAAAAGCCCGCTTTCAGAAAGATGAGTTACGCATATATAAAAAAACAAATACAGATATATTGGTATCTTATTTCCGAAAACTTGACATTATATTATACATAGCAAAATAACAGAGAAAATGAGTCGACATAATATTTCAAGATGGAAATAAAAAATTATATACATTTGTTATTAATTTAAAACAAGAAAACCTTAATTACAACTGTAATGATATTAATAATACAATTTACTTATAATTATTCTCATATATGAAAAAGGAAATATCCGAGATATCCCCCAAAAACTGATCCCATTATTATTCTAGAAGTTTCCTCATTCCTAATTTCGTTAATTATGATATCAATTCGTGAAGTTTAATTTATTATACCAGTTACTAATCATTAATTGTTACACGGTAATAACCAAAGTTAGAATGAAATGTGCTACAAAAATTGGACGAATAGGAAAACAGAACTTCATTAAACTTCCCACGAATTCTGTCCTTTGACTCTTCTCTTGCGGCAAGTATTAAAATTAAGATGACTACTGCTACCCTTCATGACCAGCGACATATTATCTTATCTTATTGGAACCGGGGCGTACATTCTGCAAAAAAAAAAAATACATACAGCAACAAAAATACCAATGTCTACTATCTATTACAACCTTAAAAGGCTTGGAAAAACTGGAAAAATTTCGCAGTTAAAAGGAGCGGGTCGTCCAAATGTAATTTCACTAGAAACGGCACAAAAATTTAGGCGACAAATCCAAAAAAATCCGTCTATTTCAACAAGAGGTTTGGTAACAGAACTAGGTGGAGCAATATCTCAACCAACCGTTTTAAGACATTTGTGGGGTCTCGACTATCAGAATGATGTCCAAAAGCTTTGCCAATGCTTACCGTGCAACATAAAGAGAAGAGGGTGGAATGGGCCAAAAAACACTTGAATGACAATTGGAACAAAACTTTTTTTTCAGATGAAACTGCATTTCAGCTCTTCCGCAACACAATTGGTCAGTGGTATAAAGGTACGAGACCGGTTCGTCGGATTCCTAAAGATAGGAGAAAAATTTTTGCGTGGGGTGGGTTTTGTAAGAAGGGTAAAGTTAATTTATTTCGTTTTCGAGAAATAATGAATGTCGAATTTTATGTAGATATTTTAAAAAATAATATTGCAGACATTAATGCTCTTCTGGGAAGACGTTGGAGGTTTCAACAGGATAACGATCCGAAACATACGAGTCGTCTTGCAAAGTCCTACCTCAAATCGAATTTCCCCGAAGTTATTGATTGGCCATCTTGTAGTCCGGATTTAAATCCAATCGAAAACCTATGAAGTATAGTTAAAAGAAACGTGGAAAAAAGAAAACCAAAAAATTTGGGCGAATTAGAATTATTTATGAAGGAGGAATGGGATTTAATTCCGAATGATACATTAGAGAATTTAGTAAAATCAATGATTGCTAGTAATAGAAAATAAAGGCGATACTATTAATTATTAAATTTTTTTTATTAAAAAATACGCGTTTTAATCTTTTAAATAAATGTATTTTTATTGTAATTGATTTGGCGGTTGTGGAGTAATAATAAATTTATTTTTCCAAATAATTTTGAATCACACTGTATCATTTTGATAGTCGAGACCCACAAATGTCTTAAAACAGTCGGTTGAGATATTGCTCCACCTACCAAACCCCTTGTTGAAATAGACGGATTTTTTTGAATTTGTCGCCTAATTTTTTGTGCCATTTCTCGTGAAATTACCTTTGGACGACCCGCTCCTTTTAACTGCGAAATTTTTCCGGTTTTTCCAAGCTTTTTAAGGTTGTAATAGATAGTATGTATTTTTTTTTGCAGAATGTACGCCCCGATTCCAATAAGATAAGATAATATGTCGCTGGTCATGGAGGGTAGCAGCAGTCATCTTAATTTTAATACTTGTTGTAAGAGAAGAGTCAAAGGACTAAGAATTCGTGAGAAGTTTAATGAAGTTCTATTTTTTCACTTAAAAAACTATATAAGAAATTTCCAATTATGATATATCAAAAAAAACTTAAAATTGTTGAAGTTGTTTGTGTAACTTAATTGCAATTTTTATAGGAAATCTGTATTTGGTTGGANATAATTTTGAATCACACTGTATCATTTTGATAGTCGAGACCCACAAATGTCTTAAAACAGTCGGTTGAGATATTGCTCCACCTACCAAACCCCTTGTTGAAATAGACGGATTTTTTTGAATTTGTCGCCTAATTTTTTGTGCCATTTCTCGTGAAATTACCTTTGGACGACCCGCTCCTTTTAACTGCGAAATTTTTCCGGTTTTTCCAAGCTTTTTAAGGTTGTAATAGATAGTATGTATTTTTTTTTGCAGAATGTACGCCCCGATTCCAATAAGATAAGATAATATGTCGCTGGTCATGGAGGGTAGCAGCAGTCATCTTAATTTTAATACTTGTTGTAAGAGAAGAGTCAAAGGACTAAGAATTCGTGAGAAGTTTAATGAAGTTCTATTTTTTCACTTAAAAAACTATATAAGAAATTTCCAATTATGATATATCAAAAAAAACTTAAAATTGTTGAAGTTGTTTGTGTAACTTAATTGCAATTTTTATAGGAAATCTGTATTTGGTTGGAAATGTCTTTCAGTTTAAATATTTATTTATTACCGACCACATATTTTTTCTCTTCATCAACCCGCTCAACGTTTTGAACTATTCATTTATCTTCTAAAACTGGTTTGATTTTGTTCGATCACGGTAGTCAATTAGATGAAATTCCGTTTTACTCATCGTGTGCTGTCATTCTTGCCATTCTACAGAGTAGTTATCCGAAAAATACAAATAATGTTTCTGATCCAGATCGTTATGTGATAGAACTCCAAGGTGCACGTCGCCTTAGTATAGTTTTCGGTGATAGTGATCCTATTGCATGGATTTCAGCAATCCAAGAACAGTATAAGTCAACATCGCAAATATTGAGGTAAAAGCGCGTCTCATCTCTAAATACTTAACGAAATCAAAAGTTACTACTATATTTTATTAACTTAATTTAAAAAATTCTAGAATGTTTATTGAGTACAGTGGAATATCAAGATACAATATTCATGCAGGAATTTTAGAAGAATTAAAAGACAAATTCATAAAAGCAATCGAACAAGAGAACCTGAGATCAAGAAAAGTATGGAATTCGGATATAAAGATTTTGATTTTTGAATAATAATCTTTTATATATTTTAATTATTTTTATTAATCTAGATTTAATCGTTTTTTGTCAAAGACATTGAACTTGATTTTTCTGAAAGAATTGTGTCTAGTACTTTAGCACTTAAAAATATTCCGATCATATAACATCTGATATTTATACCCTCTTAGCACAGAAGCCATCTATTGACAAGGTAATTATTTCACTATAGTAAATTGTTTTTTGTAAGATTCAAATTTTTAATGCGCATTCATTTAAAACAATTTAGAACAATTTTAAACAAACAATTTAAAATAGGTAGCATCGATTGAGATAAAGAGAAGATTATTAATTCGGAATAAAGTAAAATTCGAACATGTGGTCAAAGAGAACTATTAAATTACGTGTAAATCTGGGTTATTTATATAAATAGGGTAGAAAAATATCGTCCTCAAACACCTGAAGAAAGTGTTTCATACGAGGGTGTAAGTATATTTTTATATATTATTTATATATTATTTATATATATATATTTTTAATTCCATTATAATTCTATTATATAATTCATTAAATAAGTTATTATTATTATTTGTTTTATGGATCTTCCAGTGCAGGAAAAAACTACATTGATATTAGCTTTTACGAGAAAGTTGTATTGGTCGAGTTGGAAAAATATGCTCGTGATAATTACATATTTAGAGATGTATTGAGAGAAAGATTTATAGGAGATATAGATTCAATTAATATAATTTGAGAAGCTTCGTTTTAAATTAAAGTTAAACGCGTCAGATGATCGAGGTATCAATGTTGTAAGGGAAGAAATTAAGACATATGCAGGAATGCAAAGAATGTTCAGGTATTATAATACTTATAATATACTAAATCATTATTAATCTTAATAATAATTAAAGATGATGGTAATAATTTATAATTATATTTATAGTAATAGATTCAAACTTATTATATTGGATGAAGCTGATTCGATGACGAATGCAGCATAGGACGAAGTATTAATGTTCTTAATATTGTTGAATAACTTTGAATAATTCATAAATTATATTAATAATTCGCTAACGATTCCTTCCTCTTCTTGTGTTCTCCTTTTTTTAGTTATGGAAAAAATATACCAAGAATGTTAGATTTTCTACTATATGTAATTATATTTCTAAGATCATTCTAGTAGTTTAATCTCGTTGTACAAGGTTTTAATTTTCACCAATAAAAGCAAGTTCACGCATAGAATATATAATTCAATGTGAAAGTATGTAATTATTAAATATTTTTGTTAGTGACTACCGTACGTATTTTTAAGGTTTAACTAAATTATGGTAATTTTNAAATTAAAGTTAAACGCGTCAGATGATCGAGGTATCAATGTTGTAAGGGAAGAAATTAAGACATATGCAGGAATGCAAAGAATGTTCAGGTATTATAATACTTATAATATACTAAATCATTATTAATCTTAATAATAATTAAAGATGATGGTAATAATTTATAATTATATTTATAGTAATAGATTCAAACTTATTATATTGGATGAAGCTGATTCGATGACGAATGCAGCATAGGACGAAGTATTAATGTTCTTAATATTGTTGAATAACTTTGAATAATTCATAAATTATATTAATAATTCGCTAACGATTCCTTCCTCTTCTTGTGTTCTCCTTTTTTTAGTTATGGAAAAAATATACCAAGAATGTTAGATTTTCTACTATATGTAATTATATTTCTAAGATCATTCTAGTAGTTTAATCTCGTTGTACAAGGTTTTAATTTTCACCAATAAAAGCAAGTTCACGCATAGAATATATAATTCAATGTGAAAGTATGTAATTATTAAATATTTTTGTTAGTGACTACCGTACGTATTTTTAAGGTTTAACTAAATTATGGTAATTTTTATTTATTCGTCAAGTGCAAATATATCACCGGATGGTATTTCTGCCTTATAAAGGATTGCTAGTGAAGATATGAGAAAAGCTTTAAATGTTTTACAGGCATGTCATGCTGCATATGATTATATTGATGAAACAGTGGTATATAAATTACTGGAAATCCGGAACTTGAAGATATTAAATATATCGTTAATACGATGCTTAACAATGAATTTACCACAGCATATTCTAGTAAGTGAATATTCAATTCATTACTTTATGTTGTGTTCTTTGATTTTAATTGTATTCTTTGATTTAATTGTATTCTTAGATGTTTAAAAGTTAAAGCGAGAAAAAGGCCTTGCACACAAGATATTATAACAAAGATTCATAAATACTTAAATGATTTTGTAATACCGCGTAAAGCAATAGTATTTTTGATTGATATCAACTCTCTCAAATTCTGTAAATATTTTAATATATTTTTTTTAATAATTTTTTATTATTATATTCTGTTATTTCACATATTTTATATATTTAGTAATAACTTTCATTGATTTCAGGTATAATTTTTCCAACTGGTTGGAACTGAACAAACACAATCAGCTTCTAAGGCGGGAACATTTAAAACTGCCTTAGATATGGTAAAATTCATTTCATTATTATTATTATTATTATTATTATTATTATTATTATTATTATTATTATTATTATTATTATTATTATTATTATATTATTATTATTTCAGTTGAATTTATACTAATAATAGAATATATCTATTTTAATACGCGATATCCATATAATATTTATAATATTTATAATATTTTATTGTATATATTATTATTCCAAATAAATAAATAAAACTTTTACTATTTTACTCGTAACAAACATATCTTTATTATAAAAAAAGCATTTGGCACAATAAATGTTTCAAATATTAATCACAAAATATGTAATAGTTAATAAAAGTTCTTTCTTCTAACCTGATTCGGCTGATGAAATAATTTCCCAGACATGTGTTGAAAGTTTATCTTTTTTACGTTGTAAAAGTTGAGCAAAAACAAATGTGCTTTTTTTACATAAGACAATAGTAACCTCAACTATCATTTCGATATGACTTGCAGTACTTGATCGATAGTTCTTGTCAGTAATTTGATTTAACCCATTTTTAGCACAATTTTTCATTTCATCATGGCTTTCCTATTTAGCAAGCTTAAATTCAAAAATGACACAAGTATCAAATTTTGGTTGATTGGGATGATGCGGACATCAGGACAGTTTCACGATTGGAAACAACCTGATAATTATCACTATGAAACATTGCGAGAATCCCAAGAGTAAACGTACTCCTACAATTAAACCTATATATTCCTAATCAAACATCACATTTCTAATCATGCCCAATAAGGAAATATACGTGTTCTGCAAGGATCATGAAGGTTCCAGGGGTAGGTCCTGGCGCCGGCATAAACCGGCTCTTTAGATGTAACGGTAAGATAGTGAAGTAGTATATTGCGAGCACCGTTGATATCCCGATCAAGCTCAGCTGTACAACTTGGGCAACGAAACACTTTGGATCCACCCAATTTTCGATGGATATGACCACAGTACCCACATGTCTTACTGGTATATTCTTCAGTACATATAATTACCCGACACCATGGATATTCACGAACTTTATGTAGAAGATATTGGCGGAATCAGAAGTGGGACCATGTTAACATCATCTGTGCAGTCTTAGAACGAATCCGCCATTTTCCATGCCTAACCATTCCCTGTGTTTGAAACTTGGGCAACAAAATAATACGATAACTTTGACACAGCCATTTGGCAAGTTTATGGTGACAATCATTAATAAGACAACAGATTTTTTTATGTATACGAAGCATGACCCTGCAAAGTTTATAGCGTTTTCGTTTGTGTACTTTTCCGTGAATAGAGTCATGTGTGCTTTGAATCTTGTCATATATGTGAGAAAGCCGATAAATTCTACTAATATCATTTTTGCCCCATTCTACAGCTTGTTCACTTGGATCGTATCCAGTTATAAATGTTCGTACACCTGGATCTAGAGTGATCACTGCATCTGATTGTGTAGGACCTTGATTTTTGGCCCATATCTCGAGTGGTTGAGGAATACAAAGATAAAATTCTCCAAGCCGATTCATCACAAGTCGTGAATCGTAATGGAGTTCTGCTGGGAGATTTTCAGCTAACTTCATCTTACAAAGAAATGTACAAACTCCTTTAGATTTACCCCAATGTTTTGATAGAATTGCAATAGATTGTTGTTGATCTTTCTTAGAGCGAAATTTCATCTTAAATTTCTTCCGTTTTGCAGCAAAATTTGATGAATATGATTTAAGTAAATCATTCATCGCTTCATCGCGAATATCATAAGGAGTTTCAAGGACCTATTGAAGTTCAGTATTATTGAAGTTTGCGGCGTTGTTACCGGATAGAATTACCATAACAAAAATATATCAAATCGTATAACCATTATATTATTTAACTTTGTATTTAATTAGAATAATTATTTAACAAATGAAAACATAAATATTAACATAATAATTTATTTAATAACGATTAACAATAATTAGTAATATTTATTAATATGTAAATAGCAAGCCAAATAGTTTAGTTACACAAAAATGTAAGTAACACAAGTCACATGTTCACGTGATATAGTTACACAAATAGTTTATAATTATTATTAATTATCATTAATTAGTATTACTTAGTATTAATTAGTATTAATTATTAGTATAACAAATATTCTATATTTAGTAAGTTATATGGTAAATATATTAACCAATAGTATTAATGCACAGTAATGGCACAGTAGTCCAAAAAGTTATAAAAAGGATAGTTGTTCGACTTAGTTTCCGGAGCTTTTTAGCAGTTTAGCTTTTGAAGCTCAAGGAAGTTGGAAGTTAATATTATAATTATAAAAATATAATTGTATTATTAGGAAGTGACTATTAAATAAAATAAAAATAATTAAAAAGATTTATTATCGTATTTGTTTGATATAATGTTTATTAAAGTTATTTAATAAAGGAAGTACTAATGAATTAAAGATGATATTTTTAATAAAAGATGGAAGTATCTAAAATATGAATTATAAGGAAGTTATCTATAAAGGAAGTCCGTAATAAAGGAAGTTCTAAGATTAATAATAAAAGGATTTATTATTAAAGAAAGTTATCTAATTAATAATAAAAGGATTTATTATTAAAAGGAAGTTATTAATAAATGAAGTTATTAATAAAAGTAATTATTAATAATGAAGTTATTAATGGAAGTAGCGAAGTTATAATGACTTGGAAGAATAATTAGTTTGTTAGTTCTAACTAAAAACTAACTGGTGCCTTTTAAAAATAAAGAGATAACCAAACTGAAAGTCTTGTACCTAACGGGAAGGACTATAAACTCCTTAAAAGAACCGTAAGTGGGATGTAGGAAAGTACACCCGCGACAGCGTTGAGACACTGTGCTCGTAGAGCTTTTTTTGTCCGCTCGATACTCTCTTTTTCGACTGCTACGAGACATCGATTATAAGTCCATTGCGCTGTTCCCATCCAGCGTTTGAGTTTCGATTTCTTCTCTTGTGTAGGAAAGAGACGAATACGTTGTGTCTTGCCTGCTGGAATCTTGGAGCTCTTGTTCTTCTTGGGCTTTGGCAACTTCTCGTCTTCTTCTACGATTGGCGGCGGTGTCGCGGGTGTACTTTCCTACATCCCACTTATGGTTCTTTTAAGGAGTTTATAGTCCTTCCTGTTAGGTACAAGACTTTCAGTTTGGTTATCTCTTTACTTTTAGAAGGCACCAGTTAGTTTTTAGTTAGAACTAACAAACTAATTATTCTTTCAAGTCATTATAACTTTGTTACTTCCGTTAATAACTTTATTATTAATAATTATTTTTATTAATAATAACTTCATTTATTAATAACTTCCTTTTAATAATAAATCCTTTTATTATTAATTAGATAACTTTCTTTAATAATAAATCCTTTTATTATTAATCTTAGAACTTCCTTTATTACGGATTTCCTTTATAGATAACTTCCTTATAATTCATACTTTAGATACTTTCATCTTTTATTAAAGATATCATCTTTAATTCATTAGTACTTCCTTTATTAAATAATTTTAATAAACATTATATCAAATAAATACAATAATAAATCTCTTTAATTATTTTATTTAATATTTATTTATATTTTATTTAATAGTCACTTCCTAATAATACAATTATATTTTTTATAATTATAATATTAACTTCCTTTGAGCTAAAGTTAAAACTAAAGCTGAAACTAAAGCTGAAGGAACCAAGTCGAATAAGTTCCTTTTTATACTTGTTATACTACTGTGCCACTACTGTGCCACTACTGTGCGTTAATACTATTGGTTAATATATTTACTATATGACTTACTAAATATATACTATAAGTTATATTAATTATTAATGTTAATTAATACTATGTAATGATAATTAATATTAAGTAATACTAATTAATGATAATTAATAGTTATATAATATTTGTGTAACTATATCACGTGAACATGTGACTTGTGTTATTTACATTTTTGTGTAACTAAACTTTCTGACTTCCTATTTACATGTTAATAAATGTTATTAATTATTATTAATAAAATTACTATCTTGATATTTATATTCCATTTGTTAAATAATTATTTCTAATAAAATACAAGGTTAAATAATATAATAGTTATATGATTTGATATATCTCTGTTATGGTAATTCTATCTGGTAACAGCGGAACGCATTTCATTATGTCTTGCCACAAATACCGTGACAATTGAGAGTAAGTCTTCCGCAAGTTCTCCGGTGTTACCGGAGAGAATTACCATGGTCAAAATATACTAAAACACATGACCATAATATCGAACAACCCTGTACTTTAATAGAATTTATTATATATTAACAGAAATGGTAAAATCAATATAATAATCTTACTTAATAATTAGTAACATTTAACAATAACTAGTAATATTTATTAACATGTATTTTAACAAGTCAAATAGTTTTAGTTACACAAATTATAGTAACACAAGTCACATGTTCACGTGATATAGTTACACAGAGATTATATAATTATTAACATTTAGCATTAATTAATAATACTTAGTATCAATTATTATTACATAGTATTTATTAATATTAATTATTAGTATAACAAATATTCTATATTTAGTAAGTTATATGGTAGATATATTAGCCAATAGCATTCATGCACAGTAATGGCACAGTAATATGTTTGCCTATATATACACGCCCTATTCGACTTGGTTCCTATAGCTTTTGGTTGTAGAATTTTGTAAGAAATGAAAATAATCTTATAATAAAATTTTATCAATTAAAACTCTAAGAAATAACTTATAAAAATTAACCTGTAAATAAAATGATGAAAATATTTATTTAATAAAAATACTTTATTAAATAAACCCTGAAACTCTGGAATAAATAATCTAATATTATAATTAATTAATGAAAGATTATTGATGTTATGGGATTTATCGCTTGATTGTTTAATTGTATAACATTATAATCCTTGAATTAATAATAATAATATAACCTGGAACTCTTGGATAATATCCTGAAAATAAAGGAGAAGTCGAAACATTACGTCAAATGTAAATGGAGAATATTATTATCTTAAGGATAATAAACCCTGTATTAATAATAATAACGATAACGAAACATTGAAGAGAAATTAGAATACCAGATGAAGATTTTGCGAATAAAGGAATTTAAGGACAACTTAATGAAATAAGGAACTAATAATTTGGAGAGAAATAACCGAATGACGAATAAAGGATACTTGGATATAAAATCATGAAATAACTGATAAATAATCAACGAAAGGTCTGATTCCCTTTCTAAAATAACTGAATCAGTGGTGCCTTCTAATCAACAGTCTTGTACCTATCGGGGAAGGACTATAAACTCCTAAAAGAACCGTTAAGTCACCCTTAGAATTATGTCTTTACCGAAAGGCAGGTGACACCGGCTTCACTACTTTCAGCACTGACATCCGTACCGAGTACCACGAGCTGAGTCCCATTTTTCTCAAAGATCCATTCCACAAGCTCGGATCCAAATCGGCACAATCGGTCCTAATAAAAAAAGTTAGTAAAATAATAAAGGCAATAAAAATCAGAGTAAATAAAAAAAATTAAACCTTTCGGATAACCACCACTTCTTCGATTCCTTCTGTGTGTATTCATTCCAAAAAGGCAACAAACCCCCTGCGTTTCCAGTTAAGTCCCGATCCGATATCACTGATGATTTCGTATTCTGGGTAGTATTGTCGAAGGTTTGCGTTTTTTCGTTCAAGGTCGTCTCGTTAATGTTCTGAACTGACTCTGGCGTAACAGATCTTGGCCTTTTGCGTGATTTGTGTCTGTTGGTTATCTCTAAAGATTTCTTGTATGTCAGTAATTGAATAGAGTCGTTTTTCACCAGGTGTCCTAACAATAGCAATTCTTCCGGAATCAGCCCATCGTCGCAATGTTTCAACTGAGACGTCATACGTCTCTTGGATTTTGTGCGCACTTTGGTAAGTAGTATTGAGTTGAGCCAGGTTGTAAAAAGGTGGTTTTGTTAAAAAAGTTAAAAAGGTGATTTTTGTTAAGAAATGTGAGCTACTGACAGAACCGTGTTTATTAAAATTACTTTTCCTTTACATTTGATATAAAATGCGGAGATTTACACAAAACTGTATTAATAATCAAGTAGATTTGTAATACGAAAAGTGCAGTTTATCCTGGAATGTTTGAAATCAGTGTAACGGTACCAACCCTCATATGACTTGGCTATTATAGAATCACTAATATCATAACAGGAGATTATTTCTGCATAAAGAATGGGAAATTGCTCGCAAAACTTGATATCTTTCTTGAATAACGAATCGAATATGTCATTTGTCTTTAATCGACTTATGCCTATGAAATCAATAATCCACTTCTTCCATTGTTTAGTAATTTCTCTGTTTGGTATAACAAGTTTAACTTTAGTGGGATCAATTTTATTATTGAATTTATCATCAAAATTTACAGTCAAGTAGTTACTGTAACATAATAATGTATAGATCGCGTTTATTTCTGGCTCATTCTTGAAAAAATCGAATCGGAGATGTGGAATAAGTTCCACTTCAACATGTCTTTGTAGTGAATCATCGTCTTGTAATGAATAAAATGAGTAGAAAAGATTCTGGAGCTGATCTTCAATATTTCAGTTACATTTTTTTTAGACATTCGCTAATCATGAATCCTAAGCCACCATTTGCCCAGTAATCCCCAACAATGCCCTCATTTAGAAATGATATAACTGAGCGCGGGTTGTAGATACACACACCGGTACTCGTTTGATACCCATTATAGTAGGAGCGTAAAGTATTAAGTTCAAAGTTATGATTATTTTTACTTATAAGGAACTTGACTTCTTCTTCTGNCCGGCTTCACTACTTTCAGCACTGACATCCGTACCGAGTACCACGAGCTGAGTCCCATTTTTCTCAAAGATCCATTCCACAAGCTCGGATCCAAATCGGCACAATCGGTCCTAATAAAAAAAGTTAGTAAAATAATAAAGGCAATAAAAATCAGAGTAAATAAAAAAAATTAAACCTTTCGGATAACCACCACTTCTTCGATTCCTTCTGTGTGTATTCATTCCAAAAAGGCAACAAACCCCCTGCGTTTCCAGTTAAGTCCCGATCCGATATCACTGATGATTTCGTATTCTGGGTAGTATTGTCGAAGGTTTGCGTTTTTTCGTTCAAGGTCGTCTCGTTAATGTTCTGAACTGACTCTGGCGTAACAGATCTTGGCCTTTTGCGTGATTTGTGTCTGTTGGTTATCTCTAAAGATTTCTTGTATGTCAGTAATTGAATAGAGTCGTTTTTCACCAGGTGTCCTAACAATAGCAATTCTTCCGGAATCAGCCCATCGTCGCAATGTTTCAACTGAGACGTCATACGTCTCTTGGATTTTGTGCGCACTTTGGTAAGTAGTATTGAGTTGAGCCAGGTTGTAAAAAGGTGGTTTTGTTAAAAAAGTTAAAAAGGTGNGAGTCCCATTTTTCTCAAAGATCCATTCCACAAGCTCGGATCCAAATCGGCACAATCGGTCCTAATAAAAAAAGTTAGTAAAATAATAAAGGCAATAAAAATCAGAGTAAATAAAAAAAATTAAACCTTTCGGATAACCACCACTTCTTCGATTCCTTCTGTGTGTATTCATTCCAAAAAGGCAACAAACCCCCTGCGTTTCCAGTTAAGTCCCGATCCGATATCACTGATGATTTCGTATTCTGGGTAGTATTGTCGAAGGTTTGCGTTTTTTCGTTCAAGGTCGTCTCGTTAATGTTCTGAACTGACTCTGGCGTAACAGATCTTGGCCTTTTGCGTGATTTGTGTCTGTTGGTTATCTCTAAAGATTTCTTGTATGTCAGTAATTGAATAGAGTCGTTTTCCACCAGGTGTCCTGACAATAGCAATTCTTCCGGAGTCGGCCCATCGTCGCAATGTTTCAACTGAGACGTCATACGTCTCTTGGATTTTGTGCGCACTTTGGTAAGTAGTATTGAGTTGAGCCAGGTTGTAAAAAGGTGGTTTTGTTAAAAAAGTTAAAAAGGTGATTTTTGTTAAGAAATGTGAGCTACTGACAGAACCGTGTTTATTAAAATTACTTTTCCTTTACATTTGATATAAAATGCGGAGATTTACACAAAACTGTATTAATAATCAAGTAGATTTGTAATACGAAAAGTGCAGTTTATCCTGGAATGTTTGAAATCAGTGTAACGGTACCAACCCTCATATGACTTGGCTATTATAGAATCACTAATATCATAACAGGAGATTATTTCTGCATAAAGAATGGGAAATTGCTCGCAAAACTTGATATCTTTCTTGAATAACGAATCGAATATGTCATTTGTCTTTAATCGACTTATGCCTATGAAATCAATAATCCACTTCTTCCATTGTTTAGTAATTTCTCTGTTTGGTATAACAAGTTTAACTTTAGTGGGATCAATTTTATTATTGAATTTATCATCAAAATTTACAGTCAAGTAGTTACTGTAACATAATAATGTATAGATCGCGTTTATTTCTGGCTCATTCTTGAAAAAATCGAATCGGAGATGTGGAATAAGTTCCACTTCAACATGTCTTTGTAGTGAATCATCGTCTTGTAATGAATAAAATGAGTAGAAAAGATTCTGGAGCTGATCTTCAATATTTCAGTTACATTTTTTTTAGACATTCGCTAATCATGAATCCTAAGCCACCATTTGCCCAGTAATCCCCAACAATGCCCTCATTTAGAAATGATATAACTGAGCGCGGGTTGTAGATACACACACCGGTACTCGTTTGATACCCATTATAGTAGGAGCGTAAAGTATTAAGTTCAAAGTTATGATTATTTTTACTTATAAGGAACTTGACTTCTTCTTCTGTAAATCCGAACATGTCTGAATAGTTGGCGCGGCCGTATATACCAGATAATTTATGCATTGGGTAATGCACAACGTTGTTGAGTCCAGAAGGTAAACTTGCTTGACCTAAGGGAAGGATCCCAATAAACAAGACCTTATATACATATTTGTTATCCTGTATCACGGGTTACTGAACCCAAACAAGTCAAAAATGCAATAACTAAATAAATCAACTGTGGAAACACCTTTGTTATAATAGAATAAATGGATTTAAAAAAAATATCAGTTTCGTTGTAAAAAGCTTTTCGCATGTTCCATTGGCCAATCATATTCGTCAATGAGAATAATGGCTTGTTTTCTAAAGTTTGTGTTAAGAAAACGTGCCAGAGTGGGTGGAGAGAGCATCCATTAAAAGTGACTCGCCACTTGTTTCATCAAGGATATTTGTAAAAAAAGGATTTATCATATATAGAAAGCTTCTTATTATCAAGAATATAATAATGCTCCCTATAAAGATTTGATATTCTTCTCTTAATATATTCTTCTCTTAATGGAACTCAGCATGACTCATAGTAAAGATCCTAGTAAAATAAGTTTAATAGTCATCTAATGAAAGGAAGAATTACATCATGCTTACTTACCTTGAAACTAATGAAAATGATAGGCCAATTGCTGAAGTGCAACTTCATAAACCAATCGAATTGAGCAACCTTGAGATCTTTAAACAATGCAAGCTTCTGTCCTTTACTTTCTTCAGATACTGGTTTAAGAAAGGTATAGAGCATTGAAAGATTTGTGGATTTGCTAAACCGACGGGGGCGAATGATAAGTATAGATTGCTCACTGTAAATCATAAATTCCATAATGAACAGTGATTTGTCTACAAATATGCCCAATGTAATTAAATTTTCAAAATTCGATTTGCCAAGAGAATATCCACCCTTGACAATTATTCTTGGAGAATCTTTCGCAACAAAGAAAAGTTAGTGGTAATCAATCTTTTAGAAATACTTCAAAATTTATTCACCTTGGAACAATGCATTTCTGGTTTCTTTTGATTTATATATGTTATATATTTTAATATTTTAAAAAGTAATGGTCATGAATTAATAAAAATTTAGGGAAACCTTACGTTCTTCCTGGTCAAACCAGGTCAATCATTAAAAACCTGTTCTCTATCGTGAGCTGGAAAATGAGGCAATTGATTAGATTAATGTTGTGTGTTTGGCATATAATATAAACATTTCAAATTTAAAAGAACAAACTGGTTATATCATACCTCTGATTAACCTTGGGCATTTTCTTGGTGGTCCTCCGTCTGCTATGGCAGATAAATGAAATTATTGCAGAGTAGTTTGGAATATTCGAAAGCAGTCGTGGTACTTACCCTTAATTTCTTTGACCAACCCTGCGATTCTTTTTGCTGAACCACCCTTCATTCCCCATTTTTCAAGATCTTCTTGGCTTAGATCAAGGAATGCGGCCGGCGACTCTATTCTTTTAAATTATATCTATGACTTCGTGAAGAAATAGCTTTTTTTTTTTAGATTCCAGAAAGGTAATAACTTCCTTCGGCTCCATTTCTTAACTACTTTGACTGACGGATGGGGAACATAGTTATTGTGTTGCTTGAATAAAAGTAATTTTTTTTAGCAATAATTGTACATGTTTATACAAACAATCGAACAACAGAATTTTTTTTTCTATCGAAATCGACAATACCCGCAATTTAACGATAATCATGTTTTAGTAGAAATTTCGATTATTGTAGATTATACAAAAATTCTCATTTACATGTATTTTATTTTTTCACTATTCTGTCCCTTATGATTTCCCCCTTTAATAGATTTCGAGTACCACAGAAATGTCTTCTCTTCATCTTCTGTGGTTCCAATTCCATCATAATAATAATATCCAAGATTATTCTGTCCTTTATTATTTCCCCCTTCAGCTGATTTCAAGTATCACAGAAATTCTTTCTCTTCATCTTTAGTGATTCCAATTCCATGATGATAACAATCTCCAAGGTTATTCTGCCCCAAATGATCTTCCCCTTCAGCTGATTTCAAGTATCACAGAAATGTCGTCGTCTCATATTTTGCGGTTAATTCCATTATAATAAAAATATCCAAGATTACATTGCCCATCATTATCTCCTCCTTCGACTGATTTCAAATACCATAGAAATGTTTTCTCTTCATCTTTTGTGGATCCAATCCCATTTTTGACAGCAATTTCCAAGATTATTCTGTTTTATATGATTTCTTGCTTCAGATAATTTCAAGTACCACTGAAATTTCTCTTTGTTCCGATTTCATTATAACATATAGTTTCCATTTGTGTGATTTTCTGTCAAAAACTTATTGAATTTCGTAGTTCTGTTCTTTTTATTAAAAAAAAATTAAAATTAATAAAATTTCAAATGTTATAGCTTATAAAGATATGATATACTACTATTTTTAAATGAGTTTAATTTTGAATGCTTGACATTTATATAAATTTGTAAATATTAAAAAATTTTCCCATAATAGTTACCTCATACCAAACATGGAATAAAATGTTCATTAAAAATTTGACATAACATGTTACATTTAGTTTACTCTGCATAAATTATTTACTATTGTGTAATCCTTGTCCAGTTTTATACCAGTGTTAAAAAAATTTTATATAGTCAGACGGTCTGACTCAGACCCAAAAAAATAAAAAGTATATGTAAATAACAAAATAACTAGATTAAATAAATAATAATATACAACATAAAAAAAAAAAAACTTCAGTGTGCTAAAATCTAAAAATCCAATTCATTCAAATTCGTTATTTATACCTTTTGCCAATCCCTCGTGAAACCAATAAGAAACAACTATTAAGGGCGTCGAGTTTTTTCCCTCTCCGATAAATTTTTACCTTTAATGTATATTATACATGTCGTCAAAACTAATTTGGCCTTGACTCAACTCTTTAAATTTCAATTTTTAATTGCGTCTGACTTAACTAATTGCGTCAATCACTAGTAAAAATCAAAATTTGTCTTGACTCAACTTCAATTTTTCTTGATTTTAATTGCGTCTGACTCAATTCAATAGTTTTGACAACATGTATAATGTATATTGATAAAGAAATTGATAAAGTGTTTAACTAATTTTAAATACATTAGAATTAAGATAATTCCAATAACTAATTCCTTACATTATTATTCATTAGAGTCAACCATAATAGTTTTTCAATTATTTATTAAAGCCGTCAAGTTGGTCTTCTCGATAAATTTTTTAAAGATGAAAAAGAATCATCTACGAAAAATAGTTTATTTTCTTTTTTTATCTTCCTGATTTTACGAAATTCAAATACTTTTTATAATATCATCATAAAGTACAAGGAATAACTCTACCAAATGTCTCGTTAAATCTAGATGCACAGATGTTTGAAAAGGGACAAGCATATACAGCCTTAAGTCGATGTTGCGAGTGGGATAATATTAAAATCCGCTCTTTGAACAGAGAAGCGTTTGCTGTAGATGAATCTATGATCAAAGAATATGAAAGATTGGAAACAGTAGCATCCAATCCATTACCATTGTCAAGATCATTACAAAATAATAGATGAATCGTTGAAAACTCGGGGGTTTCGGAAATTAGTACAGTACGATAGGATTTTCGGTAGTACGATTGGAATACTTTTTAAACAATCAAATAAAGCAATCTTTTTTTCATTCCGTTTCTGCGTGAAATAATAGTGGTTAGGTTATTTTCATGTAATTTCATTATTAAAATCGTACTAACTAAAATAACCAATCATTGACCCTAACCTAGCACATTCGCACACGCAATCGTACTGTACTAAGATAAACCTGATTATCAATAAAATACGTACAACCAGTCCTAATCTAATATTATTCGAAGATCGAGTTGTTCAAAATTCAAATTTTCCCTTATCAAAAACTTTAATAAAATAAGTAAAATAAGTAAAATGACTACTTCTAGCAATAATTTTTTAAAATATCCTTCCGTTAGACGAGATGAAACTATTGTAGAAAATTTACATGGTACTAAGGTTGCTGACCCTTATAGGTGGTTAGAAGAACCTGACTCCGAAGAAACAAAGGTTAGATAAACGAGAGAAAATTAGATAATTTCAAATATCTTGTTTTTTTATATCAACTTTTATCGTCTCAAATTTTTTTTTTATCCTTTTTTAAAATATACATGAATATATTGAATTTATCAGGAATTTGTGGAAGCACAAAATGCTCTTACGTTCAAGTACTTAGATACTTATCCATACCGCGAAAATTTTCAAGAAGCGTATGTTTATTTTTAATAATGACTTCTTGAAAATTCTTTTGATAATTTATATATTCTAAAAAATTATAAATTAATCCCTTTTTTTTTAGTTTAACCAAAATTTATGATTATGAAAAATATGAAACCCCATTTAAGAGCGGCAATAATTATTACTATTTTTATAATACAGGTTTGCAAGCGCAAAAGTATTTATTATTATTTAATAATTATGAAGAGGGATCTTTCAAACTCTTTCCACAACCACCATCCAAAAAAATGTTCATAAATTATTTTATATAATTTTATTAACAAAATTTTATCACTTTCTTTATTCCACCTGTATTTACAGTAATCTTTCCTCATAATCTCATCAACTTCGCTTTACTTAACATGTTATGGAGTTAGTTATATTAAGAACCTTAACTTCAAATGAGAAACTGAACCAGGTGGTTCTATGTTTTGAAACGGGTGACCTTTCTTTACTAATGTGGATATAACATGGTCTCATTTTATTTACTCTTGTGGTATCTCTACTTCAGTTATTATGAACAGGCCAGATATGCATTATTGGGTGGAGGCTTGGTAGACATCTGTTGAGTCATTAGTTAATTTTATGCTAAAAGCCTTATCGAAAANATCAGGAATTTGTGGAAGCACAAAATGCTCTTACGTTCAAGTACTTAGATACTTATCCATACCGCGAAAATTTTCAAGAAGCGTATGTTTATTTTTAATAATGACTTCTTGAAAATTCTTTTGATAATTTATATATTCTAAAAAATTATAAATTAATCCCTTTTTTTTTAGTTTAACCAAAATTTATGATTATGAAAAATATGAAACCCCATTTAAGAGCGGCAATAATTATTACTATTTTTATAATACAGGTTTGCAAGCGCAAAAGTATTTATTATTATTTAATAATTATGAAGAGGGATCTTTCAAACTCTTTCCACAACCACCATCCAAAAAAATGTTCATAAATTATTTTATATAATTTTATTAACAAAATTTTATCACTTTCTTTATTCCACCTGTATTTACAGTAATCTTTCCTCATAATCTCATCAACTTCGCTTTACTTAACATGTTATGGAGTTAGTTATATTAAGAACCTTAACTTCAAATGAGAAACTGAACCAGGTGGTTCTATGTTTTGAAACGGGTGACCTTTCTTTACTAATGTGGATATAACATGGTCTCATTTTATTTACTCTTGTGGTATCTCTACTTCAGTTATTATGAACAGGCCAGATATGCATTATTGGGTGGAGGCTTGGTAGACATCTGTTGAGTCATTAGTTAATTTTATGCTAAAAGCCTTATCGAAAAATATGGTTTCTCTTGCCTGGAGGTGGCCATAAAATCTTCCAGGGGGTCTAGTCAGTTGTTCGCTAGGCTGAGGTATAATTTAAGGGGTATGTTGTAACCCCTGCATCACTGATCGAAATATGGAATATCGGGCACCTATCGGGTACCTGGTAGGTATACGATAGGTGCCCGATATTCAACATATCGGGTATCCGATTGACGGTGTAGTCGTCCCGAAGTTCGGGCACCTATCGGGTACATATCGGATATCTATCGGGTATCTATCGGGCACCGATATTTTGTCATTTTTTTCAAATTATTTATTTTTTATCGGGCACCTATCATCCATATATCGGGTATAGTATATTATTGTATATCGGGCACAGTATATCTCTGTATATTGGGCACCTATCATCCATATATCGGGTATAGTAT